>JASEVX010000009.1:70052736-70140103 GCA_031761405.1 Serripes groenlandicus
ACAACAGCAGTTAAGTGATCAGTTTCTCAATGTCATGAGGGTATAGAGTTTGTATCTTGGTAAACGTTCTCTGCTTGTGTTATAGTACTACTTGCACTAGCATGTGCTAGGAAATGACTGCATACAACAGCAACTAAGTGTTCAGTATATCAATGTAATAAGGAAATACAGTTTGTATCTTGGTACACGTTCTGTGCTTGTGTGGTATTACTACTAGCACTAGCATGTGCTAGGAAATGACCGTATACAACAGCAACTAATTGTTCAGTTGATCAATGTAATGAGGAAATACAAGCGTATCTTGGTACACGTTCTGTGCTTGTGTGTTATTACTACTAGCACACTAAAAGACTTCCCCCAATACTTCGACACTTAGAGATTTCCCCCAATAGTTCGACACTTCAATATTGTCTGCAATACTTCGATATCTAAAGCATATCCCCAATACTTCGACACTTAAATATTGTCCCCAATACTTCCATATTTAAAGAATATCCCCAATACTAAGACACTAAAATATTTTCCCCAATATTTGACACTTAAAGATTTTCCCCAAAACTTTGACACTAAAATATTTTCCACAATAATCGAAACTTAAAGATTTTCCCCAATACTTCGACACTAAAACATTTTCTTCAATATTTCGCGCTAAAATATTTTCCCCATTACTTCGACACTTAAGGATTTTCCCCAATACTTCGACACTTTAAAAATATTGTCCCCAATACTTCGATATTTAAAGAACTTTGACACTAAAATATTTTCCACAATAATCGAAACTTAAAATTTTTCCCCAATACTTCAGCGAAGAACGTTTTTTATCAGATTTCCTGGTTACAGTATAAAGCACTTACTATAGTGAGGTTTAATTACATCCTTTATTCATTTGAAGATACAAATGACGACCAATGAACATAACTATTGTCTAATATATAATATATATTTAGACCAAAATCCTTCATTGAATGTAAACCGGATCTGACGATACTGCATAAAAGGTCGAATTGACACTATACACTTAAATACGCATAAGCACCATCTCATTTTTTTTCCAATAAAAATTGCACTATATAATTTAAATCACGTGCACACGTGGTTTTAATAACCAAGATACGGACCCTAAAAAAGGATATCTTTCTTTATTTATATTTTAAGAAGAAAATAAATTAATTTGAATGCTCGCCAGAAGAATATAAGCTAGAAGAGCATTAATCATTTGGATTATTTTCTTTTTATAATTTAAAAACTTCAAATATGGAGGCATGTGAATAAAGGGGATACGGACTCGATCTTTTCACAGATAATACGTGTTGAGTAAACAGGCAATTATACTCCAAACAACAATATTTGTTTTCACATATTTAAAATTAAACAGTAATACATCTGTTAACCGCTCAATGGCAAACAATGATCAAACTGTGAAAAGCATCTAAACGATTCAAGCTCATCAGGACCGTTCACTTAAGTAACATCTATCAAATCAGGTGATCCAATTAACTCAAATTAATGTGACAAACAAATTCAGGCTTGGGATGTCAGCTGTATGAGCACGATCACAGATGTAAATAAAAAATAACTTATCAATATAAGTAAAGAATTCAATTTGATGTTTCATACCAGTTTCATTCAAGACAACTGGACGACTCAGTATGAAAAGGTAAGTTGATATTTCACTTAAAAATAATTTCTCAATGTAATGACGAATACAGTTTGTATCTTGGTACACGTTCTGTGCTTGTGTGTTATTACTACTAGCACTAGCCTGTGCTGGGACATGACTGTATACAACAGCAATTTAGTGTTCAGTTTCTCAATGTTATGAGGAAATACAATTTGTTTCATGGTACACGTTCTGTGCTTGTGTGTTATTACTACTAGCACTAAAATTTGCTAGAAAATGATAGTATACAACAGCAATCAAGTGTTCAGTTTCTCAATGTAATAAGGAAATACAATCGTATCTTGGTACACGTTATGTGCTTGTGTGGTATTACTACTAGCACTAGCATGTGCTAGGAAATGACTGTATACAACAGCAATCAAGTGTTCAGTTTCTCAGTGTATTAACGATGACAGTATTTCCTTTCGCCAATTTACCCACAGACCACTTTTAAATCACCTAGAAAATGTACGGAAAATCTCCATAATGAACTGTGCAATCGAATCGAAAACAATTTTAGAAAAGTAGAAGTTGCCCAAGAAATCCTTTTCACTCACATGAATCAGACCACTTTGAAAACACATAGTTAAATTCTCTATAAATGAAATCTACATTAGAGTTGAAAACAACATCGGAAAAGAGGAAATTTTCCAAGTAACTTTTGTCAACGCTTCTGCAATAGACCACTTTGTAACACATCGAGAAAATCTCTATAACTATGGAGAAGCTATCTGTTGGAAACACTGTTGAGAAAGGAGAAATTGCCCATTGTCATTTCCACGTTTATGGCACAGACCACTTGAAAACACCTAGGAAATGTTGCGCAAATCTCTATAAATGAAGTACGTAATATAGTTAATATCAAAATTGAAAAAGGAAAATGGTCCCCATTATGTCTTTTTCACTTGTTTGCATCGTACCACATTGAAGACACCTTGGAAATGTATGAAAAATATCTAAAGGAACAATGCAATACAGTCGAATACAGTGTGAAAAGGGGAGAATTGCCCAGCACGGCCTTTCCACGTTTCTGAAGCAGACAACTCTAAAAACACCTGGGAAATGACTGTATAGAACAGCAATCAAGTGTTCGGTTTCTCAATGCATTGACTAAATACAGTTTGTGTCTTGGTACACGTTTTGTGCTTGTGTGGTTTTACTACTAGCACTAGCATGTGCTAGGAAATGACTGTATACAACAGCAATCAAATGTTCAGTTTCTCAATATAATGAGGAAATACAGTTTGTATCTTGGTACACGTTTTGTGCTTGTGTTGTATTAATACAAGCACTAGCATGTGCTGGGAAATGACTGTATACAACAGCAATTAAATGATGAGTTTCTCAATGTAATGAGAAAATACAGTTGGTATCTTGGTACACGTTTTGCGCTTGTGTGGTTTTACTAAAGCACTAGCATGTGCTGGGAAATGACTGTATACAACATATATTAGTTATTCAGTATATCAATGTAATGAGGAAATACAGCTTGTATCTTGGTACACGTTCTGTGCCTGTGTGGTATATGTAATAGCACTAGCATGTGCTGGGAAATGACTGTATACAACAGCAACTAAGTGTTCAGTTTATCAATGTAATGAGGAAATACAATTTGTATCTTGGTACACGTTCTGTGCTTGTGTGGTATTACTACTAGCACTAGCATGTGCTAGGAAATGACTGTATACAACAGCAACTAAGTGTACAGTTTATTAATAATATGACGAAATACAGCTCGAGTGGTATTAGAACTAGCATTCGCATGTGCTGGGACATGACTGTACACAACAGCAATAAAGTGTTCACTTTCCCACGGAAATGAGGAAATACAATCGTATCATGAAATTTTCCAAGTAACTTTTGTCAACGCTTCTGCAATAGACCACTTTGTAACACATCGAGAAAATCTCTATAACTATGGAGAAGCTATCTGTTGGAAACACTGTTGAGAAAGGAGAAATTGCCCATTGTCATTTCCACGTTTATGGCACAGACCACTTGAAAACACCTAGGAAATGTTGCGCAAATCTCTATAAATGAAGTACGTAATATAGTTAATATCAAAATTGAAAAAGGAAAATGGTCCCCATTATGTCTTTTTCACTTGTTTGCATCGTACCACATTGAAGACACCTTGGAAATGTATGAAAAATATCTAAAGGAACAATGCAATACAGTCGAATACAGTGTGAAAAGGGGAGAATTGCCCAGCACGGCCTTTCCACGTTTCTGAAGCAGACAACTCTAAAAACACCTGGGAAATGACTGTATAGAACAGCAATCAAGTGTTCGGTTTCTCAATGCATTGACTAAATACAGTTTGTGTCTTGGTACACGTTTTGTGCTTGTGTGGTTTTACTACTAGCACTAGCATGTGCTAGGAAATGACTGTATACAACAGCAATCAAATGTTCAGTTTCTCAATATAATGAGGAAATACAGTTTGTATCTTGGTACACGTTTTGTGCTTGTGTTGTATTAATACAAGCACTAGCATGTGCTGGGAAATGACTGTATACAACAGCAATTAAATGATGAGTTTCTCAATGTAATGAGAAAATACAGTTGGTATCTTGGTACACGTTTTGCGCTTGTGTGGTTTTACTAAAGCACTAGCATGTGCTGGGAAATGACTGTATACAACATATATTAGTTATTCAGTATATCAATGTAATGAGGAAATACAGCTTGTATCTTGGTACACGTTCTGTGCCTGTGTGGTATATGTAATAGCACTAGCATGTGCTGGGAAATGACTGTATACAACAGCAACTAAGTGTTCAGTTTATCAATGTAATGAGGAAATACAATTTGTATCTTGGTACACGTTCTGTGCTTGTGTGGTATTACTACTAGCACTAGCATGTGCTAGGAAATGACTGTATACAACAGCAACTAAGTGTACAGTTTATTAATAATATGACGAAATACAGCTCGAGTGGTATTAGAACTAGCATTCGCATGTGCTGGGACATGACTGTACACAACAGCAATAAAGTGTTCACTTTCCCACGGAAATGAGGAAATACAATCGTATCATGGTACACGTTCTGTGCTTGTGTGGTATTACTACTAGCACTAACATGTGCTAGGAAATGACTGTATACAACAGCAATCAAGAGTTCAGTTTCTCAATGTAATGATGAAATACAGTTTATATCTTGGTACACGTTCTGTGCTTGTGTTGTATTACTACTAGCACTAGCATGTGCTGAGACATGACTGTATACAACAGCAATTAAGTGTTCAGTTTCTCAATGTATTGACGAAATACAGTTTGTTTCTTGGTACACGTTCTGTGCTTGTGTGATAGTACTACTAGCACTAACATGTGCTAGGAAATGACTGTATGCAACATCAATAAAGTGTTCAGTTTCCCAAGGTAATGAGGACATACAATCGTATCATGGTACACATTCTGTGCTTTTGTGGTATAACTACTAGCACTAACATGTGCTAGGAAATGACTGTTACAACATCAATCAATAGTTCAGTTTCTCAATGTAATGACGAAATACAGTTTATATCTTGGTACACGTTCTGTGCTTGTGTGGTATTACTACTAGCACTAACATGTGCTAGGAAATGACTGTATACAACAGCAATCAATAGTTCAGTTTATCAATGTAATGACGAAATACAGTTTATATCTTGGTACACGTTCTGTGCTTGTGTTGCATTACTACTAGCACTAGCATGTGCTGGGACATGACTGTATACAACAGCAATTAAGTGTTCAGTTTCTTAAGGTAATGACGGTTCTTGGTACACGTTCCGTGTTTGTTTGGTATTACTACTAGCATGTGCTGGGAAATGACTGTATAAAACAGTAAGTGTTCATTTTTTTCAATGTTTTAACAAAATACAGTTTGTTTCTTGCTACACGTTATGTGCTTGTGTGGTATTACTGCTAGCACTAGCATGTGCTTGGACATGACTGTATTACACAACAATAAAGTGATCCGCTTCCCAATTTATTGACGAATACAGTATGTATCTTGGTACTACTAGCACTAGCATGTGCTGGGAAATGACTGTATATAACAGCAATCAAGTGTTCAGTTTCTCAATGTATTGACGAAATACAGTTTGTTTCTTGGTACACGTTCTGTGCTTGTGTGATAGTACTACTAGCACTAACATGTGCTAGGAAATGACTGTATTACACAACAAACAGTGATACGCTTCCCAATTTATTGACGAATACAGTATGTATCTTGGTACACGTTTTGTGCTTGTGTGATATTACTACAAGCACTAGCAAGTGCTGGGAAATGACTGTATACATCTGCAATCAAGTGCTCAGTTTCTCAATGCATTGACAAAATACAGTTCGTTTCTTGGTACACGTTCTGTGCTTGTGTGGTTTTACTACTAGCACTAGCATGTGCTAGGAAATGACTGTATACAACAGCAATCAAGTGTTAAGTTTCTTAATATAATGAGGAAATACAGTTTGTATTGTGGTACACGTTCTGTGCTCGTGTGGTATTACCACTAGCATGTGCTGGGAAATGACTTCAACAACAACTATAAAGTGTTCAGTTTATCAATGTAATGACGAAATACGGTTTGTATCTTGGTACACGTTCTGTGCTTGTGTGGTATTACTACTAGCATGTGCTGGGAAATGACTGTATACAATAGCAACTCAGTGTTCAGTTTATAAATGTAATAAGGAAATACAGTTTGTATCTTGGTACACGTTCTGTGCCTGTGTGGTATTATTACTAGCACTAGCATGTGCTAGGAAATGACTGTATACAACAGCAATTAAGTGTTCAGTTGCTCAATGTATTGACGAAATACAGTTTGTTTCTTGGTACACGTTCTGTGCTTGTGTGATATTACTACTATAACTGTATACATCAGCAATAAAGTGTTCAGTTTCTCAAGATAATGAGAAGATACCATCGTATCATGCTACACGTTCTGTGCTTATGTGGTATTACTACTAACACTAACATGTGCTAGGAAATGAGTGTATACAACAGCAATCAAGAGTTCCGTTTTCTCAATGTAATGACGATATACAGTTTATATATTGGTACACGTTCTGTGCTTGTGTTGTATTACTACTAGCACTAGCATGTGCTGGGACATGACTGTATACAACAGCAATAAAGTGTTCAGTTTCTTAAGGTAATGACGGTTCTTGGTACACGTTCCGTGTTTGTTTGGTATTACTACTACCACTAGCATGTGCTGGGAAATGACTGTACCAAAACAGTAACCAAGTGTTCAGCTTCTCAATGTATTGACAAAATACAGATTGTATCTTGGTACACGTTCTGTGCTCGTGTGATATTACTACTAGCACTAACATGTGCTGGGAAATGACTGTATACAACAGCAATCAAGTGTTCAGTTTCTCAATGTTTTAACGAAATTAAGTTTGTATCTTGGTACACGTTCTGCGTTTGTGTGGTATTACTATTAGCACTAGCATGTGCTGGGAAATGACTGTATATAACAGCAATCAAGTGTTCAGTTTCTCAATGTATTGACGAAATACAGTTTGTTTCTTGGTACACGTTCTGTGCTTGTGTGATAGTAATACTAGCACTAACATGTGCTAGGAAATGACTGTATACAACATCAATCAATAGTTTAGGTTCTCAATTTAATGACGAAATACAGTTTATATCTTGGTACACGTTCTGTGCTTGTGTTGCATTACTACTAGCACTAGCATGTGCTGGGACATGACTGTATACAACAGCAATCAAGTGTTCAGTTTCTCAATGTTTTAACGAAATACAGTTTGTTTCTTGCTAGACGTTCTGCGATTGTGTGGTATTACTGCTAGCACTAGCATGTGCTTGGACATGACTGTATTACACAACAATAAAGTGATCCGCTTCCCAATTTATTGACGAATACAGTATGTATCTTGGTACACGTTCTGTGCTTGTGTGATATTACTACTAGCACTAGCAAGTGCTGGGAAATGACTGTATACAACAGCAATCAAGTGCTCGGTTTCTCAATGCATTGACAAAATACAGTTTGTTTCTTGGTACACGTTCTGTGCTTGTGTGGTTTTACTACTAGCACTAGCATGTGCTGGGAAATGACTGTATACAACAGCAATCAAGTGTTCAGTTTCTCAATGTTTTAACGAAATACAGTTTGTTTCTTGCTAGACGTTCTGCGATTGTGTGGTATTACTGCTAGCACTAGCATGTGCTTGGACATGACTGTATTACACAACAATAAAGTGATCCGCTTCCCAATTTATTGACGAATACAGTATGTATCTTGGTACACGTTCTGTGCTTGTGTGATATTACTACTAGCACTAGCAAGTGCTGGGAAATGACTGTATACAACAGCAATCAAGTGCTCGGTTTCTCAATGCATTGACAAAATACAGTTTGTTTCTTGGTACACGTTCTGTGCTTGTGTGGTATTAATACTAGCACTAGCATGTGCTTGGAAATGACTGTATATAACAGCAACTAAGTGTTCAGTTTGTCAATGTAATAAGGACATACAGTTTGTATCATTGTACACGTTATGTGCTTCTGTGGTATTACTACTAGCCCTAGCATGTGCTGGGAAATGACTGTATACAACAGCAGTTAAGTGATCAGTTTCTCAATGTCATGAGGGTATAGAGTTTGTATCTTGGTAAACGTTCTCTGCTTGTGTTATAGTACTACTTGCACTAGCATGTGCTAGGAAATGACTGCATACAACAGCAACTAAGTGTTCAGTATATCAATGTAATGAGGAAATACAGTTTGTATCTTGGTACACGTTCTGTGCTTGTGTGGTATTACTACTAGCACTAGCATGTGCTAGGAAATGACCGTATACAACAGCAACTAATTGTTCAGTTGATCAATGTAATGAGGAAATACAAGCGTATCTTGGTACACGTTCTGTGCTTGTGTGTTATTACTACTAGCACACTAAAAGACTTTCCCCAATACTTCGACACTTAGAGATTTCCCCCAATAGTTCGACACTTCAATATTGTCTGCAATACTTCGATATCTAAAGCATATCCCCAATACTTCGACACTTAAATATTGTCCCCAATACTTCCATATTTAAAGAATATCCCCAATACTAAGACACGTAAAATATTTTCCCCAATATTTGACACTTAAAGATTTTCCCCAAAACTTTGACACTAAAATATTTTCCACAATAGTCGAAACTTAAAGATTTTCCCCAATACTTCGACACTAAAACATTTTCTCCAATATTTCGCGCTAAAATATTTTCCCCATTACTTCGACACTTAAAGATTTTCCCCAATACTTCGACACTTTAAAAATATTGTCCCCAATACTTCGATATTTAAAGAACTTTGACACTAAAATATTTTCCACAATAATCGAAACTTAAAGATTTTCCCCAATACTTCAGCGAAGAACGTTTTTTATCAGATTTCCTGGTTACAGTATAAAGCACTTACTATAGTGAGGTTTAATTACATCCTTTATTCATTTGAAGATACAAATGACGACCAATGAACATAACTATTGTCTAATATATAATATATATTTAGACCAAAATCCTACATTGAATGTAAACCGGATCTGACGATACTGCATAAAAGGTCGAATTGACACTATACACTTAAATACTCATAAGCACCATCTCATTTTTTGTCCAATAAAAATTGCACTATATAATTTAAATCACGTGAACACGTGGTTTTAATAACCAAGATACGGACCCTAAAAAAGGATATCTTTCTTTATTTATATTTTAAGAAGAAAATAAATTAATTTGAATGCTCGCCAGAAGAATATAAGCCAGAAGAGCATTAATAATTTGGATTATTTTCTTTTTTATAATTTAAAAACTTCAAATATGGAGGCATGTGAATAAAGGGGATACGGACTCGATCTTTTCACAGATAATACGTGTTGAGTAAATAGGCAATTATACTCCAAACAACAATATTTGTTTTCACATATTTAAAATTAAACAGTAATACATCTGATAACCGCTCAATGGCAAACAATGATCAAACTGTGAAAAGCATCTAAACGATTCAAGCTCATCAGGACCGTTCACTTAAGTAACATCTATCAAATCAGGTGATCCAATTAACTCAAATTAATGTGACAAACAAATTCAGGCTTGGGATGTCAGCTGTATGAGCAAGATCACAGATGTAAATAAAAAATAACTTATCAATATAAGTAAAGAATTCAATTTGATGTTTCATACCAGTTTCATCCAAGACAACTGGACGACTCAGTATGAAAAGGTAAGTTGATATTTCACTTAAAAATAATTTCTCAATGTAATGACGAATACAGTTTGTATCTTGGTACACGTTCTGTGCTTGTGTGTTATTACTACTAGCACTAGCCTGTGCTGGGACATGACTGTATACAACAGCAATTTAGTGTTCAGTTTCTCAATGTTATGAGGAAATACAATTTGTTTCATGGTACACGTTCTGTGCTTGTGTGTTATTACTACTAGCACTAAAATTTGCTAGGAAATGATTGTATACAACAGCAATCAAGTGTTCAGTTTCTCAATGTAATAAGGAAATACAATCGTATCTTGGTACACGTTATGTGCTTGTGTGGTATTACTCCTAGCAATAGCATGTGCTAGGAAATGGCTGTATACAACAGCAATCAAGTGTTCAGTTTCTCAGTGTATTAACGATGACAGTATTTCCTTTCGCCGATTTACCCACAGACCACTTTTAAATCACCTAGAAAATGTACGGAAAATCTCCATAATGAACTGTGCAATCGAATCGAAAACAATTTTAGAAAAGTAGAAGTTGCCCAGGAAATCCTTTTCACTCACATGAATCAGACCACTTTGAAAACACATAGTTAAATTCTCTATAAATGAAATCTACATTAGAGTTGAAAACAACATCGGAAAAGGAGAAATTTTCCAAGTAAGTTTTGTCAACGCTTCTGCAATAGACCACTTTGTAACACATCGAGAAAATCTCTATAACTATGGAGAAGCTATCTGTTGGAAACACTGTTGAGAAAGGAGAAATTGCCCATTGTCATTTCCACGCTTATGGCACAGACCACTTGAAAACACCTAGGAAATGTTGCGCAAATCTCTATAAATGAAGTACGTAATATAGTTAATATCAAAATTGAAAAAGGAAAATGGTCCCCATTATGTCTTTTTCACTTGTTTGCATCGTACCACATTGAAGACACCTTGGAAATGTATGAAAAATATCTAAAGGAACAATGCAATACAGTCGAATACAGTGTGAAAAGGGGAGAATTGCCCAGCACGGCCTTTCCACGTTTCTGAAGCAGACAACTCTAAAAACACCTGGGAAATGACTGTAGAACAGCAATCAAGTGTTCGGTTTCTCAATGCATTGACTAAATACAGTTTGTGTCTTGGTACACGTTTTGTGCTTGTGTGGTTTTACTACTAGCACTAGCATGTGCTAGGAAATGACTGTATACAACAGCAATCAAATGTTCAGTTTCTCAATATAATGAGGAAATACAGTTTGTATCTTGGTACACGTTTTGTGCTTGTGTTGTATTAATACAAGCACTAGCATGTGCTGGGAAATGACTGTATACAACAGCAATTAAATGATGAGTTTCTCAATGTAATGAGAAAATACAGTTGGTATCTTGGTACACGTTTTGCGCTTGTGTGGTTTTACTAAAGCACTAGCATGTGCTGGGAAATGACTGTATACAACATATATTAAGTATTCAGTATATCAATGTAATGAGGAAATACAGCTTGTATCTTGGTACACGTTCTGTGCCTGTGTGGTATATGTAATAGCACTAGCATGTGCTGGGAAATGACTGTATACAACAGCAACTAAGTGTTCAGTTTATCAATGTAATGAGGAAATACAATTTGTATCTTGGTACACGTTCTGTGCTTGTGTGGTATTACTACTAGCACTAGCATGTGCTAGGAAATGACTGTATACAACAGCAACTAAGTGTACAGTTTATTAATAATATGACGAAATACAGCTCGAGTGGTATTAGAACTAGCATTCGCATGTGCTGGGACATGACTGTACACAACAGCAATAAAGTGTTCACTTTCCCAAGGAAATGAGGAAATACAATCGTATCATGGTACACGTTCTGTGCTTGTGTGGTATTACTACTAGCACTAACATGTGCTAGGAAATGACTGTATACAACAGCAATCAAGAGTTCAGTTTCTCAATGTAATGATGAAATACAGTTTATATCTTGGTACACGTTCTGTGCTTGTGTTGTATTACTACTAGCACTAGCATGTGCTGAGACATGACTGTATACAACAGCAATTAAGTGTTCAGTTTCTCAATGTATTGACGAAATACAGTTTGTTTCTTGCTAGACGTTCTGCGATTGTGTGGTATTACTGCTAGCACTAGCATGTGCTTGGAAATGACTGTATTACACAACAATAAAGTGATCCGCTTCCCAATTTATTGACGAATACAGTATGTATCTTGGTACACGTTCTGTGCTTGTGTGATATTACTACTAGCACTAGCAAGTGCTGGGAAATGACTGTATACAACAGCAATCAAGTGCTCGGTTTCTCAATGCATTGACAAAATACAGTTTGTTTCTTGGTACACGTTCTGTGCTTGTGTGGTATTAATACTAGCACTAGCATGTGCTGGGAAATGACTGTATATAACAGCAACTAAGTGTTCAGTTTGTCAATGTAATAAGGACATACAGTTTGTATCATTGTACACGTTATGTGCTTCTGTGGTATTACTACTAGCCCTAGCATGTGCTGGGAAATGAATGTATACAACAGCAGTTAAGTGATCAGTTTCTCAATGTCATGAGGGTATAGAGTTTGTATCTTGGTAAACGTTCTCTGCTTGTGTTATAGTACTACTTGCACTAGCATGTGCTAGGAAATGACTGCATACAACAGCAACTAAGTGTTCAGTATATCAATGTAATAAGGAAATACAGTTTGTATCTTGGTACACGTTCTGTGCTTGTGTGGTATTACTACTAGCACTAGCATGTTCTAGGAAATGACCGTATACAACAGCAACTAATTGTTCAGTTGATCAATGTAATGAGGAAATACAAGCGTATCTTGGTACACGTTCTGTGCTTGTGTGTTATTACTACTAGCACACTAAAAGACTTTCCCCAATACTTCGACACTTAGAGATTTCCCCCAATAGTTCGACACTTCAATATTGTCTGCAATACTTCGATATCTAAAGCATATCCCCAATACTTCGACACTTAAATATTGTCCCCAATACTTCGGCAATAAAGTGTTCAGTTTCTCAAGATAGTGAGAAGATACCATCGTATCATGCTACACGTTCTGTGCTTGTGTGGTATTACTACTAACACTAACATGTGCTAGGAAATGAATGTATACAACAGCAATCAAGAGTTCCGTTTTCTCAATGTAATGACGATATACAGTTTATATATTGGTACACGTTCTGTGCTTGTGTTGTATTACTACTAGCACTAGCATGTGCTGGGACATGACTGTATACAACAGCAATTAAGTGTTCAGTTTCTTAAGGTAATGACGGTTCTTGGTACACGTTCCGTGTTTGTTTGGTATTACTACTACCACTAGCATGTGCTGGGAAATGACTGTACCAAAACAGTAACCAAGTGTTCAGCTTCTCAATGTATTGACAAAATACAGATTGTATCTTGGTACACGTTCTGTGCTCGTGTGATATTACTACTAGCACTAGCATGTGCTGGGAAATGACTGTATACAACAGCAATCAAGTGTTCAGTTTCTCAATGTTTTAACGAAATTAAGTTTGTATCTTGGTACACGTTCTGCGTTTGTGTGGTATTACTACTAGCACTAGCATGTGCTGTGAAATGACTGTATATAACAGCAATCAAGTGTTCAGTTTCTCAATGTATTGACGAAATACAGTTTGTTTCTTGGTACACGTTCTGTGCTTGTGTGATAGTAATACTAGCACTAACATGTGCTAGGAAATGACTGTATACAACATCAATCAATAGTTTAGTTTCTCAATGTAATGACGAAATACAGTTTATATCTTGGTACACGTTCTGTGCTTGTGTTGCATTACTACTAGCACTAGCATGTGCTGGGACATGACTGTATACAACAGCAATCAAGTGTTCAGTTTCTCAATGTTTTAACGAAATACAGTTTGTTTCTTGCTAGACGTTCTGCGATTGTGTGGTATTACTGCTAGCACTAGCATGTGCTTGGACATGACTGTATTACACAACAATAAAGTGATCCGCTTCCCAATTTATTGACGAATACAGTATGTATCTTGGTACACGTTCTGTGCTTGTGTGATATTACTACTAGCACTAGCAAGTGCTGGGAAATGAATGTATACAACAGCAATCAAGTGCTCGGTTTCTCAATGCATTGACAAAATACAGTTTGTTTCTTGGTACACGTTCTGTGCTTGTGTGGTTTTACTACTAGCACTAGCATATGCTGGGAAATGACTATATACAACAGCAATCAAGTGTTCAGTTTCTCAATGTTTTAACGAAATACAGTTTGTTTCTTGCTAGACGTTCTGCGATTGTGTGGTATTACTGCTAGCACTAGCATGTGCTTGGACATGACTGTATTACACAACAATAAAGTGATCCGCTTCCCAATTTATTGACGAATACAGTATGTATCTTGGTACACGTTCTGTGCTTGTGTGATATTACTACTAGCACTAGCAAGTGCTGGGAAATGACTGTATACAACAGCAATCAAGTGCTCGGTTTCTCAATGCATTGACAAAATACAGTTTGTTTCTTGGTACACGTTCTGTGCTTGTGTGGTATTAATACTAGCACTAGCATGTGCTGGGAAATGACAGTATATAACAGCAACTAAGTGTTCAGTTTGTCAATGTAATAAGGACATACAGTTTGTATCATTGTACACGTTATGTGCTTCTGTGGTATTACTACTAGCCCTAGCATGTGCTGAGAAATGACTGTATACAACAGCAGTTAAGTGATCAGTTTCTCAATGTCATGAGGGTATAGAGTTTGTATCTTGGTAAACGTTCTCTGCTTGTGTTATAGTACTACTTGCACTAGCATGTGCTAGGAAATGACTGCATACAACAGCAACTAAGTGTTCAGTATATCAATGTAATAAGGAAATACAGTTTGTATCTTGGTACACGTTCTGTGCTTGTGTGGTATTACTACTAACACTAGCATGTGCTAGGAAATGACCGTATACAACAGCAACTAATTGTTCAGTTGATCAATGTAATGAGGAAATACAAGCGTATCTTGGTACACGTTCTGTGCTTGTGTGTTATTACTACTAGCACACTAAAAGACTTTCCCCAATACTTCGACACTTAGAGATTTCCCCCAATAGTTCGACACTTCAATATTGTCTGCAATACTTCGATATCTAAAGCATATCCCCAATACTTCGACACTTAAATATTGTCCCCAATACTTCCATATTTAAAGAATATCCCCAATACTAAGACACTAAAATATTTTCCCCAATATTTGACACTTAAAGATTTTCCCCAAAACTTTGACACTAAAATATTTTCCACAATAATCGAAACTTAAAGATTTTCCCCAATACTTCGACACTAAAACATTTTCTCCAATATTTCGCGCTAAAATATTTTCCCCATTACTTCGACACTTAAAGATTTTCCCCAATACTTCGACACTTTAAAAATATTGTCCCCAATACTTCGATATTTAAAGAACTTTGACACTAAAATATTTTCCACAATAATCGAAACTTAAAGATTTTCCCCAATACTTCAGCGAAGAACGTTTTTTATCAGATTTCCTGGTTACAGTATAAAGCACTTACTATAGTGAGGTTTAATTACATCCGTTATTCATTTGAAGATACAAATGACGACCAATGAACATAACTATTGTCTAATATATAATATATATTTAGACCAAAATCCTACATTGAATGTAAACCGGATCTGACGATACTGCATAAAAGGTCGAATTGACACTATACACTTAAATACTCATAAGCACCATCTCATTTTTTGTCCAATAAAAATTGCACTATATAATTTAAATCACGTGAACACGTGGTTTTAATAACCAAGATACGGACCCTAAAAAAGGATATCTTTCTTTATTTATATTTTAAGAAGAAAATAAATTAATTTGAATGCTCGCCAGAAGAATATAAGCCAGAAGAGCATTAATCATTTGGATTATTTTCTTTTTATAATTTAAAAACTTCAAATATGGAGGCATGTGAATAAAGGGGATACGGACTCGATCTTTTCACAGATAATACGTGTTGAGTAAATAGGCAATTATACTCCAAACAACAATATTTGTTTTCACATATTTAAAATTAAACAGTAATACATCTGTTAACCGCTCAATGGCAAACAATGATCAAACTGTGAAAAGCATCTAAACGATTCAAGCTCATCAGGACCGTTCACTTAAGTAACATCTATCAAATCAGGTGATCCAATTAACTCAAATTAATGTGACAAACAAATTCAGGCTTGGGATGTCCGCTGTATGAGCACGATCACAGATGTAAATAAAAAATAACTTATCAATATAAGTAAAGAATTCAATTTGATGTTTCATACCAGTTTCATCCAAGACAACTGGACGACTCAGTATAAAAAGGTAAGTTGATATTTCACTTAAAAATAATTTCTCAATGTAATGACGAATACAGTTTGTATCTTGGTACACGTTCTGTGCTTGTGTGTTATTACTACTAGCACTAGCCTGTGCTGGGACATGACTGTATACAACAGCAATTTAGTGTTCAGTTTCTCAATGTTATGAGGAAATACAATTTGTTTCATGGTACACGTTCTGTGCTTGTGTGTTATTACTACTAGCACTAAAATTTGCTAGGAAATGATTGTATACAACAGCAATCAAGTGTTCAGTTTCTCAATGTAATAAGGAAATACAATCGTATCTTGGTACACGTTATGTGCTTGTGTGGTATTACTACTAGCACTAGCATGTGCTAGGAAATGACTGTATACAACAGCAATCAAGTGTTCAGTTTCTCAGTGTATTAACGATGACAGTATTTCCTTTCGCCGATTTACCCACAGACCACTTTTAAATCACCTAGAAAATGTACGGAAAATCTCCATAATGAACTGTGCAATCGAATCGAAAACAATTTTAGAAAAGTAGAAGTTGCCCAGGAAATCCTTTTCACTCACATGAATCAGACCACTTTGAAAACACATAGTTACATTCTCTATAAATGAAATCTACATTAGAGTTGAAAACAACATCGGAAAAGGAGAAATTTTCCAAGTAAGTTTTGTCAACGCTTCTGCAATAGACCACTTTGTAACACATCGAGAAAATCTCTATAACTATGGAGAAGCTATCTGTTGGAAACACTGTTGAGAAAGGAGAAATTGCCCATTGTCATTTCCACGCTTATGGCACAGACCACTTGAAAACACCTAGGAAATGTTGCGCAAATCTCTATAAATGAAGTACGTAATATAGTTAATATCAAAATTGAAAAAGGAAAATGGTCCCCATTATGTCTTTTTCACTTGTTTGCATCGTACCACATTGAAGACACCTTGGAAATGTATGAAAAATATCTAAAGGAACAATGCAATACAGTCGAATACAGTGTGAAAAGGGGAGAATTGCCCAGCACGGCCTTTCCACGTTTCTGAAGCAGACAACTCTAAAAACACCTGGGAAATGACTGTATAGAACAGCAATCAAGTGTTCGGTTTCTCAATGCATTGACTAAATACAGTTTGTGTCTTGGTACACGTTTTGTGCTTGTGTGGTTTTACTACTAGCACTAGCATGTGCTAGGAAATGACTGTATACAACAGCAATCAAATGTTCAGTTTCTCAATATAATGAGGAAATACAGTTTGTATCTTGGTACACGTTTTGTGCTTGTGTTGTATTAATACAAGCACTAGCATGTGCTGGGAAATGACTGTATACAACAGCAATTAAATGATGAGTTTCTCAATGTAATGAGAAAATACAGTTGGTATCTTGGTACACGTTTTGCGCTTGTGTGGTTTTACTAAAGCACTAGCATGTGCTGGGAAATGACTGTATACAACATATATTAAGTATTCAGTATATCAATGTAATGAGGAAATACAGCTTGTATCTTGGTACACGTTCTGTGCCTGTGTGGTATATGTAATAGCACTAGCATGTGCTGGGAAATGACTGTATACAACAGCAACTAAGTGTTCAGTTTATCAATGTAATGAGGAAATACAATTTGTATCTTGGTACACGTTCTGTGCTTGTGTGGTATTACTACTAGCACTAGCATGTGCTAGGAAATGACTGTATACAACAGCAACTAAGTGTACAGTTTATTAATAATATGACGAAATACAGCTCGAGTGGTATTAGAACTAGCATTCGCATGTGCTGGGACATGACTGTACACAACAGCAATAAAGTGATCACTTTCCCAAGGAAATGAGGAAATACAATCGTATCATGGTACACGTTCTGTGCTTGTGTGGTATTACTACTAGCACTAACATGTGCTAGGAAATGACTGTATACAACAGCAATCAAGAGTTCAGTTTCTCAATGTAATGATGAAATACAGTTTATATCTTGGTACACGTTCTGTGCTTGTGTTGTATTACTACTAGCACTAGCATGTGCTGAGACATGACTGTATACAACAGCAATTAAGTGTTCAGTTTCTCAATGTATTGACGAAATACAGTTTGTTTCTTGCTAGACGTTCTGCGATTGTGTGGTATTACTGCTAGCACTAGCATGTGCTTGGACATGACTGTATTACACAACAATAAAGTGATCCGCTTCCCAATTTATTGACGAATACAGTATGTATCTTGGTACACGTTCTGTGCTTGTGTGATATTACTACTAGCACTAGCAAGTGCTGGGAAATGACTGTATACAACAGCAATCAAGTGCTCGGTTTCTCAATGCATTGACAAAATACAGTTTGTTTCTTGGTACACGTTCTGTGCTTGTGTGGTATTAATACTAGCACTAGCATGTGCTGGGAAATGACTGTATATAACAGCAACTAAGTGTTCAGTTTGTCAATGTAATAAGGACATACAGTTTGTATCATTGTACACGTTATGTGCTTCTGTGGTATTACTACTAGCCCTAGCATGTGCTGGGAAATGACTGTATACAACAGCAGTGATCAGTTTCTCAATGTCATGAGGGTATAGAGTTTGTATCTTGGTAAACGTTCTCTGCTTGTGTTATAGTACTACTTGCACTAGCATGTGCTAGGAAATGACTGCATACAACAGCAACTAAGTGTTCAGTATATCAATGTAATAAGGAAATACAGTTTGTATCTTGGTACACGTTCTGTGCTTGTGTGGTATTACTACTAGCACTAGCATGTTCTAGGAAATGACCGTATACAACAGCAACTAATTGTTCAGTTGATCAATGTAATGAGGAAATACAAGCGTATCTTGGTACACGTTCTGTGCTTGTGTGTTATTACTACTAGCACACTAAAAGACTTTCCCCAATACTTCGACACTTAGAGATTTCCCCCAATAGTTCGACACTTCAATATTGTCTGCAATACTTCGATATCTAAAGCATATCCCCAAATACTTCGACACTTAAATATTGTCCCCAATATTTCCATATTTAAAGAATATCCCCAATACTAAGACACTAAAATATTTTCCCCAATATTTGACACTTAAAGATTTTCCCCAAAACTTTGACACTAAAATATTTTCCACAATAATCGAAACTTAAAGATTTTCCCCAATACTTCGACACTAAAACATTTTCTCCAATATTTCGCGCTAAAATATTTTCCCCATTACTTCGACACTTAAAGATTTTCCCCAATACTTCGACACTTTAAAAATATTGTCCCCAATACTTCGATATTTAAAGAACTTTGACACTAAAATATTTTCCACAATAATCGAAACTTAAAGATTTTCCCCAATACTTCAGCGAAGAACGTTTTTTATCAGATTTCCTGGTTACAGTATAAAGCACTTACTATAGTGAGGTTTAATTACATCCTTTATTCATTTGAAGATACAAATGACGACCAATGAACATAACTATTGTCTAATATATAATATATATTTAGACCAAAATGCTTCATTGAATGTAAACCGGATCTGACGATACTACATAAAAGGTCGAATTGACACTATACACTTAAATACTCATAAGCACCATCTCATTTTTTGTCCAATAAAAATTGCACTATATAATTTAAATCACGTGAACACGTGGTTTTAATAACCAAGATACGGACCCTAAAAAAGGATATCTTTCTTTATTTATATTTTAAAAAGAAAATAAATTAATTTGAATGCTCGCCAGAAGAATATAAGCCAGAAGAGCATTAATCATTTGGATTATTTTCTTTTTATAATTTAAAAACTTCAAATATGGAGGCATGTGAATAAAGGGGATACGGACTCGATCTTTTCACAGATAATACGTGTTGAGTAAACAGGCAATTATACTCCAAACAACAATATTTGTTTTCACATATATTTAAAATTAAACAGTAATACATCTGTTAACCGCTCAATGGCAAACAATGATCAAACTGTGAAAAGCATCTAAACGATTCAAGCTCATCAGGACCGTTCACTTAAGTAACATCTATCAAATCAGGTGATCCAATTAACTCAAATTAATGTGACAAACAAATTCAGGCTTGGGATGTCAGCTGTATGAGCACGATCACAGATGTAAATAAAAAATAACTTATCAATATAAGTAAAGAATTCAATTTGATGTTTCATACCAGTTTCATTCAAGACAACTGGACGACTCAGTATGAAAAGGTAAGTTGATATTTCACTTAAAAATAATTTCTCAATGTAATGACGAATACAGTTTGTATCTTGGTACACGTTCTGTGCTTGTGTGTTATTACTACTAGCACTAGCCTGTGCTGGGACATGACTGTATACAACAGCAATTTAGTGTTCAGTTTCTCAATGTTATGAGGAAATACAATTTGTTTCATGGTACACGTTCTGTGCTTGTGTGTTATTACTACTAGCACTAAAATTTGCTAGGAAATGATTGTATACAACAGCAATCAAGTGTTCAGTTTCTCAATGTAATAAGGAAATACAATCGTATCTTGGTACACGTTATGTGCTTGTGTGGTATTACTACTAGCACTAGCATGTGCTAGGAAATGACTGTATACAACAGCAATCAAGTGTTCAGTTTCTCAGTGTATTAACGATGACAGTATTTCCTTTCGCCGATTTACCCACAGACCACTTTTAAATCACCTAGAAAATGTACGGAAAATCTCCATAATGAACTGTGCAATCGAATCGAAAACAATTTTAGAAAAGTAGAAGTTGCCCAGGAAATCCTTTTCACTCACATGAATCAGACCACTTTGAAAACACATAGTTAAATTCTCTATAAATGAAATCTACATTAGAGTTGAAAACAACATCGGAAAAGGAGAAATTTTCCAAGTAAGTTTTGTCAACGCTTCTGCAATAGACCACTTTGTAACACATCGAGAAAATCTCTATAACTATGGAGAAGCTATCTGTTGGAAACACTGTTGAGAAAGGAGAAATTGCCCATTGTCATTTCCACGCTTATGGCACAGACCACTTGAAAACACCTAGGAAATGTTGCGCAAATCTCTATAAAAGAAGTACGTAATATAGTTAATATCAAAATTGAAAAAGGAAAATGGTCCCCATTATGTCTTTTTCACTTGTTTGCATCGTACCACATTGAAGACACCTTGGAAATGTATGAAAAATATCTAAAGGAACAATGCAATACAGTCGAATACAGTGTGAAAAGGGGAGAATTGCCCAGCACGGCCTTTCCACGTTTCTGAAGCAGACAACTCTAAAAACACCTGGGAAATGACTGTATAGAACAGCAATCAAGTGTTCGGTTTCTCAATGCATTGACTAAATACAGTTTGTGTCTTGGTACACGTTTTGTGCTTGTGTTGTATTAATACAAGCACTAGCATGTGCTGGGAAATGACTGTATACAACAGCAATTAAATGATGAGTTTCTCAATGTAATGAGAAAATACAGTTGGTATCTTGGTACACGTTTTGCGCTTGTGTGGTTTTACTAAAGCACTAGCATGTGCTGGGAAATGACTGTATACAACATATATTAAGTATTCAGTATATCAATGTAATGAGGAAATACAGCTTGTATCTTGGTACACGTTCTGTGCCTGTGTGGTATATGTAATAGCACTAGCATGTGCTGGGAAATGACTGTATACAACAGCAACTAAGTGTTCAGTTTATCAATGTAATGAGGAAATACAATTTGTATCTTGGTACACGTTCTGTGCTTGTGTGGTATTACTACTAGCACTAGCATGTGCTAGGAAATGACTGTATACAACAGCAACTAAGTGTACAGTTTATTAATAATATGACGAAATACAGCTCGAGTGGTATTAGAACTAGCATTCGCATGTGCTGGGACATGACTGTACACAACAGCAATAAAGTGTTCACTTTCCCAAGGAAATGATGAAATACAATCGTATCATGGTACACGTTCTGTGCTTGTGTGGTATTACTACTAGCACTAACATGTGCTAGGAAATGACTGTATACAACAGCAATCAAGAGTTCAGTTTCTCAATGTAATGATGAAATACAGTTTATATCTTGGTACACGTTCTGTGCTTGTGTTGTATTACTACTAGCACTAGCATGTGCTGAGACATGACTGTATACAACAGCAATTAAGTGTTCAGTTTCTCAATGTATTGACGAAATACAGTTTGTTTCTTGGTACACGTTCTGTGCTTGTGTGATAGTACTACTAGCACTAACATGTGCTAGGAAATGACTGTATGCAACATCAATAAAGTGTTCAGTTTCCCAAGGTAATGAGGACATACAATCGTATCATGGTACACATTCTGTGCTTTTGTGATATAACTACTAGCACTAACATGTGCTAGGAAATGACTGTTACAACATCAATCAATAGTTCAGTTTCTCAATGTAATGACGAAATACAGTTTATATCTTGGTACACGTTCTGTGCTTGTGTGGTATTACTACTAGCACTAACATGTGCTAGGAAATGACTGTATACAACAGCAATCAATAGTTCAGTTTCTCAATGTAATGACGAAATACAGTTTATATCTTGGTACACGTTCTGTGCTTGTGTTGCATTACTACTAGCACTAGCATGTGCTGGGACATGACTGTATACAACAGCAATTAAGTGTTCAGTTTCTTAAGGTAATGACGGTTCTTGGTACACGTTCCGTGTTTGTTTGGTATTACTACTAGCATGTGCTGGGAAATGACTGTATAAAACAGTAAGTGTTCATTTTTTTCAATGTTTTAACAAAATACAGTTTGTTTCTTGCTACACGTTATGTGCTTGTGTGGTATTACTGCTAGCACTAGCATGTGCTTGGACATGACTGTATTACACAACAATAAAGTGATCCGCTTCCCAATTTATTGACGAATACAGTATGTATCTTGGTACTACTAGCGCTAGCATGTGCTGGGAAATGACTGTATATAACAGCAATCAAGTGTTCAGTTTCTCAATGTATTGACGAAATACAGTTTGTTTCTTGGTACACGTTCTGTGCTTGTGTGATAGTACTACTAGCACTAACATGTGCTAGGAAATGACTGTATTACACAACAAACAGTGATACGCTTCCCAATTTATTGACGAATACAGTATGTATCTTGGTACACGTTTTGTGCTTGTGTGATATTACTACAAGCACTAGCAAGTGCTGGGAAATGACTGTATACATCTGCAATCAAGTGGTCAGTTTCTCAATGCATTGACAAAATACAGTTCGTTTCTTGGTACACGTTCTGTGCTTGTGTGGTTTTACTACTAGCACTAGCATGTGCTAGGAAATGAATGTATACAACAGCAATCAAGTGTTAAGTTTCTTAATATAATGAGGAAATACAGTTTGTATTGTGGTACACGTTCTGTGCTCGTGTGGTATTACCACTAGCATGTGCTGGGAAATGACTTCAACAACAACTATAAAGTGTTCAGTTTATCAATGTAATGACGAAATACGGTTTGTATCTTGGTACACGTTCTGTGCTTGTGTGGTATTACTACTAGCATGTGCTGGGAAATGACTGTATACAATAGCATCTCAGTGTTCAGTTGCTCAATGTATTGACGAAATACAGTTTGTTTCTTGGTACACGTTCTGTGCTTGTGTGATATTACTACTATAACTGTATACATCAGCAATAAAGTGTTCAGTTTCTCAAGATAATGAGAAGATACCATCGTATCATGCTACACGTTCTGTGCTTGTGTGGTATTACTACTAACACTAACATGTGCTAGGAAATGAGTGTATACAACAGCAATCAAGAGTTCCGTTTTCTCAATGTAATGACGATATACAGTTTATATATTGGTACACGTTCTGTGCTTGTGTTGTATTACTACTAGCACTAGCATGTGCTGGGACATGACTGTATACAACAGCAATTAAGTGTTCAGTTTCTTAAGGTAATGACGGTTCTTGGTACACGTTCCGTGTTTGTTTGGTATTACTACTACCACTAGCATGTGCTGGGAAATGACTGTACCAAAACAGTAACCAAGTGTTCAGCTTCTCAATGTATTGACAAAATACAGATTGTATCTTGGTACACGTTCTGTGCTCGTGTGATATTACTACTAGCACTAGCATGTGCTGGGAAATGACTGTATACAACAGCAATCAAGTGTTCAGTTTCTCAATGTTTTAACGAAATTAAGTTTGTATCTTGGTACACGTTCTGCGTGTGTGTGGTATTCCTATTAGCACTAGCATGTGCTGGGAAATGACTGTATATAACAGCAATCAAGTGTTCAGTTTCTCAATGTATTGACGAAATACAGTTTGTTTCTTGGTACACGTTCTGTGCTTGTGTGATAGTAATACTAGCACTAACATGTGCTTGGACATGACTGTATTACACAACAATAAAGTGATCCGCTTCCCAATTTATTGACGAATACAGTATGTATCTTGGTACACGTTCTGTGCTTGTGTGATATTACTACTAGCACTAGCAAGTGCTGGGAAATGACTGTATACAACAGCAATCAAGTGCTCGGTTTCTCAATGCATTGACTAAATACAGTTTGTGTCTTGGTACACGTTTTGTGCTTGTGTGGTTTTACTACTAGCACTAGCATGTGCTAGGAAATGACTGTATACAACAGCAATCAAATGTTCAGTTTCTCAATATAATGAGGAAATACAGTTTGTATCTTGGTACACGTTTTGTGCTTGTGTTGTATTAATACAAGCACTAGCATGTGCTGGGAAATGACTGTATACAACAGCAATTAAATGATGAGTTTCTCAATGTAATGAGAAAATACAGTTGGTATCTTGGTACACGTTTTGCGCTTGTGTGGTTTTACTAAAGCACTAGCATGTGCTGGGAAATGACTGTATACAACATATATTAAGTATTCAGTATATCAATGTAATGAGGAAATACAGCTTGTATCTTGGTACACGTTCTGTGCCTGTGTGGTATATGTAATAGCACTAGCATATGCTGGGAAATGACTGTATACAACAGCAACTAAGTGTTCAGTTTATCAATGTAATGAGGAAATACAATTTGTATCTTGGTACACGTTCTGTGCTTGTGTGGTATTACTACTAGCACTAGCATGTGCTAGGAAATGACTGTATACAACAGCAACTAAGTGTACAGTTTATTAATAATATGACGAAATACAGCTCGAGTGGTATTAGAACTAGCATTCGCATGTGCTGGGACATGACTGTACACAACAGCAATAAAGTGTTCACTTTCCCAAGGAAATGAGGAAATACAATCGTATCATGGTACACGTTCTGTGCTTGTGTGGTATTACTACTAGCACTAACATGTGCTAGGAAATGACTGTATACAACAGCAATCAAGAGTTCAGTTTCTCAATGTAATGATGAAATACAGTTTATATCTTGGTACACGTTCTGTGCTTGTGTTGTATTACTACTAGCACTAGCATGTGCTGAGACATGACTGTATACAACAGCAATTAAGTGTTCAGTTTCTCAATGTATTGACGAAATACAGTTTGTTTCTTGGTACACGTTCTGTGCTTGTGTGATAGTACTACTAGCACTAACATGTGCTAGGAAATGACTGTATGCAACATCAATAAAGTGTTCAGTTTCCCAAGGTAATGAGGACATACAATCGTATCATGGTACACATTCTGTGCTTTTGTGGTATAACTACTAGCACTAACATGTGCTAGGAAATGACTGTTACAACAGCAATCAATAGTTCAGTTTCTCAATGTAATGACGAAATACAGTTTATATCTTGGTACACGTTCTGTGCTTGTGTGGTATTACTACTAGCACTAACATGTGCTAGGAAATGACTGTATACAACAGCAATCAATAGTTCAGTTTCTCAATGTAATGACGAAATACAGTTTATATATTGGTACACGTTCTGTGCTTGTGTTGCATTACTACTAGCACTAGCATGTGCTGGGACATGACTGTATACAACAGCAATTAAGTGTTCAGTTTCTTAAGGTAATGACGGTTCTTGGTACACGTTCCGTGTTTGTTTGGTATTACTACTAGCATGTGCTGGGAAATGACTGTATAAAACAGTAAGTGTTCATTTTCTCAATGTTTTAACAAAATACAGTTTGTTTCTTGCTACACGTTATGTGCTTGTGTGGTATTACTGCTAGCACTAGCATGTGCTTGGACATGACTGTATTACACAACAATAAAGTGATCCGCTTCCCAATTTATTGACGAATACAGTATGTATCTTGGTACTACTAGCACTAGCATGTGCTGGGAAATGACTGTATATAACAGCAATCAAGTGTTCAGTTTCTCAATGTATTGACGAAATACAGTTTGTTTCTTGGTACACGTTCTGTGCTTGTGTGATAGTACTACTAGCACTAACATGTGCTAGGAAATGACTGTATTACACAACAAACAGTGATACGCTTCCCAATTTATTGACGAATACAATATGTATCTTGGTACACGTTTTGTGCTTGTGTGATATTACTACAAGCACTAGCAAGTGCTGGGAAATGACTGTTTACATCTGCAATCAAGTGTTCAGTTTCTCAATGCATTGACAAAATACAGTTCGTTTCTTGGTACACGTTCTGTGCTTGTGTGGTTTTACTACTAGCACTAGCATGTGCTAGGAAATGACTGTATACAACAGCAATCAAGTGTTAAGTTTCTTAATATAATGAGGAAATACAGTTGGTATTGTGGTACACGTTCTGTGCTCGTGTGGTATTACCACTAGCATGTGCTGGGAAATGACTTCAACAACAACTATAAAGTGTTCAGTTTATCAATGTAATGACGAAATACGGTTTGTATCTTGGTACACGTTCTGTGCTTGTGTGGTATTACTACTAGCATGTGCTGGGAAATGACTGTATACAATAGCAACTCAGTGTTCAGTTTATAAATGTAATAAGGAAATACAGTTTGTATCTTGGTACACGTTCTGTGCCTGTGTGGTATTATTACTAGCACTAGCATGTGCTAGGAAATGACTGTATACAACAGCAATTAAGTGTTCAGTTGCTCAATGTATTGACGAAATACAGTTTGTTTCTTGGTACACAATCTGTGCTTGTGTGATATTACTACTATAACTGTATACAGCAGCAATAAAGTGTTCAGTTTCTCAAGATAATGAGAAGATACCATCGTATCATGCTACACGTTCTGTGCTTGTGTGGTATTACTACTAACACTAACATGTGCTAGGAAATGAGTGTATACAACAGCAATCAAGAGTTCCGTTTTCTCAATGTAATGACGATATACAGTTTATATCTTGGTACACGTTCTATGCTTGTGTTGTATTACTACTAGCACTAGCATCTGCTGGGACATGACTGTATACAACAGCAATTAAGTGTTCAGTTTCTTAAGGTAATGACGGTTCTTGGTACACGTTCCGTGTTTGTTTGGTATTACTACTACCACTAGCATGTGCTGGGAAATGACTGTACCAAAACAGTAACCAAGTGTTCAGCTTCTCAATGTATTGACAAAATACAGATTGTATCTTGGTACACGTTCTGTGCTCGTGTGATATTACTACTAGCACTAGCATGTGCTGGGAAATGACTGTATACAACAGCAATCAAGTGTTCAGTTTCTCAATGTTTTAACGAAATTAAGTTTGTATCTTGGTACACGTTCTGCGTTTGTGTGGTATTACTACTAGCACTAGCATGTGCTGGGAAATGAATGTATATAACAGCAATCAAGTGTTCAGTTTCTCAATGTATTGACGAAATACAGTTTGTTTCTTGGTACACGTTCTGTGCTCGTGTGATAGTAATACTAGCACTAACATGTGCTAGGAAATGACTGTATACAACATCAATCAATAGTTTAGTTTCTCAATGTAATGACGAAATACAGTTTATATCTTGGTACACGTTCTGTGCTTGTGTTGCATTACTACTAGCACTAGCATGTGCTGGGACATGACTGTATACAACAGCAATCAAGTGTTCAGTTTCTCAATGTTTTAACGAAATACAGTTTGTTTCTTGCTAGACGTTCTGCGATTGTGTGGTATTACTGCTAGCACTAGCATGTGCTTGGACATGACTGTATTACACAACAATAAAGTGATCCGCTTCCCAATTTATTGACGAATACAGTATGTATCTTGGTACACGTTCTGTGCTTGTGTGATATTACTACTAGCACTAGCAAGTGCTGGGAAATGACTGTATACAACAGCAATCAAGTGCTCGGTTTCTCAATGCATTGACAAAATACAGTTTGTTTCTTGGTACACGTTCTGTGCTTGTGTGGTTTTACTACTAGCACTAGCATGTGCTGGGAAATGACTGTATACAACAGCAATCAAGTGTTCAGTTTCTCAATGTTTTAACGAAATACAGTTTGTTTCTTGCTAGACGTTCTGCGATTGTGTGGTATTACTGCTAGCACTAGCATGTGCTTGGACATGACTGTATTACACAACAATAAAGTGATCCGCTTCCCAATTTATTGACGAATACAGTATGTATCTTGGTACACGTTCTGTGCTTGTGTGATATTACTACTAGCACTAGCAAGTGCTGGGAAATGACTGTATACAACAGCAATCAAGTGCTCGGTTTCTCAATGCATTGACAAAATACAGTTTGTTTCTTGGTACACGTTCTGTACTTGTGTGGTATTAATACTAGCACTAGCATGTGCTGGGAAATGACTGTATATAACAGCAACTAAGTGTTCAGTTTGTCAATGTAATAAGGACATACAGTTTGTATCATTGTACACGTTATGTGCTTCTGTGGTATTACTACTAGCCCTAGCATGTGCTAGGAAATGATTGTATACAACAGCAGTTAAGTGATCAGTTTCTCAATGTCATGAGGGTATAGAGTTTGTATCTTGGTAAACGTTCTCTGCTTGTGTTATAGTACTACTTGCACTAGCGTGTGCTAGGAAATGACTGCATACAACAGCAACTAAGTGTTCAGTATATCAATGTAATAAGGAAATACAGTTTGTATCTTGGTACACGTTCTGTGCTTGTGTAGCACTAGCATGTGCTAGGAAATGACCGTATACAACAGCAACTAATTGTTCAGTTGATCAATGTAATGAGGAAATACAAGCGTATCTTGGTACACGTTCTGTGCTTGTGTGTTATTACTACTAGCACACTAAAAGACTTTCCCCAATACTTCGACACTTAGAGATTTCCCCCAATAGTTCGACACTTCAATATTGTCTGCAATACTTCGATATCTAAAGCATATCCCCAATACTTCGACACTTAAATATTGTCCCCAATACTTCCATATTTAAAGAATATCCCCAATACTAAGACACTAAAATATTTTCCCCAATATTTGACACTTAAAGATTTTCCCCAAAACTTTGACACTAAAATATTTTCCACAATAATCGAAACTTAAAGATTTTCCCCAATACTTCGACACTAAAACATTTTCTCCAATATTTCGCGCTAAAATATTTTCCCCATTACTTCGACACTTAAAGATTTTCCCCAATACTTCGACACTTTAAAAATATTGTCCCCAATACTTCGATATTTAAAGAACTTTGACACTAAAATATTTTCCACAATAATCGAAACTTAAAGATTTTCCCCAATACTTCAGCGAAGAACGTTTTTTATCAGATTTCCTGGTTACAGTATAAAGCACTTACTATAGTGAGGTTTAATTACATCCTTTATTCATTTGAAAATACAAATGACGACCAATGAACATAACTATTGTCTAATATATAATATATATTTAGACCAAAATCCTTCATTGAATGTAAACCGGATCTGACGATACTGCATAAAAGGTCGAATTGACACTATACACTTAAATACTCATAAGCACCATCTCATTTTTTGTCCAATAAAAATTGCACTATATAATTTAAATCACGTGAACACGTGGTTTTAATAACCAAGATACGGACCCTAAAAAAGGATATCTTTCTTTATTTATATTTTAAGAAGAAAATAAATTAATTTGAATGCTCGCCAGAAGAATATAAGCCAGAAGAGCATTAATCATTTGGATTATTTTCTTTTTATAATTTAAAAACTTCAAATATGGAGGCATGTGAATAAAGGGGATACGGACTCGATCTTTTCACAGATAATACGTGTTGAGTAAACAGGCAATTATACTCCAAACAACAATATTTGTTTTCACATATTTAAAATTAAACAGTAATACATCTGTTAACCGCTCAATGGCAAACAATGATCAAACTGTGAAAAGCATCTAAACGATTCAAGCTCATCAGGACCGTTCACTTAAGTAACATCTATCAAATCAGGTGATCCAATTAACTCAAATTAATGTGACAAACAAATTCAGGCTTGGGATGTCAGCTGTATGAGCACGATCACAGATGTAAATAAAAAACTAGAAATATCACTCAAGATGATAAATACCCCCAAAACAGCACCTTGACTCAAAATATGGTTTACGACCGACCAACAAAAGGGCCATAACTCTGTAAACAAGAAAAAGTAACAAAGGGCAATAACTCTGTATTTAGATTAAATAGAGTTATGGTTTCTGTACACTGCACTTTCTCTCAATGTGTTGTATCATCCTATGAAGTTTTATTAAATTCCAACAATTAGTTTTAAAGTTATGCTCCGGACAAGACTCTACGAATATGAAAAAGTAACAAACGGCAATAACTCTGTCATTATGTAAAGTAGAGTTATGTTTCTTGTACACTGCACTTCCTCTGATTATGCTCTACCATTATATGTAGTTTTATTAGATTCCATCTATTAGTTATTAAGTAATTCTACAGACAAGAAAAAGTAACAAAGGGCAATAACTCTGTATTTAGATAAAATAGAGTTATGGTTCCTGTACACCGCACTTCCTCTCAATGTGTTGTATCATCCTATGAAGTTTAATTAAATTCCAACAATTTGTTTTAAAGTTATGCTCTGGACAAGACTCTACGAATAAGAAAAAGTAACAAAGGGCAATAACTCTGTAATTATGTAAATTAGAGTTATGGTTCTTGTACACTGCACTTCCTCTGATTATGCTCTACCATTGTATGCAGTTTTATTAGATTCCATCTGTTAGTTATTAAGTAATTCTCCGGACAAGAAAAAGTAACAAAGGGCAATAACTCGGTATTTAGATTAAATATAGTTATGGTTCCTATACACTGCACTTCCTCTCGATGTGTGGTATCATCCTATGAAGTTTTAATAAATTCCAAGAATCAGTTTTAAAGTTATGCTCTGGACAAGACTCTACGAATAAGAAAAAGTAACAAATGGCAATAACTCTGTAATTATGTAAATTAGAGTTATGGTTCTTGTACACTGCACTTTCTCTGATTATGCTCTACCATTGTATGCAGTTTTATTAGATTCCATCTGTTAGTTATTAAGTAATTCTCCGGACAAGAAAAAGTAACAAAGGTCAATAACTCTTTATTTAGATTAAATAGAGTTATGGTTCCTATACACTGCACTTCCTCTCAATGTGTTGTATCATCCTATGAAGTTTTATTAAATTCCAACAATTAGTTTTAAAGTTATGCTCCGGACAAGACTCTATGAATAAGAAAAAGTAACAAAGGGCAATAACTTTGTATTTAGATAAAATAGAGTTATGGTTCCTGTACACCGCACTTCCTCTCAATGTGTTGTATCATCCTATGAAGTTTCGTTCAAATCCTATGTTGCATTGTTAAGATATGGTCCGGACAAAATATGGCTTCCGACCGACCGACCGACCGACACAGTGACTCCTATATACCCCCCCAAAACTTTGTTTTTTGGGGGTATAATAACTTATCAATATAAGTAAAGAATTCAATTTGATGTTTCATACCAGTTTCATTCAAGACAACTGGACGACTCAGTATGAAAAGGTAAGTTGATATTTCACTTAAAAATAATTTCTCAATGTAATGACGAATACAGTTTGTATCTTGGTACACGTTCTGTGCTTGTGTGTTATTACTACTAGCACTAGCCTGTGCTGGGACATGACTGTATACAACAGCAATTTAGTGTTCAGTTTCTCAATGTTATGAGGAAATACAATTTGTTTCATGGTACACGTTCTGTGCTTGTGTGTTATTACTACTAGCACTAAAATTTGCTAGGAAATGATTGTATACAACAGCAATCAAGTGTTCAGTTTCTCAATGTAATAAGGAAATACAATCGTATCTTGGTACACGTTATGTGCTTCTGTGGTATTACTACTAGCACTAGCATGTGCTAGGAAATGACTGTATACAACAGCAATCAAGTGTTCTGTTTCTCAGTGTATTAACGATGACAGTATTTCCTTTCGCCGATTTACCCACAGACCACTTTTAAATCACCTAGAAAATGTACGGAAAATCTCCATAATGAACTGTGCAATCGAATCGAAAACAATTTTAGAAAAGTAGAAGTTGCCCAGGAAATCCTTTTCACTCACATGAATCAGACCACTTTGAAAACACATAGTTAAATTCTCTATAAATGAAATCTACATTAGAGTTGAAAACAACATCGGAAAAGGAGAAATTTTCCAAGTAAGTTTTGTCAACGCTTCTGCAATAGACCACTTTGTAACACATCGAGAACATCTCTATAACTATGGAGAAGCTATCTGTTGGAAACACTGTTGAGAAAGGAGAAATTGCCCATTGTCATTTCCACGCTTATGGTACAGACCACTTGAAAACACCTAGGAAATGTTGCGCAAATCTCTATAAATGAAGTACGTAATATAGTTAATATCAAAATTGAAAAAGGAAAATGGTCCCCATTATGTCTTTTTCACTTGTTTGCATCGTACCACATTGAAGACACCTTGGAAATGTATGAAAAATATCTAAAGGAACAATGCAATACAGTCGAATACAGTGTGAAAAGGGGAGAATTGCCCAGCACGGCCTTTCCACGTTTCTGAAGAAGACAACTCTAAAAACACCTGGGAAATGACTGTATAGAACAGCAATCAAGTGTTCGGTTTCTCAATGCATTGAATTAATACAGTTTGTGTCTTGGTACACGTTTTGTGCTTGTGTGGTTTTACTACTAGCACTAGCATGTGCTAGGAAATGACTGTTAACAACAGCAATCAAATGTTCAGTTTCTCAATATAATGAGGAAATACAGTTTGTATCTTGGTACACGTTCTGTGCTTGTGTTGTATTACTACCAGCACTAGCATGTGCTGGGACATGACTGTATACAACAGCAATTAAGTGTTCAGTTTCACAATACTTCGACATTTAAAGAGTAATCCCCAATACTTCGACACTTAAAGATTTTTCCCAAATACTTCGACACTAAATTATTTCCCCCAATACTTCGACACTTGAAGATTTTCCCCAATACTTCGACACTAAAATATTTTCCCCAATACTTCGACACTAAAATATTTCCCCCAATATTTCGCCTTTTAAAGGTTATCCCCAATACTGCGACAATTCAAGATTTTTCCCCAATACAACGACACTAAAATATTTCCTCCAATACGTCACTGATGAACAATTGTTATCAAGTTTCCTGGTAACAGTACAAAGCACTTACTATAGTGAGGTTTAATTACATCCTTTATTCATTTGAAGATACAAATGACCACCAATGAACATAACTATATTGTCTAATATACAATCTACAATTAAAATCAGACCAAAATCCTTCATTAAATGCAAATCGGATCTGACGATACTGCATAAAAGGTCGTCTCGAATTGACACTATACACTTAAATACTCATAAGCACCAGCTCATTTTTTGTCCAATGAAATTGCACTATATAATTTAAATCACGTGAACACGTGGTTATAATAACAAAGATACGGACCCCAAAAAAAGGATATCTTTCTTTCTTTATATTTTTAGAAGGAAATAAATTAATGTGAATGCTCGCCAGAAGTATATAAGCAAGAAGAGCATTACTCATTTGAATTATTTTCTTTTTATAATTTAAAAACTTCAAATATGGAGGCATGTGAATAAAGAGGACTCGATATTTTCACGACTCCAAACAACAATATTTGTTTTCACATATTTAAAATTAAACAGTAATACATCTGTTTATCTAAATCAAATTTAAACAATATAAACAGTCTTGATCTCAAACGCCTCCTGACACTTGAAAGTACAAAAACTCTTAAAGAGCTATGCAAATTTCTAAAGAATATTATGTCAAAATTCAAGTAATTACTGCACGCTTCCGAATGCCACCAATTTCCAATTTCCAAATCTCCAAATCAAACTTATGCCAGAGTAATGCTTACAAGATAAGCCTGTATACATTTGTTACAATTTCATTTCAAATCTGAATGCTAACGTTATTACTCACATATATAACGATATTCCTCCTTAATACTGAAAATAACCCACAATGAACTACCACAAATATTAATGTAATCTTGTTTTACTAGTCAACGCAATTGCATAAAACGTTAGTCCTTGTAACTGCATGACTTGTACTTCTTTGCATACATAGCACGAGGATTGGGGTCTTGCAGTTACAAGAGCGAACCTTGTATATCTATATGCTGATTATATATATTAAGCAAAAGGTTCTCATTCATTCCCCCACCATTTTCTCAAATGAGTGTATACTCGTATCATGGTACACGTTCTGTGCTTGTGTGGTATTACTACTAGCACTAACATGTGCTAGGAAATGACTGTATACAACAGCAATCAATAGTTCAGTTTCTCAATGTAATGAGGAAATACAGTTTGTATCTTGGTACACGTTCTGTGCTTGTGTGGTATTTCTTCTAGCACTAGCATGTGCTGGGACATGACTGTATACAACAGCAATTAAGTGTTCAGTTTCTCAATGTAATGAGGAAATACAGTTTGTATCTTGGTACACGTTCTGTGCTTGTGTGGTATTACTACTAGCACTAGCATGTGCTGGGAAATGACTGTAAACAACAGCAATTAAGTGTTCAGTTTCACAATGTAATGACGTAATACAATCGTATCTTGGTACACGTTCTGTGCTTGTGAGATATTACTACTAGCATGTGCTGGGACATGACTGTATACAACGGCAATTAAGTGTTCAGTTTATCAATGTAACACGTTCTGTGCTTGTGTGGTATTACTACTAGCATGTGCTGAGACATGACTGTATACAACAGCAATTAAGTGTTCGGTTTTTCAATGTAATGACGAAATACAATCGTATCTTGTTACACGTTCTGTGCTTGTTCGATATTACTACTAGCACTAGCATGTGCTAGGAAATGACTGTATACAACAGCAATCAAGTGTTCAGTTTCTCAATGTATTGACAAAATACAGATTGTATATTGGTACACGTTCTGTGCTTGTGTGGTGTTACTACTAGCACTAGCATGTGATGGTAAATGACTGTATAAAACAGCAATCAACTGTTCAGTTTCTCAATGTATTGAAAAAATACAATTTGTATCTTGGTACACGTTCTGTGCTTGTGTGATATTACTACTAGCACTAGCATGTGCTGGGAAATGACTGTATATAACAGCAATCAAGTGTTCAGTTTCTCAATGTTTTAACGAAATACAGTTTGTTTCTTGGTACACGCTCTGTGCTTGTGTGGTATTACTACTAGCACTAGCATGTGCTCGGACATGACTGTATAACACAACAATAACGTGATCCGTTTCCCAATTTATTGACGAATACAGTATGTTTTTGGTACACGTTCTGTGCTTGTGCGATATTACTACTAGCACTAACATGTGCTCGGACATGACTGTATACAACAGCAATTAAGTGTTCAGTTTATCAATGTAATGTTCAGGAAATGTTCCCCATTATGTCTTTTTTTCAATCGTCTGCATCGTACCACATTGAAAACAACTAAGAAATGTAGGAAACATCTCTAAAAGAACAATGCAATACAGTCGAAAAAAGTGTGAGAAAAGAAGAATTGCCCAGCACGGCCATTCCACGTTTCTGAAGCAGACCACTCTGAAACACCAAGGGAATATATTTGTAAATGGACCATGCTGTCGTATGAGTTGCAGTGTAAACCTATCGACCTTTCGAATACATTGCGGCAAAAAAGTGGCTCTTAATGAGCAGTGTTCCTAGCCTGGTGCTGGTTTGTTAAGACAGTTATCATGAATAAGCTATCTCGAGGGCTTGGCGTGAAACGGTTGTAACTAAAATTTGTATTTTTTTACCAAGGTTAATCACCTCGCCATAAAGTCTTTATAAGTGTTAAATCATTTTTCTTGGTAAACAATGGAAATTTAGGTGCCATTGCTCGTTCTGAGCAATGGCACCTAAATTTGCATTGTTTACAAAGGGGTCAAAACTGCCCCTAAACAAGGGTTTTCAAAATAGGTTTTTAGTTACAACCGTTTCACACCAAGCCCTCGATCTGCTGTTGCTGTATGTCTGAAATGAAGTTGAACACATAAGGATCAATTGCTGCTTTTGCCCCAATGTTTTCAACTCTATTCGAAGATCAAACTCATATAGAAGTTTATTGAGAACTTAAACCTCCCTCTCCCACATGCAGACACCTTCTGACGGCTCTTAAGCGGAAGACATGTTGAAAGGAATCCTTCGTTACTGATTGGGTAGCGTCGTAGACTATTCAATAGTTGAAAACATTGTTGCAAAAGCAGAAATTGCTCATAATATATATTTTTTTTTTGTATCGTTGCGGTTTTAATTTTTGACCAGGAGTACTTTTACATGACTAAATAATTGTGGAAAGTGGCATATAAACCTCTGCATGCTGGAAAGGGTTAGAGAGCGTTCACTTGCTTTCACATCTTTGCAGGCCATTTCTCCAGTCCAGTGATGGATTTCTCCCTAACCTCGTTCCCACATGCTTAAAATCAACCTCATTTTTGTCAAAACATCCCGAAAGTTCACATATTTATGACCCCTTAATGATCAAGCTGCTATTCAAAAGAGTTGAACAAATTGTGGCAAAGCCAGCACTTGCTCAACATATTTTCAAAGTTGTTTTTTTGTTTTGTTTTTAATTTGTTAATAGAGTTGTAACATGACTAAATTATTCTGGAAAGTGGTATAAACACATGCAAATGCAAAAGGAGGGTTAGGGAGTGTTCACTTTCTTTCACACCTCCGCCGGCCAGATCCTTTTTCAAGTCCAGTGACGAATTTCCCCCAACCCCGTTTCCTCATGCATACAGTCTCTATAAATTAACTGTTTAATAGAGTTGAAAAACATTGTTAAAAAAACAGGAATTGCTCATTATGTTTTTCAAAGGTAATTTCATTGCATTGTTGGGATTTTAGGCAGATTTCATCAATAATGGAGATGAATCTTGAAATGATTTGACCTTATGCCCTTGGTTTTTTTTACCCCACATGACCGAGTGTCGAGTTGGACGGAAATTTGGTGGAGATGAAAGTTCTAATAAACTTTCTTAAAGATTGGATGATCAATGTTGTCTGCAGAGTGTTCACAAGGCAACGTGGCTTGTGATCTAAGCCATGATTTACAGTACTTATATCAACTGGACATTGCTCGAGAGTGTCTTTGAGGCAATCTTAGTGAAACTTGCCGTCTTAAATAATTGTATAGTGGTTAACATTTTCCTATAATTCTAACTGATCGGGCAATCGGACGGCCAACGGAAATACTATCAATTCATCCGCCTTTTGATGGATAATTAAAACCTACGTGTCTCGAAATGGCGTCATCAATACTACAAACGTCATTGAACCATTGTTGCATGATTGCATGCTCCAGATAAAAGTGATTTATGGACCGATGTGTCGCCTGGGAACATTGGAAAATGAGTGGCCAGACAAAGGACGCATACAGGGGATAACTAAAACAATGCATGCTAGAATCTCAAAATACAGCATGATTGAGTTATGGTTCGTGTGCACTACACATCTACAGATCACAAGCTACTTACAAACCAAGTTCGAAATTGATAGAAATGGAATTTTAGTTGTGTCATTTTGCCCCTTTTCTGAGTCGGTTTTCAACTAATTAATATGACTTGAACAATATAAGTAGAGTCATCCAAAGAACATTTGTACCAAATTATCTTGAAATTCAGACAATCAGATTAAGAGAAGAATTTTAAAGTTATCTTTTTTTCTCCCCTAAAGTTTATTGTAAATTGATCCAGTGCTTTATGAGATGCCATTATAATCTAAGGGTGAACTACGGACGGACGGTGAGTGATCACAACAGCTGACTCCGCACTTCGTGCTCAAATAATCAGGCTATAGTTGTGTTCCTTGTTATGGTCAATTAATACAAAAATATGACAGACGAGACCACGGAGAAGTCATCCCAAAGTTATTCCCCGCCTTACAGCTTGTTTAGAATGCCTCATTCTAAATGTCCTTTCCTGACATGCTGTTTCATTAACAGTGTCCACTGCTTGCAGTTTCTTTCCCACTTTTGATGAAAACAGCAGTTGCACATTTGCTATCATACCTTCACTCAGGTGATCGATTTAGGGTCATCTTGTTCATGTTTTCGACCAATTCCTTCATTAATTACCAATGCATCAATTTCAAACTTGGTTTGAAGATAGCTTGTGACCAGCAGATATGCAGTGCACAAGAACCCTTACTCTCTTAATCCTAATTTGTCAAGATCTTTCAAAACCATATAATAGTATGTAATGTGTAAATAATTAAATACTAACTAGAACTATCACTGAATGTGATTAATACCCCCGAACGCCGCCCTGATAGGAAAGGTTGTGAAATATTTAGAAACCCCACCTTAAAAGGACAATGTTATGGATCGGGTTATTCTTGTTTTGTTCATTTTTGGATAACAAAGGGCAATAACTCTGTAATTATGTAAATTAGAGTTATGGTTCTTGTACACTGCACTTCCTCTGATTATGCTCTACCATTGTATGCAGTCTTATTAGATTCCATCTGTTAGTTATTAAATAATTCTCCGGACAAGAAAAAGTAACAAAGGGCAATAACTTTGTATTTAGATAAAATAGAGTTATGGTTCCTGTACACCGCACTTCCTCTCAATGTGTTGTATCATCCTATGATGTTTTATTAAATTCCAACAATTAGTTTTAAAGTTATGCTCCGGACAAGACTCTACGAACAAGAGAAAGTAACAAAGGGCAATAACTCTGTAATTATGTAAATTAGAGTTATGGTTCTTGTACACTGCACTTCCTCTGATTATGCTCTACCATTGTATGTAGTTTTATTAGATTCCATCTGTTAGTTATTAAGTAATTTTCCGGACAAGAAAAAGTAACAAAGGGCAATAACTCTGTATTTAGGTAAAATAGAGTTATGGTTCCTGTACACCAAACTTTCTCTCAATGTGTTGTATCATCCTATGATGTTTTATTAAATTCCAACAATTAGTTTTAAAGTTATGCTCCGGACAAGACTCTACGAACAAGAAAAAGTAACAAAGGGCAATAACTCTGTAATTATGTAAATTAGAGTTATGGTTCTTGTACACTGCACTTCCTCTGATTATGCTCTACCATTGTATGCAGTCTTATTAGATTCCATCTGTTAGTTATTAAGTAATTCTCCGGACAAGAAAAAGTAACAAAGGGCAATAACTTTGTATTTAGATAAAATAGAGTTATGGTTCCTGTACACCGCACTTCCTCTCAATGTGTTGTATCATCCTATGATGTTTTATTAAATTCCAACAATTAGTTTTAAAGTTATGCTCCTGACAAGACTCTACGAACAAGAGAAAGTAACAAAGGGCAATAACTCTGTAATTATGTAAATTAGAGTTATGGTTCTTGTACACTGCACTTCCTCTGATTATGCTCTACCATTGTATGTAGTTTTATTAGATTCCATCTGTTAGTTATTAAGTAATTTTCCGGACAAGAAAAAGTAACAAAGGGCAATAACTCTGTATTTAGGTAAAATAGAGTTATGGTTCCTGTACACCAAACTTTCTCTCAATGTGTTGTATCATCCTATGATGTTTTATTAAATTCCAACAATTAGTTTTAAAGTTATGCTCCGGACAAGACTCTACGAACAAGAAAAAGTTACAAAGGGCAATAACTCTGTAATTATGTAAATTAGAGTTATGGTTCTTGTACACTGCACTTCCTCTGATTATGCTCTACCATTGTATGCAGTCTTATTAGATTCCATCTGTTAGTTATTAAGTAATTCTCCGGACAAGAAAAAGTAACAAAGGGCAATAACTTTGTATTTAGATAAAATAGAGTTATGGTTCCTGTACACCGCACTTCCTCTCAATGTGTTGTATCATCCTATGATGTTTTATTAAATTCCAACAATTAGTTTTAAAGTTATGCTCCGGACAAGACTCTACGAACAAGAAAAAGTAACAAAGGGCAATAACTCTGTAATTATGTAAATTAGAGTTATGGTTCTTGTATACTGCACTTCCTCTGATTATGCTCTACCATTGTATGTAGTTTTATTAGATTCCATCTGTTAGTTATTAAGTAATTTTCCGGACAAGAAAAAGTAACAAAGGGCAATAACTCTGTATTTAGGTAAAATAGAGTTATGGTTCCTGTACACCGCACTTCCTCTCAACGTGTTGTATCATCCTATGATGTTTTATTAAATTCCAACAATTAGTTTTAAAGTTATGCTCCGGACAAGACTCTACAAACAAGAAAAAGTAACAAAGGGCAATAACTCTGTAATTATGTAAATTAGAGTTATGGTTCTTGTACACTGCACTTCCTCTGATTATGCTCTACCATTGTATGTAGTTTTATTAGATTCCATCTGTTAGTTATTAAGTAATTTTCCGGACAAGAAAAAGTAACAAAGGGCAATAACTCTGTATTTAGGTAAAATAGAGTTATGGTTCCTGTACACCGCACTTCCTCTCAACGTGTTGTATCATCCTATGATGTTTTATTAAATTCCAACAATTAGTTTTAAAGTTATGCTCCGGACAAGACTCTACAAACAAGAAAAAGTAACAAAGGGCAATAACTCTGTAATTATGTAAATTAGAGTTATGGTTCTTGTACACTGCACTTCCTCTGATTATGCTCTACCATTGTATGTAGTTTTATTAGATTCCATCTGTTAGTTATTAAGTAATTTTCCGGACAAGAAAAAGTAACAAAGGGCAATAACTCTGTATTTAGGTAAAATAGAGTTATGGTTCCTGTACACAAAACTTCCTCTCAATGTGTTGTATCATCCTATGATGTTTTATTAAATTCCAACAATTGGTTTTAAAGTTATGCTCCGGACAAGACTCTACAAACAAGAAAAAGTAACAAAGGGCAATAACTCTGTAATTATGTAAATTAGAGTTATGGTTCTTGTACACTGCACCTCCTCTGATTATGCTCTACCATTGTATGTAGTTTTATTAGATTCCATCTGTTAGTTATTAAGTAATTCTCCGGACAAGAAAAAGTAACAAAGGGCAATAACTCTGTATTTAGATAAAATAGAGTTATGGTTCCTGTACACCGCACTTCCTCTCAATGTGTTGTATCATCCTATGTAGTTTTATTAAATTCCAACAATTTGTTTTAAAGTTATGCTCCGGACAAGACTCTACGAATAAGAAAAAGTAACAAAGGGCAATAACTCTGTAATTATGTAAATTAGAGTTATGGTTCTTGTATACTGCACTTCCTCTCATTATGCTCTACCATTGTATGTAGTTTTATTAGATTCCATCTGTTAGTTATTAAGTAATTCTCCGGACAAGAAAAAGTAACAAAGGGCAATAACTCTGTATTTAGGTAAAATAGAGTTATGGTTCCTGTACACCGCACTTCCTCTCAATGTGTTGTATCATCCTATGAAGTTTTATTAAATTCCAACAATTAGTTTTAAAGTTATGCTCCGGACAAGGAAAATCGCAACGGACCAACCGACCGACCGACCGACCGACCGACCGACCGACCGACCGACCGACCGACCGACCGACCGACCAACCACAGGGTGACTCCAATATACCCCCTCTAAACTTCGTTTATCGGGGGTATAAATATGTGTTCAGTGAACCTAGGCACTTTTATTGAAGTGAATTTGTCCAGAGTATATAAATTGTGAGCAATTATAATATTGACACTGGCTGATTAAAGGAGAGAACTTGAAGAGGTTGTGCTCAGATTAAATAAACTTCCACCACAGACTCTGTGGCACAGAGAATCAAACACAATTTGACAACAAAATATCTTTAATTGTAGTAACAAACCTGGTTTTACATGGAAAAGGTACAAGTTGGCTATTCTAAACAGTGTATGTAGGTTTAGATCATCTTGTCTACCGGTTCAGTCTTATCAGAATCTACACACATTGACATAATCATCTATTAAGCTTCTGTAAGTAATATGGGAACAGCGTAGATCATGGTCAGACTGTGCAGATGCACACAGCTGATGTACAAGTATAGAAATACAGACATTTCATTTGTCTCAGGCCCATAATACAACATACTATATAAGTCATGTTTTTGTCCTGTATACAATAATATATTATGTTCAATCAAGAACGTATTAGCAATAGGGGAATTTTCAAGGGAGAATGTGAACCTTCACTCCCAATTTGCAGTGGAAATTGAAGCAGGTATCAACAGATGCTTGAAGTAAAACCACAAGAGATTTTTTTTTCAAGAGATAAGCTATGATTAACTCTGTCTAGAAAGAAACCTGTTTTATATGTGGTTATATTTAGATTTAAAGCAGAGTAATTTCAATATAGCTCGATGACAAAACAATTTTGTAAAAGTCTTGATAAATATATATATACATCTACATGGGTACACCATTATCACAAATAATGTAGATCAAGATTTGTGATCTGGATCAACACTATTCACCAAATCCAACTTGACCCTTTCTCATGCACTGGCTCCTATCTACTCTTGTTACTGCCAATTTCATTTTCAGATTTGTCCAAATAAAATTCACTCTTCACTCATCACAGATCATTTAAACAGTAAAACTAGCACACTGGTACAGTGTTAACATTCCAATTAGGAAGACAGATCCATGAGCATTTTGAGACTAAAATATACAAGACTAACAGCATACTTAAAACTGTCTTTGAATGTGACTCAATTACTGTGAAAGCATTAAGTTTTGGAAAACATTGTGGCAAAAGAAGAAATTGCACAAAACGTGCAATTTCTCCTTTTGCCACAATGTTTTCCACTTTTAGTCATAGGTTATCCATTCAATTATGGAGATTTTCTATGTTTTGACAAAATACGTTCAAAGTCGTCTGCTGCTGAATTGTCGTATGAGGGAAAGGGTTAAAACATCAAACTCTGAGGGGAAAACTATTGAATGCCTGAATGGATATTGTCCAAAATGATGTCTTGAACATCTACAACAGTTCATGATTATAACAAACATGTACCAAGTTTCATTCAAATAATTAAAGAGCAATTTCTTCTTTTGCCCCAATACTTTCAACTGTATTCAATACTTTAAATCGAACATTTATAGCGGGTTACCATATTCTGATCAGTCCCTGAAACTATTAATTAAACTCTGAGAATTGTCCCTGTGCTCAGAAATTAAATCTTTTCTCCAAATAAGCCTTCTGATTGGTCAATTTTAAGTATGATTTTGCTTCTGACCTATCAGATACTTGAGCACAGGTTTGGAGGTTGGAAGCTGCAAATTTGTTGTAAGTGGAAAGCGTCCAGAGAGCAGATGTAGAGTGTATAAACTTATCTGTTGTAGCACACTTAACCCTTTCCCTCATATAGAAGCTTTCTGCAGCAGACGGCTTTTTGAAAACATAGCGACAAAAGAAGAAATTGCACAAAACGTGCAATTTCTCCTTTCGCCATAATGTTTTCCATTCAATTATGGAGATTTTCTATGTTTTGACAAAATACGTTCAAAGTCGTCTGCTGCCGAAATGTTGTATGAGGAAAAGGGATAATTATTTTTCTTCACCGAGTTTTGGTCACATAGCGATTTGTTCGTTAAGATGAGTACACATGGACCATGACACTAAAAACAGTTTCAGCACCTAAAACACAAATGAGCCGAATTACGAGAAAACCAACATTGTGGACTCTGCATAAAGTATTGAATCGGATCAGCCTAAGCATGCCACGCGGGCTAACCTGGACAGACACTTTTCACCTCCTGTGGATTTTTAGTTTCAGGAATCATTACTCTATCCCCCGAGACAGAATGTGTTGGCCCGGATAAGCCTGCACAGGCCTACACAGAGTCCATAATGTGGTTTTTTTCATGAAACAGCTGAAATAGTTTAAATCGCTCTTTACTTTAAAAGTTTGAAGACATCTGAGACCATTTCACCAATACCATCATATATCTCATGGAACTTTCCTTCACACATAAAAGCAGGACTTGTGACGATCTTGTTGGTTGTATCTGTATGAGATTCCTGGTAAACAGTCAAGGAACAATATTTCTTCTCTATATACATACACTAATACGTATATGCCTTAGTATACCTTATTATCCAACAATATTATATTGTATTAAAATGTTATTGATTCAAAGATAGGTAATAAATGCCTTTAAAATGAAATGATATCTTTATAGTCGTCCACTGGTTAAATATTGTGAGAAAATAAAGGAACTGCTCATGAGTAAAACTTCCCCTTTCTCATAAAAAAATGATGCCTTAGTCATAAACAAATTATATTTCATCAGATATTTCATTATTCTATTCAAAGGTATGTCAAGTAAATGTGTTATTTGTAATTTAATCTTGCTACAAAATTTAATAATATCATCTAAATCAAATATTTTATAATTCAAATCACTAAATGTTTTAAACACAACAATATTATGTTGTGACCATCAAAGCTTACAGTTTATTTGAAGGATGTTAGAGCAAACTACTGAAACATTTTGATTATTATCAGAGAAAATCAAAGTTACTTATAAAGTTATCCATGTTATGAACTTGTCTGGACCAAGGCATAAAGCACTACCTCAACATAAATATGTACTGTATATAAAATGTACTATATATAAATATGTAATATATATAAATATAGCATCAATGCAAAACAATTGTTTATTCAACTGTAGTCAAGAAATAGTCAAAACTAGAACTGTCTCATGGGATGAATAACCCACCAATCAACATAAGTTAAGTGTGTCCTTGACCTTTGACCGCCAAATCAGGAGGGATCTACCTTAAGCCATGGTCACTTGTGGGAAGTATTGTCATCCTAGCTTGAAAGATGATGGACTTGTAGTCTGAAAACGATTTAGAAGAACTGCTTCATTGTGACCTTAAAATTGACCTACTAAGCCTTAAATTAATAATGATTGCCCTGACGTTCAGGACATAACATTTGTGTAGTACTTGCTAACTTGAAAGATAATAGATTAGTTTGTAAGACAAAGTACTTTGAGTCTTGAAAATATTTTCCAGGGTTGTTCTAGTGTGACCTTGGCCTTTGACCTTAACATTCATCTTCCTTGAGTCATGATTTTTACATGTGTGAGGTATTATCATCCTAGCTTGTTGGATGAATGAGTAAAAAGTCCAGAAACCATTTCGTCTACAGACAGACATGGGATCAATCAGTATACAATAAAATATATTTGATTACTTTTGGGGAAATTTGCCTATAGTAAATTACAAACAATTATGTACAAATAAAAAATCGTAATTTTTATGAGAAGCAAAATAAAATAAAAAGGGAATATAACTAACTGTTCACATATTGTATACAGTGACAAATATAAGTCATGATATTGAAGATTGTGATCAGATTAAAATGTATCTGTATAAATTATATATTTTATCTTTATTTATTTTTAATGTAGAGTTTGATAAGGGCTATTCCAGTAAAACATATGTCCCACCCCAGGAAGGCACTTTCAAAATTGACCAACCCCCTTCAGAAGTTTATTTGACTAGAAAAGAACCCCCTTTAGAATATTTTCTGAGCAAATTCGGACCCCCTTCAGAAGTTTATATTTTTTGTTGCAAATTTCAACCCTCAATAGCAGTTTTGTCGGACTTCTGATTAGGACTTACTATAAGTGTATTCATGGTCCAACAGTAAGTTTCTGCTCTTGCATCGTAAGTAAAGATGTTGATTCTGACAGGAATTAAAATACACATTAATTTGTATTGAGGTTTAAGACTGATTTTCAACATCTTTGGTCATTTAAAGGCGGTCAGTTATCCATACCCTCTGTTCCTGGAAGACCCAGTACTAAGCCAAACCCAAACAACTGACAGTTTCCTCATATAAATCGGAGACGGAGGCCTCGAACTCGGAACCTTCAGGTTACTAACCTAGCATATTACCAACCACGCCACAAAGGCCTTCATTAAGATATTTCAAATTAAATTTGAACAAGAAAATGTGTCCATGGAACACAGATGCCCCAGTCGACAGTCAGATGAACAAATGTATGGTCACAAATAGCTTTATTCAACAATTAAACAAAATAACTTTTTTCCGATTTTCAGTACCATACCGTTTTGATCGTATCTCGAAAATTTGTCTTCAAACGAATTCTGTACACTACGTTTGAGAAATATATTATGTGGTTAAAACAAAGCGGTTTTTCTTCATCGGGCAGTCTGTCTGTCACAGTGATTCAGATTGCAACTCGGTCTTTTAAGACAGCTGTCCTAAATGTAAAAAAAAACCAGGCCATTTTGTCCTAAACTTAAACAAGAGGGCCATGATGGCCCTGGATCGCTCACCAGATTTTTCTTTTCACTATAGCAATATAAGCCCTGCCCCCTGGTAGTTTCCTACCTTGGCTTGGCTTGAAAAAATCTAAGAGGGTCACCCTAGGAACATTTCTAGTAAATCTTTTGAAAATAGATCAGACACTTTCGGAGGAGAAGATTTTTTAAGGTCCACTATATCCATATAAGGCAAAATAGCTCCGCTCCCTGGAGGCCATTTTTTTATGACCAATCAAAATGGCTTCAAGATATCTGATGGAGGGTCACCCAAGGAACATTTCTACAAAATTATTAAACAAGAGTACCGCGGTACATAATACGCCCGTCAGGAACTTCTTTACAAATATTCTAAGTCCAAAAAGGGGCATAACTCATTCAAAAATTGACGAAATCCCAGGAAATATGAACTTGATCTGTGACACATCACTACAAAGCCATATACAAAATTTCAGCTCAATAGCTCAAAGTATGTAGGAAAAAAGTGTGGTAAACCCGAACGGACGGAGGGAGGGACATGTATGACCATACCATAATACGTACCGTTTTTAAGAAACGGTCGTATAAATATCGGCCTGACACCTTTGGAGGAGAAGATTTTTAAAGTTTTCACTATAGCCATATAAGTCAAATATGAGTTAAATGATAGAGGGTCACCCAAGGAACATTTCTACAAAATTATTTGAAAATCGGCCTGACATTTTTGGAGAAGAAGATTTTTTAAGTTTTCACCTTAGTCATATAAGTCAAAATAGCCCCGCCCCCCTGGCGGCCATGTTTTTTGACCAATCAACACAGCTTCAAGGAATCTGATAGAGGGTCACCCAAGGAACATTTCTAAACAAGAGGCCCAAGAGGGCCAGTATCGCTCCACGGCCATAAGGCAAAAATCAAATGTTTCTGCAAAATTATTTGAAAATCGGCCTGACACTTTCGGAGAAGAAGATTTTTTAAGTTTTCACAATAGCCATATAAGGCAAAATAGCCCCACCCCATGGCGGCCATATTTTTGAACCAATCAACATGGCTTGAAGGAATCTGATAGAGGGTCACCCAAAGAACATTTCTACAAAATTATTTGAAAATCTGCTCAACACTTTCGGAGAAGAAGATTTTTTAAATTTTCACTATGGTCATATAGAGCAAAATAGCCCCGCCCTCTGGCGGCCATATTTTTCGACCAATCAACATGGCTTGAAGGAATCTGATAGAGGGTCACCCAATGAACATTTCTACAAAATTATTTGAAAATCGGCTGAACACTTTCGGAGAAGAAGATTTTTTAAGTTTTCACTATGGTCATATAAGGCAAAATAGCCCCGCCCAAGGAACATTTCTAAACAAGAGGCCCAAGAGGGCCAGTATCGCTCCACGGCCATAAGGCAAAAATCAAATGTTTCTGCAAAATTATTTGAAAATCGGCCCGACACTTTCGGAGAAGAAGATTTTTTAAGTTTTCACAATAGCCATATAAGGCAAAATAGCCCCACCCCATGGCGGCCATATTTTTGAACCAATCAACATGGCTTGAAGGAATCTGATAGAGGGTCACCCAAAGAACATTTCTACAAAATTATTTGAAAATCTGCTCAACACTTTCGGAGAAGAAGATTTTTTAAATTTTCACTATGGTCATATAGAGCAAAATAGCCCCGCCCTCTGGCGGCCATATTTTCGACCAATCAACATGGCTTGAAGGAATCTGATAGAGGGTCACCCAATGAACATTTCTACAAAATTATTTGAAAATCGGCTGAACACTTTCGGAGAAGAAGATTTTTTAAGTTTTCACTATGGTCATATAAGGCAAAATAGCCCCGCCCTCTGGCGACCATGTTTTTCGACCAATCAACATTTCTTGAAGGAATCTAATAAAGGGTCACCCAATGAACATTTCTACAAAATTATTTGAAAATCGGCTGAACACTTTCAGAGAAGAAGATTTTTTAAGTTTTCACTATTTTTTTCTTTTGGTTGCCATGGAAACCAGAATTATGGATGGATCAAAAAAATTTGAAGGAATTTAAGAGAGGACATTGAGAGGATGCTTCCTATGAAGTTTCAACCAAATTGGCCAAGTGGTTAGTGAGAAGAAGTCGTTTAAAGGAAAAAGTTTACGCACGCACGCACGACGGACAATTCGCCATGACATAAGCTCGACTGGCTTTCAGCCAGTGGAGCTAAAAATGATTTGAAAATCTGTCAACCAGTTTGGCAGAAGAAGAATTTTGAAGTTTTTTTCATTTCGTTGCCATGGAAACCAGAATTCTGCATGGATCCCAAAAATTTGAAGGAATTCTGGTGAGGCCATTGGGAGGATGCTTTCTGTGAAGTTTCAGCCCAATTGACCCACTGGTTACTGAGGAGAAAAAGTTGCCGGACAAAAGGCGATCACAATAACTCGCCTTGAGCAAAGCTCAGGTGAGCTAAAAATTCAAACCCAGAAAGGCCACTTTTAGATGCGCTTTCCAAACTTACACTTACTGATGAACACCTATTAAAAATCTGCAGCAATATTGAAAACCTTTTAGAATTACAGTTAATATACTAACAGGTTAAGAAAACATTGTGGCAAAAGGAGAAATGAGCAATTTATTCTTTTCCACAATGTTTTCAAAAGTCTTCTTCAGGTGACTGTCTAGCTTGTATTTTAAACTTATTTAGTGTTAAGCTGGAGTGAATTATTGTAATTTTCTCTTTAAACTAAATTTAAACATAAGTAAAGAGGGAAGAGAAAAAGTCATCTAATTGACTGTGGTTTCAGAGGAAAATGAAGCATTTCCACTATGTGACAGGTGATATACCTGGACAGTCTAAAATGTTTAAAAATTCAAGTAGGCTTGTATATTTATGATGTGGGGGATTCTCTTCTTTTTTTTAGACCAAAAAACGTTTTGAGTGTCTTGTAAATTATGGCCTTTTCATTTTCGCTGCTGGCCTTTATCACAACTTGTTCAAAGTTTGGCAGCAGATTTGCACAAATCACAGAGGCCTTATGGTTTTTGCTGTCTGCGTGCCTCTTAAATGTACTGGTCCGAAAATAGGAAGTCCCGTCTGTCAATGCATTTTTTATATGTTGTGTGCACAAATTGTAGCCGTTTTTCTGCATTGAAATATGCTCAGCCAGAAATTTTGAAACGCTCTAGACGATTTGACAGGCAAATCAGGTACAGTACTTATTGAGGAGTTGGGCATTTGTTCTTAATCGGCTGAATTTTGATTATTTTTTCCGTTTTAATGCTTGCCGACGCGTTATCTTTCCGAAAAAAACAGCGATTGTCGAAAATGTTTTCGTTCCGACATTTTGAAAGGGTTTAATCCGGGTTCTTAAAAGAGGCCCTACGATTGGCTGATATTTAATGAGCCAGCCAATGAAATCAAGTTTTACATCAATGATCATTAGACGCTTTACATGTAGTATACTTTAATGCATTGTAACTGCTATGAAGCGTGTACGTAACTCGACAAAACGCTTTTTGTTTATTATGAATCAAAATGCGTCTACTGCACATGATATTTTTCAGTTGGCTTCGCGGAGATTAACTCTAGCGATGTCATATTTCCGATGCCCGACGCCAATCTGATTCTGAATCTCTGCAGTCAATATAAATGAGCAGATACGGACAGAGGCAAAAAAGAAAATGATGCCCCCCTTTAGAAGCGAAATTGGACTTTTCACCACCCCCTACAGTAGCAAATTAAGAAAAAGACCTTCCCCCTACAGAATTTTTTTATTTTGCCGTCCTGGGGTGGGACATATGTTCAACTGGAATAGCCCTAATTACCATAACCTACAATGTACATCCATAAGGTACATGTGTATGTACAATTATTTACTCAATACATGTGATAACCCTTTCCCACATACAACAATTCTGCAGCAGATGACTTTCAAAACATGGTGACAAAAACCTGAAAAATCTCCATAAAAGATAGCTTAATTGTTAAATAAAGTTGAAAACATTGTGGCCAAAGGAGAAATTGCTCATCATGAGCAATTTCACCTTTGGACACAATGTTTTAAAAAGTTGTCTGCTACTATTGCATCAAAATGCGTCTGCAGGTGGGAAAGGGATAATGATACATCCTCCAAAATCTTTGTTGGTAAGGATTATTTGTGTTTATCAAAGACAGTAATGGTAAAAGGATACAGTAACATTTTTTAAAACATGTTTGGCACCCATGGTTTTAACAGCCTCTGCTGTGTCCGAGTATGGCCATCGACCGTCATCATCCTTATCTTGACCCACGGTCACTTCACAGCCAGGTATAATACGTGCAGCAAGAACTGGAGCTATGCAACATAACCTGCAACATGTTAATTTGATCAATTCATTTACTTAACTAGCATTTAAATGCTTTTGCAGTAGAGCACTGTTGAAAAAACATTGTGGACAAAGGAGAAATTATTTCAACGTTTGCCATAAAAAAATATAAACCTTTTTCAATAATCATACTTTCATTTATAAAGATTTTCAATATAATTGCCGAGATATTTTTAAAATTGAATGCTGCATATTTGTTATATATGGGAAAGGGTTAATTTGCAGACCTCATTCATTTGACACATATTTCCATAACAAATTTATTTGATAACTCTGTAAGATAAAACCTAAAAACATTGTGTTAAAAACAAAGAAAATGCTCAGATGTTTTAATAAGCCTGAATTGTATAAGGTAAATAGTAAGCTGAGTTTAAAGTTTCAAATCTGAATACATCTAGTTAACTGTTTATCACATGTATACAACAATATGGAATGATCTCTAATATGATATATATAATTAGTGAATTCAGTCGAAAATATTGTGAAAACAAGATGGCCATGATGGCCCTGGATCGCTCACCTGAATTATGCAATGTGATTTGTCATGCCTACCACAATAACAATTTTCGTTTTAATCAACCAACATGCCTTGAAGTATTGTTGTAGAGGGTCACCCAAAGAACATTTCTACAAAATTATTTGGAAATTGGCCAGATACTTTTCGAAAAGAAGATTTTTAAAGTTTTCAAAATAGCAATATATGGCAAAACAGCCTTATGGAAGGTGATAGAGGGTCACCCAATTTACATTTCTACAATATTATTTGAAAAACGGCTAACCAATTTGGGAGGAGAACCTTTTTTATGTTCTTATCTTTCGGTTGCAATGGGAACCAGAATTCTGGATGGATCCAAACAATTTGAAGGAATTTTGGTTAGGACATTTAGAGGATGTGTTCTGTGAAGTTTCATCTTAATTGACCCCCTAGTTACAGAGGAGAAGATGTTGATGCACTGACACCGGACAAAGGTCAATCACAATAACTCACCTTGAGCAATTCATGCTCAGGTGAGCTTAAAAGAGAAATTGCTCATTATGCTGCACTGCAGATGAATCAAATGAATCTGCATGTGATGAAGAGGTTAATAAAGCAAAAATATATTTCACAGTACCCAATAGGCTTACTGTTCCCATGAAAGTCTTTGATAACTCTTTCAACATCTGGTAAAACTTCCATCATTGTTCCCTCAACTGCAAAGTTTGACCTGCAAATACATTAAATTAGCTTGGTTAAACTATATTATTGATTGTTAACCCATTACTTCACATGACTTTTCAAAGGTCGTCTGCTTTACAATCATCAGACAAACAATTTCACCAATCTAGAAAACTGAAATAATTATATTGATAAAGAGTTGAAAATATTGCAATAAAAGGAGAAATTGCTCGTTTTTAGCAATTTTCCCTTTTATTGCAATGTTTTCAAAAGTCGTCTGCAACAGCAGACGTCAAATGTCGTCTGTGTGAAGTAATGGGTTAACCCTTTCCAACATACAGACACTTACCGATGCCTCTAGAGCAGAACTTTTGAAAACATTATGACAAAAGGGGAAATTGCTCATGATGAGCAATTTCTCCTTTTGCCACAATGCTTTCAGATATCAATACTTATACTTTAATTTATAAAGATTTTCAACATTTTAACTGAGATGTGTTCCAAGTTTTCTGATGTAGATTTCTTGAATATGGGAAAGGGTAAAGCAAGTTCTGACAACCTATCGAGGGCTTGGCGTGAAACGGTTGTAACTAAAAACCTATTTTGAAAACCCTGGTTTAGGGGCAATTTTGACCCCTTTGTAAACAATGCAAATTTAGGTGCCATTGCTCAGAACGAGCAATGGCACCTAAATTTACATTGTTTACCAAGAAAAGTGATTTAACGCTTATAAAGACTTTATGGTGAGGTGATTAACCTTGGTAAAAAAATACCAATTTTAGATACAACTGTTTCACGCCAAGCCCTCGATATATTAATAGCTGTTGGTGTCTTGGATATTCAACTGTGCCAACATGTGGGGGAGGTACCCAATTTTGACCCTGTAGTAAGCCAATTGAAAAAATAAATATATGTTAAGAGTTGTAAGACTACTGTTTGAAATAAATCAGACCACAGTTATAATCCCTTTACCACATACTACAAATCTGTAGCAGACGACTTTGAAATCATCTGGAGAAAAGCGTTTTAAAATATTTTTGAAAACATTGTTGCAAATATTTGCCACAATATCATTCAAAAGTCTTCTCATGCAAAGGTGTCAGAATGCATCTGTATGTGGGAAAGGGTTAAGAGACTAGCAGAGATCCTGGTCAGCATACAAGCTGTAGGCATATTTGGGAATCTTGTTACAAATGTGTACACTGAGGACTAGGGTTAGCCTGTGCAAACCTACAGTCTCACCAGAGTCTGCACTCGCGGCTTGCATGACAAAAATGCCCTTGTTGTGATCCCATTACAGGGGTGCAAATAAGACCACAAATGTTCGAATGCCAATTGTGTTTATATAATGCACAAGACAAGTTGAGCCAAATCACCGGAAAACAGACTGTAAGAGGCTTTGAAATTCATGGCAAAACATTATGATCCAATTTCAGCCTTGTATTCTGACTGTTATGATCCCTAGATAATGTGAGTATTTCAAATTCTTAAATTATTATTGGCGATCAAACCGTATGCTGTGGGTACTCAAAAGAATCGTTTCAGTGGAGTACCCACTGCATAGGGTTTAGTTGAGTCATAAGAGAAATAAATGTGAGAAAAGACCTGTTAACCCTTTCCCTGATACGACAATTCTGCAGCATACGACTTTGAACATATTTTGTCAAAAATTAGCAAATCTCTGTACATGTAATTGAATGGAAAACCTATTACTAAAAGTGGAAAACATTGTGGCAAAAGAAGAAATTGCTTATTTTGAGCAATTTCTTCTTTTGTCACTATGTTTTCAAAAAGCTGTCTGCTGCAGAGGAGTCAGAAAGCGTCTACATGATAGAAAGAGTTAACTCCTCTGGACTATAGTCAGGTTTCGGTCATAACTGTTGTATAGATGATTTAATGGTGGTGCAGCATGATCTGGATCTCACTGGTCGCAAAATCCAGAAGATCTGTTTAAAAGTGATGTGGTCTATTTGACTTTAGCCTCTTTTTTTTTCCCGAACAGCACTCGATCTGCAGCAGATGACTTTTAATTCAGATTTTTTTTTTCTGTAGAAAAAGTTTTTCCAAAATTAAGTATTCTTTTATTCAAATTGTATCTTCTACAGAATAACACTAAAATTTTGGAAAATAGAATTTTCAATAAATGTTTTCTATTTTGAAAGTAAAAAAATTATGAAACAAAAAGGCTTCTTTGACTTCTTCCTCTTGATTTCTGTGAATTGCTCTTTTAAAAATATTTTTTAACCCTTTCCCAAATACAGCACATCTGCAGCAGAAGACTTTAAAAATATTGGCAAAAATATGAAGAGTCTTTGTAAATGAGAGTTAAATTATTACATAGAGATGTAAATATTGTGGCAAAAGGAGAACTTGCTCATCATGAGCAATTTCTTCTTTTGTCAAAATCTTTTTAAAAGTCATCTGCTGCAGAGGTGACAGGAAGCATCTGCATGTGGGAAAGGGTTAAAGACTATAAGGTTAGGCTTTCTACTTTTTTCAGTCATAAACACCATGAAATGTACTCACAAGTTTTTAGCAGCCCCAAACCCGCCAGGAAATATCACAGCATCAAAGTTTGAAGCCTGTAGATTTGACAAAGGTTCAATTTTGCTGCGTGCAATTCTAGCCGACTCCACTAAAACATTCCTGCTGATCTCTACGGCTTCTCCTTTGGTGTGGTCAATTGTGTGCATCTGTTCTACATCCGGTGCAAACATTGAAATATCAGCCCCATGTCGACTTAGATGGACAAGCACCCTATAAGGACATACATGTATCAGATAATTAACCAATCTGCTGAAATATCATTTCAAAGCAAAATAGATGAAAATAAATATAACCTGGAAAGAGTGAAACTATACATTTAACACTTTTCCACAGACAAACGCTTTCTGACACTTTTGCAGCAGACCGCTTTAGAAAACATTGTGGCAAAAGGATTAGCAATTGTGGCCAATGATTAGCAATTTTTCCTTTTTGCCATTATGTTTTCAACTCTACATGCTTACCAACCTTTTCTCATCTTCAAGGGGGAGTTTCATGATCTCAAAGTGGGGGATTGGGGTTTGAAGGGGGAGATTTTCAACGCCATGTATTTAACAGTAGAAATTTTCACAATAGAACGGAATTTAGATAACTATGCAGGGAAACATGTACAATACTTTCAATATTTAATATAGGAAAATAATTAAAAAGACTCATTTTGAGAATGTTTTCTATTAAACAGATTATTTTCAACTGTATATTAGCATTTAAGTATTATTTTGGCCTGTTTTCAAATCTGTGCTTTGATATTAAGAAATGTTTTAACTGTGGTTAACTAGAAGGTCATGTAAGTTGTCTGTTATGTCAAAGACTTTCATATTACATCCAAGAAAATAAAACTATTAGCAACATTTTAATTTATAGACATACTTTTGAATGAAAAACCCGGGTACCAATGGAATAAAGACACAGGGAGAAGAAAAATACGTACATTTAATCATGTAGTTGAGCTACACACATTGTAACTTTGTTATGAACTTGTTGAAAGAAAGGGCCTTTAATCAGTGACAATATGTTAAGAAGTTGATGTTAGAAAATGATTGTAGCAATTTTCAGTACATTTATCCTCATGATTTAAAAAAAAAAAAAAATTAAATTTTCGAATTTTCGAAAATCGTGAGTTTCTCCCTCACGATCGTGGGGTTACGCCCTTCAAATCGTGAGACTCACGATTGAATCTGGAGGGTTGGTAAGCATGACTCTATTAATGATTAATCTTTCATTTAAAGAGGTTTACCACTTTTTTGCCCAGGTGTTTTCGAAGTCGTCTGCTGCAGATTTGTCATATGTGGGAAAGGGTTAATAAAGTGGAACATTTCATCCGAAACCCTACCAGCAGCCTACTTCTAAATTGTGCAATCTACAATCATAGAAATTCAAGTGGAATAGTCAGCAGAACTCTAGATTTTAACCCTTTCCCTCATATAGACGCTTTCTGACGCCTCTGCAGCAGACAGCTTTTTGAAAACATAGTGACAAAAGAAGAAATTGCTCAAAACGAGCAATTTTTCCTTTTGACACAATGTTTTCCACTTTTAGTCATAGGTTATCCATTCAATTATAGAGATTTTCTATTTTTTGACAAAATATATTCAAAGTCGTCTGCTGCAGAATTGTTGTATGAGGGAAAGGGTTAAGTAGCTTTTTGCATGTTCTAATATCCTTATAATATGACCCTGTAACCCTGTGTTGAGGGTACTCAATGAGACGATTCTTTTGAGTATCCACATCATAGGGTTTTGTTGAATGATAAGAGAGATATTGTAGGGAAAAGATCAGTATACCCCTCTTTATATGGAACTCTGGTCAAATAGGAACAAAGTTTGAACTTGATCTATTTTTTGCCATAATCAAACTACCCACTCAAAACCATTGAAATGTCTGCATGCATTGCAATTTTGTTTGTTTGTTTGTTTGGAGTTTAACGCCGCTTTCAACAGCTTTGGTCATATCACGGCGGTCAGTGCACCTACCCATGTTTTCCTGGCTTTCCCACACCAGTACTTACACAACATTCTTTCGAAGCCACTGACTGCTTTCTCACATAGATCAGAGGTGAGAGGCAATGGAAAACATCGCCCGAAAGAATGTCGCCGCAACCGGGTATCGAACCCGTGACCTCCAGATCACGAGTCAAATACGCTACCAATTGAGCTACCCGGCCGGGTCGCATGCATTGCAAAGACAGTAAGTGGAAACTAGGAATCTCAATATTTGCCAGGTCCAAGGGTAATACCTCTACTTTGTATACTCTAAAGTTACACGAATTAAAATATAATGTAACTTGAATTATAATCAGAAATTTATTGCCAATTGATTTATAATCTAATTCAGTGACAGTAATTAATTAACCCACCACTCTCGTCAATCTGTCAAAATTGGTTTCAATTTATTTTCTTTGGATTCCATGCAGATATTCTAATGATATTAGGTGGATACATTTATAATAAGCACTGTGAACTTTAGAAGACCACGTACTCAAAACATTGGGTCTTTAACCCTTTCCCTCATATGACAATTCTGCAGCAGACGACTTTGAACATATTTTGTCAAAAAATGGAAAATCTCTATAATTAAATGGATAACCTATGACTAAAAGTGGAAAACATTGTGGCAAAAGGAGAAATTGCACGTTTTGTGCAATTTCTTCTTTTGTCACTATGTTTTCAAAAAGACGTCTGCTGCAGAGGCGTCAGAAAGCGTCTATATGAGGGAAAGGGTTAAAGAAATATTAGATTGTACATACAACTATGACTTACGCTGATGACTCATGAATTTCACTCCCATCATAAACACCACATCCAGATAATACCTGTAGGTAGAAGAAGATATCAAACCATCAGAATATGCCAGTTTGGGGGACAGTGGTTCCAAGGCTCGGACCAGCCTTGTGATATAAAGGTGCAATGCTAAAAAATTCTATGATGCATCTAGCATGCACATTTATTAGACTTCAAAAACAATTGTCCCACCAAGTACCAACAAGATATACAGAAACACCTAGATGCTTTTGAAGCCTGAGAAGTAAAATGGCAGATGTCATATTCCATTCGGAGTTAATTATCCATGCATGCATGCATGCCCAAACAGCAGGTTATACAAACAAACCACATACCACTTCATTGACATACATTGATGGCAGTTGACTGTGCCAAGTACCTTGGAGTTAACATTACAGTCGCAAATCACTCCTGACCTTCATTTTGAAGAAGAAGAAAAGTTTACAAATTGAAATATTGGCTTATGGTAATGAAATATTTTAAAATATCAATTAGTTTCCTGAAATAGATTATTTGGCTATTACTGTAATGTGTGCTTAGTCCTTCATGGAATTCCACTGCGGGTCACCCATCCAGGCACTTACCGCAATGTACGTTGCTTATCTTTGTAAAAAAGCCAACCACTCTACCAACATCTCTATAAAAGGCGGCTTCTACAGCATGGCTTTTGAAGTGGTACCGTGAACTTGACAGTTCCGGGTCAGTAACCAAATTAACGAATATTGTCTCTTTGAAGAGAAAGTTGATAGAAACAAAACTACATAAAATGTTAAACAAATACTTCCTCCCCACGATAATATAATTCAACAATTATACAAATTTGTTAAAATGTTTCTTTAGTGTCTGCAATTGCAAGCTGTAAATTTGACAGTTTCGGGTCAAACTTGCCATTTCCGGGTCACGTGACAAATGTTTATTTCTGTTATCAGGGGTAACCTCAAACAGCTGTTTTTTAATAACAAGATATTCATTTAACATTTTTATTAAAATAATATGAAAAAAAAGAACTAAAATATATCACTTGCAATTACCTATTGCCGCGAAAAACAGAACAGTGATGGGGCTAAATTTACAGTACACACTTTCATGCACGAAAACTGATGAATTGTTCAACCAACTAATAAGCCATATTTGACAAAAAATGTAAATTTTAATAACAAATTTTTAACATTGATTTATCACCATAAGCTTTAAATTATTCTTAAAAAGTTCCCAAAATAGTTTTACTAATAAATTGATAATTTTGAGAAATTCCTTTTGGCTGACCCGAAAGTGTCGTATGTGAACTAGGTCAAATTTATACACTAGTTTGGCATAAACAACTTCGACAGGTCAATAAAAGATATATATCTTGTTCAGTAGTAAATAACCTATACATGTATGTGCAATACATAACTGTATTACTGAAATTATGGCTACAATCAGCAATTTACGCTGTGACAGGTAAATAAAAATATTGAGATTTTGCTTTCGAGGGAATCGATGCAGTCATGTGTTTCGAGATTACGACATTCGTTCTTGAAATGACAACGTCCTAAATCGAAGTGAAACTAGCCAAGCTAATGGGAAATATGACTTGATAATCAAATTGTCAAAATACTGTATCATTCAACTATACTAAACATTTTTTGCCAAATTTGACCCGGAATTGTCGATGACCCGGAACTGTCGAGTTCACTGTATTTGTACTAATACCCCATTCTCGTTACATTTCTCCCTATTTCTCTTGACTTCAACCAGAAGTCACACAAGAGTCTATGTAACATCACAGGGAACCATCAGGGTCTGGGGATGATAGTGATGTCACACCAAAATCCCACCGCTGCCACTATTTGTTACGTGTACCTTCACAGAGTTAAGCCATTGTAGGTCACCCATCCGGGCACTAACCCCGATATACATTGCTTAACTTTATGAAAAAGCCAACCAATCTACCAATTGCGCTATAAAAGCCGGCTTCTACAGCAAGTCTGTAGAAGTGGTATTTGTACTAATAACCCTATTACCATTAAATTACTTATAGAAGTTTACAGCGACACATTGTATCTGCAGAAACAATGCCTAGCGCTGTGATTATATACATGATGTGTAAATTAAGATAAAATCCACTAAGCTTATGTTACAATATCATGAACTGTTCCTGTCCCTGGTTGACGATTACTGCAATACCATCGGTACTTTCATTTTTGTCCATTACACTTACCACAGCTACTTTTGGATCGCCATTTCCAACACTGGAAGGCATTCTTAGACTGACAGCTGTATGAATAGCTTTATTTAGACATCCAAAATATGTTTTCATAGGTAAAACGCTCCTTATACTGTGTTGAAGTGTTGAAAACATGATTAATGTACTACCGGTTCACAATTGACCTCGAAGGATAATAATTTACATCGACACCGGATTTTTTTTTACTTCCGGCTTTTAGAGACATTTCAATAAATGGCTCATACAGATTGACCGATGCTTGAAAATGGTTTCTAACTTTTCTGTTTATCCCGTTGGGATAGAGGAGGTAAATTTTATGTTCCTTGTTTCAGCGATTTGCTTGTTGTTTTAAAAGCAATCAAAAATACCTTTCAAACGGTGTAAGGGTTTCAAAGACCCTCTTTAATTAATCCTATGTGAAAAATGCATTTTGGTATCAGGATTAAATACCTTAATACGTTTGCCCGTCTGAAACGTTAATTTTACATCTTTAGAGTTCCAGATATCTCTTAACATAGATTAAATTTCTAGCGTGCCTATAGATCATTCTCTGGAAACACACATATTTATGGTTTTGATTCCGTAGATCATTTTGCATTTGGTTAGTTAGGTGAGATGGCCAGAGACACCCAAGTCACATACATGTATAAATCATGCTCACCCAGTATTGGCGGAAGGATCAGATGTCAAGCTTAGTTTTTTCTTTAATTCTTGGATAAATAAGTATAAAAGGCTGAAAATTATGTTGTATTTTACAAAGGAATATAGGTTACATTTATTTTTTGTGGTGTTAAAGGTATCTAAATAACTTTTGCGAAGAGTCCATGGTTCTTCATTGTGCATTACAATATACAAGGGAAACAACTCCTGTTTTACTAAAGTAAACTTTCAAGGGATAGTTAACATAAATAGTTGAGCTACTATTGAAGGACTTTGAAGTTCATGTACTGTTGCATTTATGCAGGCACTCAAACACATAAAAAATTATTCTTTAAACCCCAAACAAATTCAATATAAAGGTCTATTAACTAAAACAGTTTCTTTTTCATTTTGTATGCAGTAAGTCCATACATGTGTTATAAACAAAACAAAATTAACAGAATATTAACCCTTATCATCTTGAGTTACCCTTCATACACTCTTATTAAATCCATGTTTTCTTTGTACTTTGAATTGATTTAATCTTTGGCATTTTCATTTGAACTGACTTTCAGTACTCCAGATCGAGTACTTTGATTTTCTCTTTTAAAACCAAACCTTATTTACAATATAAACACTGCTTTTTATTGTATTTCTTTAAAACCTTTCTCATATTACTTTTCTTAACTAACAGTCTAGATGCAATGACGTGCAAATGTCTTCATCCTCCAGTCTGCAGCAGAAACTTTTGAAAACATTGTGGCTTTCAAATAATGTTTTCAACTCGATTTAACTTTATTTATAGGGATTATCCATATTCCAGCGAAGGTATTTTCAAAGTCTTGTGTTGCAGATTTGTTGTATGTGGGAAGGGTTAATTTGCCTATCTGACAGCTCTGGTAAATCACTAAATGTCATTTGTAGGATAAATCATTACTTTTTTTCAAATTTCAGGATATAATTATTACAATTCGAGACGTCAACCCTCATATTGTCTGTTCTCTATGTTTCGGATATCTGATAGATGCTACTTCTATTGTGGAGTGCTTGCATACATGTAAGTCAAACTGTTAATCAGTTATCTCAATTTTAACCCTTTTCCACATGTAGACAACTTTTCAAAACATTAATATATATTACAACATGCGTTTACCACTGGTTACTCTCAAAAAATAATTTTGGGATACAGAATCTACAACTTATGGCATGCACAGTCTCTTATACAAAAACAACAACTAACAGAGCTCTAGATAAGAGGTGTTTTTCATTTTTTTAAATCCATATTTGAAACTCTAACCCTATGTTCTGGGTACTTAAAAGAATTGTCTGAATGAAGCTAGGAAACTACTGAGAGTGATTATTAAAAGATGTCAGACCTTGCTTCATAAATTGTTGCAAAATGAATAAGTTTAAACGCATAAAGCTTAACTGAGTCTGACTCAATTCTAGATTGAAAGACATCATACAGTTTTGTTTTTGTTGACCTAAAGCTGTTTAACAAGCAATCACATTTCAACGAATTTTCAGTCATTGTGTAGGTTGTTTTCTATTTCACTGATGGTAGGTGCAGCACAACTTAGTGTAGAATCATCAGCTAATAGTATTTTTGATTTTTCTGCAACATGCAGGAGATAGTTAATGAAACAAATGTTGGCCAAGAACTGTTCCTTGTGGAGCACCTTTTATCATGTGTTCAGATGTTGATGATGTGTTTCCTGTGCAAATCTGTTCTGTTTGGTAGATTTTTTATGGAAAGTGTAAAATTTCATTTTTGATAGCAGAAGGTTGTGATTAACTAAATCAAAAGTCTTAGTGAAATCAAGATAAAATGTTCCTGTAACATAATTTGAGGGCTTCATGCAAAACGGTTGTAACTGCAAACTTGTTCAAGATGTAGTTACAACCGTTTTGCATGAAACCATCAATATGTTTAAATGTTGAAGAATCCAACACTACCTGGTATAGGGAACAAATATTTTTTTTCTTCTGTGTACAGTTTGCAAAAAGTGTATTGTGAAACATCTTCAAGTAGGCAAAAACTGTCCAACTTGCAATGTGAAAGTTCACGAAACTCAGCCCTTTCTGAATCTCCGAGCAGACAGGACTTTACAAGATATAGTGTACAAGCTGGTTCCAGGTCTTTTTGAAAGTGAGTACCAGTATGTTTCATTTGAAAATAATGGAATGTTAACCCTTTTCCAGTAAAAGACGCTTTCAAAAGTCATCTGCTGCCTCTGAGAAATTTCCCAAATCAAGGAATTTCTCCATTAGTTTAAGAACTATTCTTTATTTAAAGTTAATTTTCCTTTTTTTTTGCCTAGATGATTTTAAAGTCGTCTACTGCAGTTTTGTTGTATGTGGAAAAGGGTTAAATATGAGTCATGCTTGGCAAATAATGTTTCCTACATGTGCCTTAAATGTCTGCTTAGATATATGTTAGCACTAGATAAAGTGTAGGCTAGCCCAACCAGTATCATCCCCATGCACTTTTAACCCTTTCCCACTCAAAACAAATTTACAGCAGACAACTTTTAAAACATGTAAGCATAAATAAAGAAAATCTCTATAAATGAAAGTAAAACTGTTAAAAAAAAAAGAGTTGAAAAAATTCTGGCAAAAATTTCCGCAGCAAATGGGTCATAATTTGGCTGCAATTAGAAAATGGTTAAAATACAAAATCTGGTAAATCGTTATTGTTAAGTCTTTTACAAAACTGGTTTTCAAATACTCCACTTTTTAGCTCACCTGAGCACGAATTGCTCAAGGTGAGTTATTGTGATTGCCTTTTGTCCGGCGTCGTGCGTCGTCCGTCAATATCTTCTTCTCTGGGTCAATTGTTATGAAACTTTTCAGAAAGCATCCTCTCAATGTCCTCATCAGAATTCCTTCAAATTGTTGGGATCCATGCAGAGTTCTGGTTTCCATGGCAACCAAACGAAAAAAACTTAAACAATTTTCTTCTCCTAAACTGGTTGGCCGATTTTCAAATAATTTTGTAGAAATGTTCCTTGGCTGACCCTCAATAAGATTCCTTCAAGTCATGTTGATTGGTCAAAAAACATGGCCGCCAGGAGGCGGGGCTTCTTTGCCTTATATGGCTAAAGTGGGGACTTAAAAAATCTTCTGCTCCAAAAGTGTCAGGCCGATTTCCAAATAATTTTGTAGAAATGGTCCTAGGTTGACCTATTATCAGATTCCTTCAAGCCATGTTGATGGGTAAAAAACATGGCCACCACAGGCTGGGGCTATTTTGCCTTATATGGCTATAGTGAAAACTTAAAAAATCTTCTCCTCCGAAAGTATCAAGCCTTTTTCAAATAATTGGTGATTTGTCGATCCAGGGCAATCATGGTCCTCTTGTTTGTAATTTAAACCCAATATCATATATTCAATGTATTCTGGTGAGGGTACATAATATGTACTACATATATACACTCATTTCTACCCAAAAAAAGGTTTGTTTATGTACATTTCGCTTATAAGGGGGAGGAGTGTAGTGTCTGGATGTGGTGGCAAGACATGATTGCTCAGTTGGTTAGAGCACCTAGGTAGTTTTATAGGGGTTGTGGCTTCGAGCCTCACATAAAGTTGACATTTTTTTCCCTTTTTTGTTACTTTAATGGCGTCAGAAGTGGGATACGGATGTACCTGGCGTAATTTGACTTTCATACTTCAAATATAGTTACCTTGGAGTAAATTGCAATGAAATGTTGTTGATAAACTGTGCAAAGCTTTATAAATGTTATCAATTTGGCCAATGATATAGAAAGTACCTCTTTTACTCAATTAGATGAAGAGAAAAGAAGGGCAGAATTTTACAGATCTCGTGGAATGTTGATTAAACAGAAGGAAGAACAAGGTAATATTATTACTAATATATATACGTTTTTGTAACTTGTTTACCTATTAAAGCTTTTCAGTTGAAAGATTATAAGTATATATGAGATTATAATCAACATACCTTTTACCTCACTTCACTTATTTTATGCCCAAGGAAACAAAAAGTCAAGGACATAATTAAGTCTGTTTGTTTGTCAATGCAAAAAACCACAAAAAAATAACATTGCTTATTTCATCTGACTGTCAAAGATAGAGCTTTCTTAATAGGCATGGGTAATTCTTGTGACAAATTCTTTCCATTTTACTTTTGGTGTTGTGATCTTTCCATTGGCCATAACCTTGACCAGTTAGATATAGGGCTTGCTTATAAGGCATAATTATTCATTGTGGCATTAGTCCTTATGCAGTGATTTCAAAAGATTATACCCAAAGTAATGATGTTGTGACTTTAGTCTAACTTTTTAAATCTTTAACCCTTTGTTATATGTAGACTTGTTTGGATGCCTTGGCAGCAAACAACTTTTGAAAACATTGTGGCAAAAGGAGAATTTTTTCCCTTCTATTCAAAAACTATTCTTTGAGCTCAAAGGAGTTTTCATAGTTATTTGGATATATATTTTATTATAGATGTATTATATGTTGGAAAGGGTTTAACATTGTACATAACCGTCTACCTCTTGGTTATAATGATTTCATATGAGGCATGTTTTTTCCTTACAAAAGGACCTCTTTAATAGTTTTAAATGTATACCAAAACAATGTTTGTGACATTAACCCTTTCCCACATACAGACACTTTCTAACACCTCTGAAGCAGATGACTTTTGAAAACATTATGGCAAAAGGAGAAAATGCTCATAGTGAGCAATTTCTCCTTTTGCCACAGTGTTTTCAACTGCTTTCAATAATTAAACTTTCCGTTATATAGTTTCTATATTTTTTGTCTAAATGTTTTTGAAGTCGTCTGCTGCAGATTTGTTGTATATGGGAAAAGGTTAAGCTTTGGCGTACCTCTAGAAAATGTTTCCTCCAGGTGTCATTGGTGTTTGACAAAATCATCTTTATCAAAATAGCCAATGGATGAATGAGCATAGGTACAAGTTGACTATTGTTAACAGTATAGATCCAGATCTAAACTGTTATCATATTACTAATACAAGCTTGTTTAACTCTTTCCCTCATACAACCATTCTGCAGCAGACGACTTTGAACGTATTTTGTCAAAACATAGAAAATGTCCATAATTGAATGGATAACCTATGACAAAAAGTGGAAAACATTGTGTCAAAAGGAGAAATTACATGTTTTGTGCAATTTCTTCTTTTGTCACTATGTTTTCAAAAAGCCGTCTGCTGCAGGGGCGTCAGAAAGCGTCTATATGAGGGAAAGGGTTAACGATCCTCTCAACTGATGCAGATTCTGATAAGACCTTCTTAGATGGACAAGATGTTCAGAAATACCAACTTGTACCTTTCCTCATGCACTGCCTCAAATGAGTTTAGAAGTACCCATAGGACTGCAGTTGTCAGATGTTATATGGGCCGTGAAAACCAACATTATGGACTCTGCGTTAAGTATCGATCCGGATCAGCCTATGCATGCCATGAAGGCTTATCCAGGCAGACACTTTTTGCCTCCTGTGGATTTTCTGTTTCAGGAATCATTGCTCTATCCCCCTAAGACGGAATTTGTCGGCCTGGATAAGCTTGCGCAGACTGCACAGGATGATCAGGGTCGATACATTTCGCAGATTCCATAATGTTGGTTTTCTCATGGGATGGCTCAAATGTTGTTTTTTGTGTAATACCTGGTTTTCTCCTATAGGAACAATTTGATACAAGAATGAATATATGCTATGTAACACATCATATTTAATAATTTTCCTGTAATTCCCTTTTCAGAAGAAAATCTAGGGCCTAAACTCTCAACAATTTTCAATAATCCAAATGCTCATCAACACAAGTATGACGAACAAATCTGCTTGTGTTTAGAAAGATATGGGTAAGTTGTTGTTTAATTAAACACTTTTCCACAATCAAATTGTTTGCAGCAGACGACTTTGAATAGATATTGACAAAAACATGAAAAATCTCCATGAATGGGTGTTTTATAATTAAAATGAGTTGAAAATATGTGGCAAAAGGAGAAATAGCTTGTTTTAAACAATTTCGACAAGTCATCTGCTGCACTTTTCCCATGTGTCAAAAGTCGTCTACATGTAGCAAACGGTAATAACTGTTATAGTTAAATATTAATGTTTCACAAAATAGTAAATTCAGAGAAGGTAAAATTTTATGGCAAAGTTTTAAAATTAATGTACTTCTATACATTCCATTTTAAATATGCTTAGAAAACTACATATAGTGAGGTCTTTATATTAAAAGAAAGCTAGAAGTAACAGTAAAAAATATGTCAGATAAAGATATCTCAATTAAATCACATGTGACTGGGAAATGAAAGTTATCACAAGAAACTTCAGAGAAGGTATTATTTTATGGTATAGTTGATTAATGTATGTATATACATTTCAAGTCTTAACATTTCTAGTAAACTACTTAATCGTACTTGAAAATAGAAGTTCCATAGTTTTCATAAAGGCACTGTCTGATCATGATAACAAAATGTGCATGAAGATCCACATCTTTATGTACACTAACTTGGAAAAGAGATATACAAAGCTTGGCATTTGTAATCTGTGTAAAAAAAAAGCCTAGGTTTAGATTAGAGCCATATTTCATTATCTGAAATATTTCACACTCAAAGCCTATGTTGAGGGGAACTAATTACCTCACTAAAGCGATCTTTTTTATTATAACAATTTCCCTCATACAACAAATCTGAGGCAGACGTCTTTGAAAACATTAAGGTTAAATTATGAATACTTTCAATAGCGCAAAGTTAATTATTGATAAGCTTTGAAAACATTGTTGCACCAGCAGAAAATGCAATTTATTCTTTTGTCACAATGTTTTCAAACCTCGTCTGCTGAACATGTGTCAGAATGCGTCTTTCAAGTGGGAAAAGGAAAAGAATGGTGTAATGTTTACACAACTGCATATATGTTCATCAGAGAGTTTGTGTAATGTTTCGTTTCGCGTGCATTATTTCAGGAATCAACACGTAGAACTGAAAGACATGACATACAAGTTGAGGTCCTTAGAGAAGAAGTTTGTTCGTTGCTCAATTAGGGTTCTGGTCGCCCACTTAATAGCTATTATAAAGAAAAAGAGTGATGTTCCAGATCAACTCAAGGTATATTGGTCTTATCCCTTTCCCACATGCAGACGCATTTTTGACGCGATAGCAGCAGACGAATTTTGAAAAACATTGTGGCCAAAGGTGAAATTGCTCATGATGAGCAATTTCACCTTTGGCCACAATGTTTTTAACTTTGATTAACAATTAAGCTATTTTTAATGGAGATTTTTTAGGTTTTTTGTTTTCAAAGTCGTCGGCTGCAGATTTGTTGTATGTTCCAGATCAACTCAACGTTCATAGAGGATAATCAACTAAATTCAAGTGATATCAGAAATATGTCGCATAAATTGGATGTTGTATGCATTAACCCTTTCCCTCATACAACAATTCTGCAGCAGACGACTTTGAACGTATTTTGTCAAAAAATAGGAAATCTCCATAACTGAATGGATAACCTATGACAAAAAGTGGAAAACATTGTGGCAAGGAGAAATTGCACCTTTTGTGCAATTTCTTCTTTTGTCCCTATGTTTTCAAAAAGCCGTCTGTTGCAGAGGCGTCAGAAAGCATCTATATGAGGGAAAGGGTTAACTATTTCACTGCCGTATTTCACACAGTCGACTCTTCCATGTTGAAAATTTGACCACTCCATTTTTCGTCCAACAGGAATTTTGGTAAAATTTAATCTCTAAGTGGCAAACAATGCAGATTTCAGGTGAGACAACTCTTTATGATCTGTCTCACCTTAATCTGCATCGTTTGCAAAAGCCTTCAATTGCCTTTGGCAGAAAAAGGGTTAAACAAATTTGTAAATTTAATGCTGTGTAAATGTTTTAAATACAGCGTAAAGTTTTTGGAGGTCCTTCAAGTAAATAATTTGATTTATACAATAAATTTCTAATAATTTCAAGTTAAAAGCTATTCATTGAAATGTTTTCATGACAGCTTGATTTGTGTAACAAGGTGAAAGAAATGAAGCTAGGGGAAGTCTATTTGTGAGATATCACTAAAAAAAGTAGTTACAGCATCACTTCAAAATACTATCATCCCTAGGGATGATATGCACTGTGAACATTTAAAAAAAATACAAACGGATAAATCCCGGTATTTCATCAATAGGATTATAGGAAAGGCCCTTTTCCCTGGCCTCTTTGAATATATCTCCGGAACAAAATTTCTCAAAAACTTAAAATGTTATTTTGGAAACATAATTGTTTTAATTCTATAGCCAAATTAATACTTCAGTTTTGCCAGACTTTTCTTTTTGTTATTGTAGTAAAATATATGCTTTTTGCATTTTCCATACATTCCATCTGAATCCATTTCGATGACATGGTTAGCAAGATTTGATTAATGTTAACCACCTATTACTACCTAAGGAACACCAAAGTTATATGCCTTTTTGGATGAGATATTATTTCAACAAATTTGTTTGTTTCTTTAGATACAGATGTTATGTGGACACCATTTACTAGATGAAGAAATGTCGATGAAGCAAATACTTTTGATGCATTGGTTTGACAAGGTTTGTTATCCATTTTCTTCAATATTAATGATTGCTTAATTTCTTGGGGTTTAACGCTGTATTCAATATTCAACAATCGTTCAGGCATATCACGGCGGCCAGTTCACCTACTCATTTGTTTCCTGGCTTTCTCACACCAAGCACTCCACACAAGATACTTTCCAAACAACTGGCTTCTTTTCCACATAGACTGTTAGCTCAATGGTAGAAGATGAATGACGCTTGTCACAGTGACTTTTGTCAAACATCGGAAACTCAATACCGTATAAGCATGTAGGAGCCATAAAGGTTTAGCAGTATGCAACTTTGTAATCCAAAGGTCATGAATCCTAGGAGAGCAGGAGACCTTTGAGTTTTTTCTCCATTAACTTCAGTGGAGAATCCAGGTGAGATGTGCACACACTATCTTTTTAGAATATCTGGGTAAAATCCATAACTGTTTATTCGATAAGTATGATAATATCTAGAGATCACGGTGAAATGGTCTGAAAAAATGGAAGTAATATTTTGATACAACAGAGTGGAAAAGAATGTGGAAACAGGAAAGGTTAATCATTTTGAGGAAAATCCCCATTCTATCCGACAATGATTTTAACCCTTGCCCACTTGCAGAAGCATTTCGACGCACTTGCAGCAGAAGACTTGAAAACATTGTGGCATTTGGCTACAATGTTTTCAACTTTATTTAACAATTAAGCTATCTTTTATGGAGATTTTCAGGTTTTTGACATTATGTTTTCAAAGTCGTCTGCTGCAGATTTGTTGTATGTGGGAAAGGGTTAATAGTTGTATGCCAAATGTAAAATAATTTTGTTCTATCTTTCAGTCTAGTCCTATGCTGCTATTCTACAGAGTTGAAGTGCCTGACTGATCCACGATCACATGATATTGTTGCTGTTGTTTTTGATAGAGTGTTAAGATTATCAAAATTGAACACTTTCCCACATGCATCGTGCATTTGGACGCATCTAAAGCAGACATCTTTTTAGCTCACCTGGTCAAGGTGAGCTTTTGTGATCACCCTGTGTCTGTTGTCCTTTCGTCAAAACTGCACTGATTTCAAAGGAAAATGTGAAATAATTCCAATTTAATCAAAAACATGTATACGAGACTGCGGGCATGTTTTCACTGTATGTAAATATAGTTTTAAGTTTAAATGACTTCTTGCTTGTACAAAAGGACTGGTCCCATTTGAAATAATTTGGCACAAATGTTCTTTGGTTTCTCCCTTCCAAGATTGTTCAAATTATTCAGATCAGTTGAAAAACATGGCTGCCAAGGGGTGGGGCTTGTTTACGTAATATGTATATAGGATGAAAACTATAACAATCTTCTTCACTATAAGTATAGGCCCTATTCAAAAATAGTTTGGCACAAATGATCCATTGGTTACCCTCTACCAAGAGTGTTAAAACTATTCTGATTTGTTGATAAACATTGCCACTAGGGGGCAATGCTTATTTTGCTTATATGTATAGAATAAAAAGAACTATTGAAGTTCTAATGATTCTGGTGAGCGATATTGGACGATCATTGTTCTCTTGTTTGAAAGAAATGTCTGCTGCAAAGAAATCAAAAGTTTTCTGTATCACAGAAAAGGTTTAGCATGATTGAGCCAGGTCACATGAACACCAACCTCTTGGATGCCGTTACCATCGAAGATACAGATTCGCCGTTATCTCTCCACACTTTGATCATGATCTAGTTGGAAATGCATCGTTAACTCTTAGAACGCTTGTCGTTGATGACATTTGCAAGCAGTTTGGATCCAGTTCACAGCCCACAAATGTAGGGACTGATCTGAGATCAAACTGTTTGACACTCAGATTCTATTTCAGTAAACATAGGGGGGAAAACAGATATTTTTTTTTAATTTTTGCAGACGACAATATAGCAGACAAAAATAATTAAGCATGCAAAAAGTTAAAGTTTCTAGAGAAAAGCTATGACCAACAACTGATTTAAAGCATGCAATTTGTATATCATTACCATTAACCCTTCCCACATGCAGTTGCATTTAACACATCTGTTGCGCGGCTTTTACGAGAATTATTGCAACAGGAGAAACTGCTCAATAGCAATTTATTCTTTTGACACAATGTATTTAACTCGTTAATGATTCTTTAGAGATCATCTGGGATGTTTTCAAAGTTGGCTGCTCAAGATTTGTTGTATGTGGTAGAGAATTGAAAAACGTGGTTCCCTTTTTTGTGTGGAAGGGCATAATTGTAGTTCTCAACAATCTCTTCCCAATCTGATCCTGGTCGATACTTTATGCAGAGTCCACAATGTCGGTTTTCTCGTGGAACGGCTCATATATATAGCATGTGCATTTTATATTATAACTTTTATCAGGAATATTATGTTTAAACCTTTCCCACATACAGACGCTTTCAGAGGCCTTTGCAGAAGACGGCATTTGAAAACTTTGTGACAAAAGGAGAAATTGCTCACCATAAGCAATTTCTCCTTTTGCCACAATGATTTCAACTTTAATCAATAATTAAACTTTCATTTGTAAAGAATGTCCATACTTTGACTAAATACTTTGAAAGTGGTCTGCTGCAGATTCATTGTTTGTTGGAAAGGGTTAAAGTTAGATGTAACATTTTGGAATGGGCCAATAGTCTCTGACAATAACATGTAATGTGAAGGGATTATTACACCTTTAAAACTGGCCTTTTACCTGATTCTAGTTCGTAGATTATTTCGAATTCAAAATATCCATTTCCAATACTGACAAATGTTCCCAAGATAAAGCTAGAATTCCAAGGCAATCTTTGTAAGAAAATGAGAAACTCTCTAGGAATGAGGTACTTTTAAATGTTCCTATATGTTGTTTGTTTTGTTTTGTTTTGAAATGTGTTATGTTTGGAGTACGTTGTTGAATGATTACATGTTTGTTAATAGTTAATAAACACAATTGTTTTGAATAATGTTTTATTGTAGTTTATATTCATGTCGTTGGACAGATGGCAATACAAACAATTGAGATAGGGCAGTTTTTTTTGTCAGAAATTTTCCCACAATGCTTTCGAAAATCACCCACTGCGGAGGCGTTTCAAACTTTTCATTGGTGAAAGACGAATGACGTTTGTCACAGTGACTTTTGTTAAATATCGGAAAGAATGTAGGCTGAGCTGGGATTCAGACTCACTACCCCTTGATTGACATCCTGCGTTGCTACTGACTGAGCTGCCGGGGCTCGCCTCATTATGATTAATTTCTCTATTTCCCACACCAATTTCAATTAATAACAACAGATGTTTTCCAAAGTTTTGCTTATATTCAAATTCGTCTGCAGTATATTTGTTATCTTGTATGTGAGATAGGGTTTAAACAGGCTACTTATGTAATCCGCAGCAGACAACTTTTGAAAATATTGTGACAAAAGGAGAAATTGCTCAAAACCAGGAGTTTTCCTTTTCCCACTATGTTTTCAATAATTATACTTTCACTTATATATATTTTTCACATTTTGAACAAGATGTTTTCAAAGTTGTTTGCTGCAGATTTGTTGTATGTGGGAAAGGGTTAATTATGGATAGTTTTCCACTGTGTGGTAAATACTTCTTTCCCTGTAAAATGCATACACTTAAAAATACTGGAAGCTAGTCAGTTGCCTGGGATTCTATTTAAGACAAAGTACTGATGCGATCGTTAAGTGTTTTACGCCGCTTTTAACATATTTTTTCAGTTATATCATTGCTTTTTTGGCCAGTTATCAGCCAGTCGTAATGCGTTGCCACTTCTACCACTTCTAGAGTATTTGGTCTGGGATCGAACCCTCGACCTCTTAAAATACTATGTTGCTTCAGAGGTGCGATTCTTATATGCGTCTGTGACGTATATATTTACGTGCCTGCATGCCTGTATGAACACGTGCATGGGGAACGGTACACGTTGGACTAGCCCGTGCATCCATACAGTCTGATCAAGATATACGCTATACACACATTACTTACACAAGCTTGTCTGAAGATTGTATCAACGTGTGTAGATTCTGATAAGACTGAGAATGGGGACAACATGATCTAAACCTACACTGTACAGAAATACAATCGTATCGTTTCCTCATACATTTGCTCATTACTACCCCTTTACTCTTTCCCATACAGACGCGTTCCGTCGCCTTTGCGACAGACACATTTTGAAAACATCGTGACAAAAGGAGAAATTGCTTATATTGATTAATTATTTATTTATTCCATACTGTTTTTCAACGTTTTTAAATAACTGTTCTTTTCTTTTTGGTGTTCAAATATTTTTGACTTTATGTCTCAATACGTTTGCTGCAGTTTTGTTGTATGTGGGAAAGCGTTAAACGTACTAGGTTGTTGACCAAAGCTTTACGCCATTCAAACGCATTTTGACACTTCTTCTGTTAGCAATTTCCCACATACATACGCTTTGTGATGCCATTGAAGCGGACGCCTTTTGTAAAAATTGCGGCAAAATGAGAAATTGCTAAAAATGCTTTTGTAAAAATTGTGGCAAAATGAGAAATTGCTAAAAATGAACAATTTCTAAATTTGCCACAATGTTTTAAACTTTATTTAATAATTTATGGAGATTTTTCAAAAGATTTCTACATGATGTTTTTAAAGTCGTCTGCTACATAGTACACTGTATGTGGGAAAGGGTTTACTTATCTTAAATGCTACATTATGTACGTCATCCTTTAACTACAATATTCTGTTTTTGGTAAAAAGAAGACAATAATCTCTTCTGAAGACCTGAAATTAAGAAAAAACTGTACAACTAATCTGTATAAACATATTTAACCCCTTTCCCACATAAGGGACCCGCTGTGGTCGAGTGGTTAGCGTTGGGGATTTCGAAACCGGATGTCCCGGGTTCGATCCACAGTCGGGGCACTACGGTCATGGTGGAGTGCCCTTGGGCAAGGCACATTTTCTAGCCTAGTACTGGTTTGTTTACCCAGGGATCATGAATAATTAAAATAAATTGCGCGCTAAATGACCTTAGCTGTCGATGCGCCATAAAACAATATACATTTATTCCCACATAAGGACGTTTTAACAGCTAATTTCGGGCTCATCGGACCGTAACCTTAGGCTCATCTACATTTAGCGCGAGATAGCGGACGACACGTTTTAGGTCGGACAGGTAGTATAGTGAACACCATCGAAGCGTGTCAGTCAAAACAAGATTGAACAGCATTCCTCATTTTTTCATTCACATACGTGGTGAATCGTTAGGTAGACATCAGGGAATGTATTAACCTAATCCCCCCTATGTCCTGGATCCTAAAAACAGCTTTTTCTGGCAGACGACACTTTATACAATAGTGCTTCATAGCTCGTATACCAAACCAATAAGGTTTAATATATCTCTCTCTCTCTTTTACTTGGGGGAAAATATCTAAGGCTTTCATATTTGAATATATGGTAAAAAAGATCATCTCAAGGCCTATAGTGTAACGGATACCGGCGGGTAAAAGTGGTGTGCGTTGGGGCGTGTATATACAAAAGACAACTTTACCCCTTAATGTAATACAAACCGTTTAATCTCACTCGCGTGGCAAAACGGGTCGCATTTCGAAAAAAAACTCGAGTCGTCTGTATATATTTTATATTGGGGGTTATCCGATAAAATGAAATAACGAATCATTACGAAGGCATAACAGTGATTTCATGGTGCCATTATAATGAATCCGATTCATTCGACCTAGTTGATCTATCGATACTGGGTAATTGACAGACCACACATTGCAATTTGATCGGACACGAGGCGAATAAGTGTTGACTTTTCAACTATACGAAACAGTAGCGAAATGATACGCGATTATACGATATAATACTCTAACACGATCTCTATTATAATGAGAAGTAATTAGGAGTGACCAAATTGATATCAAGGCCTATTGTTTAAATATTTTGAATGGGTATTAACCATTGTTTCGGGTTCGGCTAATAACGTCATGCAAACGTTTCCGATAGGTGGAGCGGGAAACGTGATTCAGAGACCGTTCTATTGGTTGCAGTCTCCCTATTGTTCCGTCACAGACATACGATACCCTTCCCCATTGTGACCAGGTCACGTGATAGCACCAGTCACAGAAAACCCTCTATGGAATGTGGGATGGTCAGCGTGACCTCTAGACATGTTTCAACGTGATATATAAATATTATAAGTACACTACTTCTATACGTTAGTTTAACATTCGTGAGCCAGCCGCCATGAAGTTCACAGCGCTTATATTTAATGTGTATCAACGTAAACCCAGGTAAGAGTGTTTTAGGACCGAAAGCGCTGTACTTTTGAGGAGTTGGTTATAATTTTGTTATCTCTTTTCACTGAAAGGCGTATCAAAATGAAGCTTGATTGTGTCGCTATACCACCACAGTTGGTGTTAAGTAGTCGAAGCGTCCGCATCGCTTTTCTCAACATGTACACATTTACTACATTACACAAGTTTAAATCTTTACTTTAACCGTATGTTGGTAGCAGTCGAATTTTAAAAACCCGGTATAGTATAGTAAGTTTATCCTGCGATAGACTACCTGATCAGCCGAGTTGGTTAACTTTAGGCGGTAGGATTTTACATTTAATAAGGCCTCCATAGGTGTCGATACTGTCGAAATCTTCAGTGATGATGGTAGGATGACCTAACGGTATTTTCCCCGTTTTATTGATAAAAGGGTACAGTGACGTGACGTCATAGTAGTTGAGTGTAACATCCCTAGTAGTTTCTTTGAAAAGAGTGAAGGCCTCTGTTCTACCTCCGAAGAAAGCAGCCCTTTGTTGTAACGGAGTTACATGTTCAAGACCATGTACAAATGTGGCCATTTTGTCATTGTTTTTCAATTGATGTTCAAATTCAGATTCCCAGATGGATTGGTAAATATAGCCTCTGTCCTCCAGGTATTTCTGTTTGTCCAATGTTCTTTGGTAAAGGTCGCCCATCGTTAATTTACTGACCGGATGGAGTGTAGAGCTGGCATACATTTTTGGATGTCCATGCCAAAAGTCTCCGTGAAATTCCAGGACCACCTTCTGGCCATTTGTTTCATAATACCCATCGACTTTGTAGGGACCAATGACTTTCTCACCTCCATTTCTAGCGTGTTGAATACGCACACCCAATTTATGTGACAGGTATTTAATCCACTGGAGCGCTTTTACAGATTGAACTTGTTCAGGCTGATAACCATGGGAAGGAATCAAACCTATAGTGTCCCGTTCCAGAAAGTTAGTACGAAATACGCGCTGACAAGCTGAGGCAATGGTGATACTCTTTTCAAAGGGGTCAACTCCAGTAATATGAATGAAAGCTTGTCGAAACCTCAAAGCACAGCGTCTTAAAATGTCCACATCTGATGTACAGAGTATTTAAGAAGTTCATGTTGAAAGTCGAAGGTTTTGTTTTTGTTTTCGTCATACCATTGTAGGAATTTAGCTCTATCCTCAGCTTTCATAGCGGCTGGATTGTAATAAGTCAAGTCAGGTAAATGGTCCAAAACAATAGTTTGATGTTCTTTCTTATTAAAGAAATGGGGAAAATACCCTTTGGCTAATTCAGAAAAAAAACAACATCAGGGGGAGTTTGGACAAGGCCATTGGCAGAAAGTTTAGAGAATCGATCATTTTAACTTTACTGTTAGGCTCATATAATGACATAATTTTAGCCCCGTTTGGAATGACACTTGGCAAAATTCCATTCTTGTACAAATACTTTAATATAGGGTAGGAATCATAACCCTGAAAATTATGACAGTACAATAGCACCACAGTTGTCTTCTGAAAACATCCAGTCACAAAAGGCATCTACTGTATCAGTACCAGAAAACACAAATTCATTCTTTCCACACAAATCACATTCACTAATTCTGGTCACGTCTTCATACATACATTTCGAACATACTTTGTGAGACACACATAGATTTGGCATATGTTCATAAGATCCACAGATACATATAGTCGCGGGTTTCTGCCCGGCGACTAATAAATGAAGCTTATCGTGGAATAAAGAGCTACGGAGAGTCAAACCATCGCTGTAAAAGGAGTTGGAGATCATATATGTCTAACAAAAAAGGACCCATTATGAGGTTTGGAAAAAAGGAAGAGAGGCGTTTAAAAGAGTGTGTGCGGCGTTCAAATGCGTGAATTCGGATGTCAGAGGAAGGAAAATAACTCGGGGAAAAAAGAGTCATTCATAACAAGACGCAATACAGTTAGTTACGAGTTTGGTTGTTTATCGTTCATAAATTAGTTAAAACCTCTTTTCCAACACGCATATGCATTTCGACTCATTAGCGGTAGTCGACTTTTTTTTTTCTTCAAAATATTGTGGCAAACGGAGAAATTGCTCATTATGTCGAAGAGAGAACATCATTGTCGATTTTATAAACAATGAGACACGGTATATTTCACATGTTGTTGTGTTGGGCTAAAACGTAGGTACATTGGATGCATTACACAGTGAGTAAGTAATTTTCATCATGTGTATTGATTGAAAAGTGTAATACAAGCATTTCAACAATAAGGAACTACTCTTGATTATTGTTAAAGCTGTCTCCGTATTTATTAACACTTTCATCCTTTTAACTGCTCTATCGTCTTCATCCATTTCATAAATTTATGGTGGATCGTATTCTTCCAAGACCTTATCCAACAGGTACTTTCTTTTGCTAATAGCGTATTTCCAAGCCTCGTCTTTTTGGTACGAATCGATCTTCATTAGGTTATTAACCTATTTCTGATGGCTTTGTAAATTGGATGCCTTTGAATCGCGTTAAACCATATCAGTATGTTCATTAAGACAGAAAAGGACTACTTGAGCTATATTTCCTAATTCTGACATAAGCCATCAGAGGAGCAACATGAACAAAAGTCCTGAATGCCGTCAAGATTTTTCGAGGAGGGATGCCATGTTGAGGCATTCTCGACAAAAGCATAACCGGGGCAATGAGGAATATCCACCTCCACCTCCACCACCACCACCACCACCACCATCACCACCACCACCACCACCACCTCCTCCTCCTCCTCCTCCTCCTCCTCCTCCTCCTTAGGATAGGTGGTGGTGGTGGTGGAGGTGGAGGTGGATATTCCTCATTGCCCCGGTTATGCTTTTGTCGAGAATGCCTCAACATGGCATCCCTCCTCGAAAAATCTTGACGGCATTCAGGACTTTTGTTCATGTTGCTCCTCTGATTGCTTATGTCAGATTTAGGAAATATAGCTCAAGTAGTCCTTTTCTGTCTTAATGAACATACTGATATGGTTTAACGCGATTCAAAGGCATCCAATTTACAAAGCCATCAGAAATAGGTTAATAACCTAATGAAGATCGATTCGTACCAAAAAGACGAGGCTTGGAAATACGCTATTAGCAAAAGAAAGTACCTGTTGGATAAGGTCTTGAAAGAATACGATCCACCATAAATTTATGAAATGGATGAAGACGATAGAGCAGTTAAAAGGATGAAAGTGTTAATAAATACGGAGACAGCTTTAACAATAATCAAGAGTAGTTCCTTATTGTTGAAATGCTTGTATTACACTTTTCAATCAATACACATGATGAAAATTACTTACTCACTGTGTAATGCATCCAATGTACCTACGTTTTAGCCCAACACAACAACATGTGAAATATACCGTGTCTCATTGTTTATAAAATCGACAATGATGTTCTCTCTTCGACATAATGAGCAATTTCTCCGTTTGCCACAATATTTTGAAGAAAAAAAAAAGTCGACTACCGCTAATGAGTCGAAATGCATATGCGTGTTGGAAAAGAGGTTTTAACTAATTTATGAACGATAAACAACCAAACTCGTAACTAACTGTATTGCGTCTTGTTATGATCAATGACTCTTTTTTCCCCGAGTTATTTTCCTTCCTCTGACATCCGAATTCACGCATTTGAACGCCGCACACACTCTTTTAAACGCCTCTCTTCCTTTTTTCCAAACCTCATAATGGGTCCTTTTTTGTTAGACATATATGATCTCCAACTCCTTTTACAGCGATGGTTTGACTCTCCGTAGCTCTTTATTCCACGATAAGCTTCATTTATTAGTCGCCGGGCAGAAACCCGCGACTATATGTATCTGTGGATCTTATGAACATATGCCAAATCTATGTGTGTCTCACAAAGTATGTTCGAAATGTATGTATGAAGACGTGACCAGAATTAGTGAATGTGATTTGTGTGGAAAGAATGAATTTGTGTTTTCTGGTACTGATACAGTAGATGCCTTTTGTGACTGGATGTTTTCAGAAGACAACTGTGGTGCTATTGTACTGTGTCATAATTTTCAGGGTTATGATTCCTACCCTATATTAAAGTATTTGTACAAGAATGGAATTTTGCCAAGTGTCATTCCAAACGGGGCTAAAATTATGTCATTATATGAGCCTAACAGTAAAGTTAAAATGATCGATTCTCTAAACTTTCTGCCAATGGCCTTGTCCAAACTCCCCCTGATGGTTTTTTTTTCTGAATTAGCCAAAGGGTATTTTCCACATTTCTTTAATAAGAAAGAACATCAAACTATTGTTTTGGACCATTTACCTGACTTGACTTATTACAATCCAGCCGCTATGAAAGCTGAGGATAGAGCTAAATTCCTACAATGGTATGACGAAAACAAAAACAAAACCTTCGACTTTCAACATGAACTTCTTAAATACTCTGTACATCAGATGTGGACATTTTAAGACGCTGTGGTTTGAGGTTTCGACAAGCTTTCATTCATATTACTGGAGTTGACCCCTTTGAAAAGAGTATCACCATTGCCTCAGCTTGTCAGCGCGTATTTCGTACTAACTTTCTGGAACGGGACACTATAGGTTTGATTCCTTCCCATGGTTATCAGCCTGAACAAGTTCAATCTGTAAAAGCGCTCCAGTGGATTAAATACCTGTCACATAAATTGGGTGTGCGTATTCAACACGCTAGAAATGGAGGTGAGAAAGTCATTGGTCCCTACAAAGTCGATGGGTATTATGAAACAAATGACCAGAAGGTGGTCCTGGAATTTCACGGAGACTTTTGGCATGGACATCCAAAAATGTATGCCAGCTCTACACTCCATCCGGTCAGTAAATTAACGATGGGCGACCTTTACCAAAGAACATTGGACAAACAGAAATACCTGGAGGACAGAGGCTATATTTACCAATCCATCTGGGAATCTGAATTTGAACATCAATTGAAAAACAATGACAAAATGGCCACATTTGTACATGGTCTTGAACATGTAACTCCGTTACAACAAAGGGCTGCTTTCTTCGGAGGTAGAACAGAGGCCTTCACTCTTTTCAAAGAAACTACTAGGGATGTTACACTCAACTACTATGACGTCACGTCACTGTACCCTTTTATCAATAAAACGGGGAAAATACCGTTAGGTCATCCTACCATCATCACTGAAGATTTCGACAGTATCGACACCTATGAAGGCCTTATTAAATGTAAAATCCTACCGCCTAAAGTTAACCAACTCGGCTGATCAGGTAGTCTATCGCAGGATAAACTTACTATACTATACCGGGTTTTTAAAATTCGACTGCTACCAACATACGGTTAAAGTAAAGATTTAAACTTGTGTAATGTAGTAAATGTGTACATGTTGAGAAAAGCGATGCGGACGCTTCGACTACTTAACACCAACTGTGGTGGTATAGCGACACAATCAAGCTTCATTTTGATACGCCTTTCAGTGAAAAGAGATAACAAAATTATAACCAACTCCTCAAAAGTACAGCGCTTTCGGTCCTAAAACACTCTTACCTGGGTTTACGTTGATACACATTAAATATAAGCGCTGTGAACTTCATGGCGGCTGGCTCACGAATGTTAAACTAACGTATAGAAGTAGTGTACTTATAATATTTATATAACACGTTGAAACATGTCTAGAGGTCACGCTGACCATCCCACATTCCATAGAGGGTTTTCTGTGACTGGTGCTATCACGTGACCTGGTCACAATGGGGAAGGGTATCGTATGTCTGTGACGGAACAATAGGGAGACTGCACCCAATAGAACGGTCTCTGAATCACGTTTCCCGCTCACCTATCGGAAACGTTTGCATGACGTTATTAGCCGAACCCGAAACAATGGTTAATACCCATTCAAAATATTTAAACAATAGGCCTTGATATCAATTTGGTCACTCCTAATTACTTCTCATTATAATAGAGATCGTGTTAGAGTATTATATCGTATAATCGCGTATCATTTCGCTACTGTTTCGTATAGTTGAAAAGTCAACACTTATTCGCCTCGTGTCCGATCAAATTGCAATGTGTGGTCTGTCAATTACCCAGTATCGATAGATCAACTAGGTCGAATGAATCGGATTCATTATAATGGCACCATGAAATCACTGTTACGCCTTCGTAATGATTCGTTATTTCATTTTATCGGATAACCCCCAATATAAAATATATACAGACGACTCGAGTTTTTTTTCGAAATGCGACCCGTTTTTCCACGCGAGTGAGATTAAACGGTTTGTATTACATTAAGGGGTAAAGTTGTCTTTTGTATATACACGCCCCAACGCACACCACTTTTACCCGCCGGTATCCGTTACACTATAGGAGCCTTAGATATTTTCCCCAAGTAAAAGAGAGAGAGAGAAATATTAAACCTTATTGGTTTGGTATACGAGCTATGAAGCACTATTGTATAAAGTGTCGTCTGCCAGAAAAAGCTGTTTTTAGGATCCAGGACATAGGGGGGATTAGGTTAATACATTCCCTGATGTCTACCTAACGATTCACCACGTATGTGAATGAAAAAATGAGGAATGCTGTTCAATCTTGTTTTGACTGACACGCTTCGATGGTGTTCACTATACTACCTGTCCGACCTAAAACGTGTCGTCCGCTATCTCGCGCTAAATATAGATGAGCCTAAGGTTACGGTCCGATGAGCCTGAAATTAGCTGTTAAAACGCGTCGTCTGCTATCTAGCGCTAAATATAGATGAGCCTAAGGTTACGGTCCGATGAGCCCGAAATTAGCTGCACCGGACAGTGTGACGTCATTTACATAGATAAAGAAGGAAATCCGTGGTCTATACAGATGAGGTTAACTACTTACTAGTTTGACAAATGGGAATACGCCGTGTGTAATCAATCACAGGTAGTAGTATCTGTTACAAAATATATATTTTTCTGCGTTGTATTATTATCTACTTTTTTTCTCACTTTTTACCGTTACATGTTTGTTTCCCTTTTACTACAATATCAACAAAGTAAATAGTGAAAAAAAAAAAAAATTGTAACAGGCTAGCTAGGATACTCATTTTATAGGCAATAGTAAAATTCAGAGAAAAACAAAATTGTAACATGCTAGGATACTCATTTTCTAGGTAATAGTAAAATTCAGAGGGAAAACAAAATTGTAACAGGCTAGGATGCTCATTTTCTAGGTAATAGTAATATTCAGAGGAAAACAAAATTGTAACAGGCTAAGATACTCATTTTCTAGGTAATTGTAAAATTCAGAGGAAAACAAAATTGTAACAGTCTAGGATACTCATGTTCTAGGAAATAGTAAAATTCAGAGGAATACGAAATTGTAACAGGCTAGGATACTCATTTTCTAGGTAATAGTAAAATTCAGAGGAAAACAAAATTGTAACAGGCTAGGATACTCATTTTCTAGGAAATAGTAAAATAAAGAGGAAAACAAAATTGTAACATGCTACGATACTCATTTTCTAGGTAATAGTAAAATTCAGAGGAAACAAAATTGTAACAGGCTAGGATACTCATTTTCTAGGAAATAGTAAAATAAAGAGGAAAACAAAATTGTAACATGCTACGATACTCATTTTCTAGGTAATAGTACAATTCAGAGGAAAACAAAATTGTAACATGCTAGGATACTCATTTTCTAGGTAATAGTAAAATTCAGAGGAAAACAAAATTGTAACAGGCTAGGATACTCATTTTCTAGGAATAGTAAATAAAGAGGAAACAAAATTGTAACATGCTACGATACTCATTTTCTAGGTAATAGTAAAATTCAGAGGAAAACAAAATTGTAACATGCTAGGAACTCATTTTCTAGGTAATAGTAAAATTCAGAGGAAAACAAAATTGTAACAGGCTAGGATACTCATTCTCTAGGAAATAGTAAAATTCAGAGGAAAACAAAATTATAACATGCTACGATACTCATTTTCTAGGTAATAGTAAAATTCAGAGGAAAACAAAATTGTAACAGGCTAGGATACTCATTTCTAGGTAATAGTAAAATTCAGAGAAAACAAAATTGTAACATGCTAGGATACTCATTTTCTAGGTAATAGTAAAATTCAGAGGAAAACAAAATTGTAACAGGCTAGGATACTCATTTTCTAGGAAATAGTAAAATTCAGAGGAAAACAAAATTGTAACATGCTAGGATACTCATTTTCTAGGAAATAGTAAAATTCAGAGGAAAAACAAAATTGTAACATGCTACGATACTGGTACCGGTGTATTAAGTCACTTGAAAAATAAAACATTTAGTTGCCTCCCTTGTATGACAGGGGGAGGGGGGGGGGGGGGGATTCTACTAACATCCACCCCCTTGTAAATACAACAATGATTGAATGAATGTATGGGATTTATGACCGTCGACTGTAGATACAACAACAGTTCTGAGCGTATGTAAGTCACCATTTTATTTATTACATTTGATTATATCATATGAATAAAAAGCATGTAAAATATTTTCAGATTATATGTAATAAAGGTATGTACATGTAGATATTATGGCCGGCAAAGAAACTATAATTTTTCCCTCTTGTATGGCGTGTCAGCCTCATAGTTTGTCTGAAGACATTTAAGATAGCCTATCTGCAGAACAAGCCGGAGAATTAAACAAATATATGTTGTTTATATATTTTGTTTGTAAAATCGCATTTTGTTATATTCGCTACACAATAATTGCATAGTTCTTACACTGCAGGTACATCAGAGGCCGTTTGTTTCTTTATCAGAGAAAGGATAAATGTGACCGTACTTAATCGCCTGTGTATATTTAATATGCATGATACATGTAGGCCTTTAGGGTAGAGTAACACTAACTGTAGTGTAATTATGTATATAAACTATTGAGGTATGCTTGTAGCGGCATATTATACCACATATTGCAGCTGGGCTTATTAAATTTAATCATAAATATAGTCGAGACGTATTTCTATTGGTCGACTCCGAATACATATATTTTGTTTGGTCCACTGCATGCGAGAATAGGTACACTATGTAAACACAGGACATTCGTGAAGGTTCGTAGGTTTGTGTACATAAAGAGGACGGATAATATACGAGCACTCGCGCAAGTATAGTTTTAATGTTTACAATATATATATATATATATATATATAGAGAGAGAGAGAGAGAGGGAGATATGTATTATACATAGAGAGAGAAAAGAAAGAAAGAGAGATAGATACAAAAAAAAGAAAGAGAGAGAGAAAAAAAGAAAGAGAGAGAGAGAGAGAGAGAGAGAAAAAAAAAGATAATGATAGACAGAGAGTGGAGAGGGATAATGAGGGAGATAGATGAAAAGAGGGGAGGGGGAGGGAGAGACACACACATATATACAGAGATAGAGAAAGAGAATGATAATATATATATAGAGAGAGGGGAAGAGAAAAGAGAGTGGGATAGATAGAGAGAAATGTGAGAAACATTGCCAACTTTCGGAAATCCGGTGCCTCAAAAGCTCTTAATGCGCGGGTGCCTCAGCACCAGTGCATATATTGGTTGTGAAAAAAAACTGTCACTAGAGCAATGGGCTTGCGCATGCGCCGTGTTAATCGTCTTGATCGCGCATGCGCCGTATTTTACCGTCAGCTCTCGGATATTTCCGTAGAAGTTCGTCACTAGACTGGTTCTCGTTCGAGTTTGTATGCGAGTAGTTTTTTATAATTAAAATGTATTACCGTAGCAGTTCGTCACTAGACTGGTTCTCGTTCGAGTTTGTATGCGAGTAGGGTTTTTTTATAATTAAAATGTAAATTAAAACCATAGTTTAACGTGTACCGGCATTTAACTATCGCGGGTCACCCATCCAGGCACTAACCGCGATGAACGTTGCTCAACTTTACGAAAATGTCAACCACTTTACTAACGTCGCCATAAAAGCCGGCTTCGAAGCAAGGATGTAGAAGTGATATTTACACCCGTTCCCGTTACATTTCTCCCTATTTTCTATTGACTCAACCCGAAGACACGCAACTGAACACAAGCAGTATACAGAGCGGAGTCTATGTAACATCACTAGGAACCACTGGGGTTTTAATAACAGGAAAATGGGAATATTTTCATAAATGCGAAGTTATTGTGCTAAATTTTGCGATTTTAAGAATATAATAAGGGGGGGGGGGGGGGGGGGACGCGCATGCGCAGACAAATGTTTACAATAATTTTGGGAGATCGAGGTCAACACGTTGAAAGGTATTTTTGTTTTCGTTTTACGTATTTAACTAAAAAACTATTGTTATCATATATTTATATCATATATTACAAGCGGATTCGTGTTTTTCGAATCAAACAGTATTTCTTTAGCCATAAACTGCTGATTCCCGCGCTAACATCGAACTGCTGCAAATTGCAGCAACTCTTGTAGAGTTATATAAGTGAAAAAATAGTTAAATTGCGCCTACGAATTAGTTAATTAATGGATCATTTCATTTCAAACGAATATGTTAGGAAAACATTTGCTTTTTAATATGATTCTATGATTTTAACATTTTACTAATGAATGGATCATTTCATTTCAAACGAATATGTTAGGAAAACATTTGCTTTTTAATATGATTCTATGATTTTAACATTTTACTCCTTGTTGCTTTTTAATATGATTCTATGATTTTAACATTTTACTCCTTGTTTTATGTTTGTGTTGGTCACCCAGAGTTACATTGAAATAAGAAGAGGTTAAACATTATTCTGCTTTATTAAGGTATTTAAAAACATCCGATCGCTTCATTTCAAAACGGTTCAAGATTCAGAACTCTTTTCTCTTTCATTTGCACTAATTTCAAATGAAATGGTCCTATTTGAAACATTTATGGAAAAATCGATGCCTAAGAAAGGTGAAATGCCTGTGTATATGAGTCTGCAGTATTGGTTTATGGATGTGTCATCTCAGCGTGGTATTAATACACCATCAGCTTATCCCGCCGTCTATGACTGATAACGAAGATGGCTGACCATGTTGATTTCTGTCCAATTTTTAGTGATTTTATGAATTACCGTAGTTGATTCTTTATGATGTGATTTATATTCGACTTTCAAAATCTTTTGTACAAATCGGCATATAATTGCCTTCGGCCATCTTACTACCAGCCAAACTTTAATAGCAAAGGACAAAAAAAAAATAGGTACTTTAAACATTTAGAAAGAATAAACAAAGATAAACATTATTATGAAAGAGAACGTATATAGTTATTGTATAAGAATATAATTTCTTAATTCACTGGCTTCTTTAATGTATATGTGCTTAACATAATTCGTTTAAACTTATCTAAATTTGACTAATAATAATGTATAAGTAATGTAAGACCACTTGACTGGTTATCAACTTTGTATTATCGGCATACAAATGCCTTTCGCCATTTACAGTCAAACTTTAATAGCAAAGACATAATTATAGAGAATTATGTCTTTGCTATTAAAGTTTGACTGTAAATGGCGAAAGGCATTTGTATGCCGATAATACAAGTTGATAACCAGTCAAGTGGTCTTACTTACTTATACATTATTATTAGTCAAATTTAGATAAGTTTAAACGAATTATGTTAAGCACATATACATTAAGAAGCCATGGAATTAAGAAATTATATTCTTATACAATAACTATATACGTTCTCTTTCATAATAATGTTTATCTTTGTTTATTCTTTCTAAATGTTTAAATACATTTTTTTTTGTCTTTGCTATTAAAGTTTGGCTGGTAAAATGGCCAAAGGCAATTATATGCCGATTTTCCAAAGATTTTGAAAGTCGAATATAAATCACAATCATAAAGAATCAACTACGGTAATTCAATAAAATCACTAAAATTGGACAGAAATCAACAATGGTCAGCCATCTTCGTTATCAGTCATAGACGGCGGGATAAGCTGATGGTGTATATTAATACCACGCTGAGATGACACATCCATAAACCAATACTGCAGACTCATAATACACAGGCATTTCACTCCTTTCTTAGCATCGATTTTTTCCATAAATGTTCAATTAGGACCATTTCATTTGAATTAGTGCAAATGAAAGAGAAAAGAGTTTCTGAATCTTGAACCGTTTGAAATGAGCGATCGGATGTTTATTAAAATACCTTAATAAAGCAGAATAATGTTTAACCTCTTCTTATTTCAATGTAACTTGGGTGAC
>JASEVX010000009.1:70140303-70577803 GCA_031761405.1 Serripes groenlandicus
TGCCCACGGTGCCATACTACAGAATACTGGTATTCACACAAACGGGTATTTTTTCCATTTCACCTAGTGCATTTGGCTATGAGCACAAGCAACCGGTCTCCAGATTCTGTATAAAGAAAACGAAGATGTAAAAGCACTCGTCCGACGTGCAGCAATCCTGCCTCTGCTTCCCTTAGACATGATAGAAGACTTCTGGTTGCAGACTCTAGAAGACAGAGACGACGCCGATCTAACGGAACTCACATAACCGTTCTGAAAGAGAGGTATGAAACAGGTGTTCTGGAATTGATGGCTTATGCTGACTCTGCATCTCAGCTCATTCACTTGAATTGAAACCAACAGTGAGGTTTTAGGTGCAGATATAAAACGTGAATTAGTGTTCAGTTACTATTGCGGTGTTCGTGTGATTATATGCTGTTTTTTAATATTTCACTTAATAGTGCTGACAAAGATCAGACTGCATAGCTCGAATAAAAAACAAATGCGATAAGTGTAGCAAACGATTAACTTGCACGTATGTGCAGGCTAATCCTTGGTTACACTTTTCTCAAATGTTTTAAATTTCGCATTCTCTGGGAAATTCTGCATGTATATATTTTCTTGATCATACATGTTTATACATAAATAATTTTTAAAAAATGAGTGTCTCGTGTAATTTCCGTGTAGATCTAGTCGATCAATAAGACTTCTTGATTGTACAATTAATCGTTACATTTTCTTCGACTATACTAGGAAGGATTCATTAGAATTAGCGGAAAACATTGAGGGAAATAAAGAAATAAACTTTCTTGGGTAATTTACGATTTTCTACCGGTCGTATAGTGCAAACGCATCAGAAAATCGTATATGTATAAACTATTTATGTCTACACAAGACAGTTGGTAAAAACATCTTAAAGACATCAAAGAAAATGGGAACTGTATCATGTATGTAAAATATATGTTAAAAACACACCCATCTCAATATTCCATGAGTCTAAAGCAATAGGTATACACATTTACCTGTCACATAATTACCCTTTAACGTCCTCGATTCGCTCGACCGACCAGCTAGGATTAAATCAAGTCGACGTTACGGGAACACACCAATACAACATTTATAAACAATATTTTTAACTTTTTATGACCCCCATAAATCACTCAAGCTTATCTGATCTAATCAAGTCAAGCGGACTTCAACAGATGACTGGTAAACTGGTAAACTAGCTTATCTATACGACAGTATTGCTAGGAGATAAAGATCGCTCGATAGCCTGATAAGCCCAAAGTTGGCAATGAGTGAGAGGGAAGGGGTGGAGAGAGACAAACATATATACAGAGATAGAGGGGGGAGAATGATAGAGAGGGATGCAGGGAAAATAGTGAAAGAGTGATAGAGAGAGAACTGAGAGAGAGAGAGAGAGAGAGAGAGAGAGAGAGAGAGAGGAGAGAGAGAGGAGAGAGAGAGAGAGAGAGAGAGAGAAACATATATAGATGGGGGGGGAGAGAGAGAAAAATAGAGAGAGAGAGAGATAGAGAGAGAGAGAAAGAGAGAGAGAGAGAGAGCGAGAGAGAAAGGGGGGGGGGGGGGGGGGGGGGGGAGAGAATACAGAGCATGATGGAGAGAGAGGGAAAAACAGATAAGGGGAGGGATGTCAGAATGTGTATTGGCATAATATCTTGGAGAATTTCGATAACTAGTTATATCGCTTTAGTCAATCAAGAGTTATGTCCTTTAGTTATAGAAACTTCCTAAAATTTGTCTTGTCAGCTAAATAACTTGAGAAGCTTTTGACCAATCATCACCAAATTTGGTCAGAATGTGTATTGGCATAATATCTTGAAAAAGTCAGATAACTAGCCAAATCGCTTAAGTCAATCGAGAGTTATTGCCCTTTAATTATAGAAGGTTACCTAAAATTGGTCTTGTCAGCCCTATGACTTAAGAAACCTTTGCCTAATCATCACAAATGTTGTCAAAATGTGAATTGGCATAATATCTCGGACAAGTTCGCCATATCGCTATAGTCACTCTAGAGTTATTGCCCTTTAATTATAGAAATTATCTTAAATTGATCGTGTCTGCTCAATAACTTTAAAAACCCTTGGTCCAATCACCACTAAATTTAGTCAAAAGTTTTTTTTGCATAATATCTCGGACAAGTTCTATAACCAGCCATATCGCTGTGGTCAATCGAGAGTTATTGCCCTTTAATTATAGAAATTAACTCAAATAGGTATTGTCCGATCAATTACTTTTGACTTTTTTATCAAATGTGTATGGGCATAATGTCTCGGACAAGTGCTAAAATCAGCCATATCACTTGAGTCATTGTATTTGATCATCATCAATTTAGACAATATGTTGATGGGCAGAATAGCTTGGTCAGGTTGGATAACTAACCACGTTTATCTTAGTCACTCCACACATATATCACTCGAAATAGCCAAAACTATATCAACAGTGTCCCCTCTCTAAATTTGCCTGACGTACAACCAATTATCACTAATACTTGGTCTCAAAAAAATAGGACGGGCGGTATTTTGTGACATTTGGGCGCTCTTGATAAATAAAATTAAAACAGTGTAGCCAAAGAGAAATTGCGTCTGCATGTGGGAAAGAGTTTAATGCTTGTTACTGTCTAATGCATGTCTGATTATAAAACAGATCAGATATGGAACGTGCCTCGATTACAACAGAAGAGATAGCTGATCTGATGAAGCGGCTTTACGGATGTGACGTCATCGAACACCGGAAACTGGCAAGTTATGACGACATCAACTTTCACGTCAAAGTCAGACTAGTGTCATCAAATAAATACATGGTAGATTTGTCGTCTGACGGATACGTGTTGAAAAGTTTTGAATTCGGAGGATTCCAAGATGGTGGCATTTCTTGGTAATTAGATCATATTTAAATTAAATCATACATTTTCACGTTTCTACATTCTGGCGTAAGATATTGTATTTCATTTCATTAAGACCGAGATAGGCAACTTATGTTAGGCAAACAGACAGTGGTGATATAACTGAAAATTGTTGAAATGTCGTTAACTTCAAAACACCCAATTATGTATGGCTAAATAACGATATACAAACATCAGATGATAACGACGACATCTAGGTTCGATCTAGGGTCGGTGAATCTGAATTCGGGCTCTGTGACGAACGACAGGGCATACTTTGCCCCCCTCCACAGGCTTTAGAGGTCTACATGTATATATCGGCAACCATTTGTCACTAAGTATAGGGGTACTGGTTCGAGAAAGTTACGGACTGGCTGCGGTCATATTTTAAAGAGCAATCGATCAAACAATCAAGCAACCCAGCTATCAATCCAAAAGGTCAATCGCACCACTGGATTAGTTCATTGAGTGTATATGAATAGTTTGATACATTTTAGCGATACTCTGCGATAACCTAACCTCAATGTAATTATTACACATGTGGAAATTAACTTGCATGCGCACCCAAATGGACACTGCTTCACAGAAGTTCGTTGAAACCTTATATGGCTAATCGACGAACAGTGGTAAGCCAGATCAGACTCAGTCATGCACTTGCTGACTTTGATCTACACTGGTACTGTAAATGTTCCCAACTCATTTTATTTAGATGCAATGCATGCAGCTATAGAGGTTGTCCATAAAAACGGAATATTGACGTCACGTCCGGTACAGACCACATCGGCCAATACTACGCCACACAGCAGCTATCAACGCAATCAGGTACCATGTCAGAACCACAGGGAATCGAAGAAACTGGTAGATAAAGTATACGGGTAACGCATTATAAAACTTAAACAGGCTACCCAGATCTATAAGTGACTTCGATTCCTTGTGATTAGAAATGCTTCCACATTATAAATAAGGAATATTAAGTTGCAGTAGCGATACTGGGTATGGTATTGTCTACGAGTGGGGGAGTGGACAATTGATATCTCGCGAGACCGAAAGTCCAGAGAGATGTCAATTTCACCACGCCCAAAGAAGACAATACAAAGCCATGTCTCACTACTACAACATACTTCTCATCGTACTATATACTTGGTATAACTGGTGAGGACAGTATTAGAACAAATATATACAAATTTCGAATATATGAAAAGATTTATGAATTACGTGTGAATCACGCCCCACTTCGTAATTTGACTGATGACGTGATACCATATTTCTATGATGTCATATCATTTTCAGGGACGTAAAGTACCTTATGGTACTGTATTTGACCTAGTTAAATACGGCATTTTAATTCTTCGCGTTTGATTTGCGCATGACAATTTGATTGTATTTGCGCGGGGGGGGGGGGGGGGGGGGGGGGGGGGGGGAATATACAGTAATGGCCAGTATTAATATCGGGTTAACGCTTTCCCCACATGGCAGACGGCATTTTGACGCATCTGAAGCAGACGACTCAATACAAGCAATTTTTCCTTTTGCCATAAAGTTTTCATCTTCTATCTTTTTTCAGTAATTATACCTACAATAATGCTGATTTTCCATATTGTTTAGTAGACATTTTTTAAAGTCGTCTGCTGCAGATTTGTTGTATGTGTGAAAGGGTTAGAAAATGATTGACTAGACGATGGACAATGTTGTAATCCTGTTTATGCATGTCTACTATACGCTTTTTTCGAATATAATGCTGTCGTTTATTATGACGCCCGTAATTAATTATAAAAATATATGAACTAGCGGATTGGCTTATTTGGGAGAAAATGAATGACGCTAATCACAATAATCTTGTTGGACATGTCGAGGGCTTGGCGTGAAACGGTTGTAACTAAAATTGATATTTTTTTTACCAAGGTTAATCACCTCGCCATAAATTCTTTATACGGGTTAAATAATTTTTCTTGGTAAACAATGGAAATTTAGGTGCCAAGTGCCAATTGCTCGTTCTGAGCAATGGCACCTAAATTTGCTTTGTTTACAAAGGGATCAAAAATTGCCCCTAAACCAGGGTTTTCAAAATAGGGTTTTCAGTTACAATACGATCTGTTATAAGACTGACTGTATGAATGAGTTGCGAATTTCTTAATCCTTTTGCAAATACAACATATCTTCTGCAGACGACATCCGAGCAAAAATATAGATCATATCTACAAATAAAAGTATAAGTATAGAATAGAGTTTAAAAATATTATGGCCAAATGGGAAATTGCTCATTATGACTAATTACTCCTTTTGCCAATATGTTTATTAAAAGTCGTCTGCCTGCAAATGCACATTGAAGTTGGAAAGGGTTAAGCCAGCTTTACACTGCACATGATGGCATGTTGGTTCGTGATACGCTACCTGAGTCCACTTCCACCACACTTACTTAGTGCTAAGTAATACTTTTAAAAATACTTAAAAGCATTATTTTATAATGTTTGTTTCCCTAATAAAAATGCCAAAAGATTTCATTTCTGTACAATCATTGTAATTCAGCAATGCAACTATATATGTCAGCTTAGTCATTTACTTACATTCCAGCATTAATGTTTAAGGAAATATTAGGGAAATAAAAATGATAAAAATATGATTTTACGTATTTAAGTATACTTATCACTAATGGAGCTATCACATAGCACAGGGTAAGCCCAACGGGCCCATACCGTTTGATTTAAATGACAAACGGTGAAAATCTCTCCGTCCGCAATGTTTTTATTTTTGTTACATTTTTCAACCGTGTCCTCAACGTTTCCGTACCGTCTCCATACCGGGTCCTATCCTCGAACCGTTTTGGCCGTTCTCTCGCAGGGTCTCGCCGGGTCCTTGCCGGCTCATCACCGTGTGGCTAATGGCCCCTTACCATCCGTTCGCTAAACGTTCGCTCCGCTTTGCTCACTATACAGTAAAATATGGAGTCATGGTATCTGGCACGGTTTCTCAACGGGCTAAATGAAAACACACGGCAACAGGCCGGTATGTAGACGTTATGAGGACGGTGGAACGGTAATATGCGCGTCGTCAACGTTCTCACCGCCCCACGAACGGGTCCATAACGGCCTCGTACCGGCTCACTGTCCTTTTATCGTCCTCTTACCGTCCTCATACCAGGTTCGCAACGCTTGTACCCACACGGCGAATGTTGTGGGCATGTCCAACACTTTCGCCGTAGTCGCCGTTAGCTGACGGGCCCCAAACGTGTTCACCGATCGCTCAACGTGTGCCCTCACCGTGTTCCACCGTCCGCACGAAATTTACCACACGGTGGCACACGGTAGACTTAGCCGGCGCCATTTGACAGATACATAAGTAGATTTGGTCGAATTGACCTCTGTTGTATTTATTCAACTTACCAAACTTAAATAAAAGATATTCGATATTGCGCGGAGACAATACGACTGATACGCAGTACAATATTTTCAAGTTGTAAATAAATAGAAAATTAGGACAGAAAACACCGCGATAAAATACGATCGAAAGCGGTGTAAAACACTGTGTGTATATATATTCAAGCCAATAAACTTCTCCACTTTTAAAGGTACTCCGGCGTGTGAATTTGTTGTTCGATTATTCCAATTTGTTCCTGGAGAAATATTACAAGGCAAACCGTATACACCGGAACTGTGTTATCAGGTCGGAAAACTTGGCGGGAAAATAGACACAGCGTTCAAGGTGGGTTAATAGAACTAGCACTTTCCTCTTTTGCATCAATGATTTCAACTCTATTAAATAATTATACTTTTATTTTAAGAGCTATAATACTTATAATAATAACTTTATCTTATGAGGGTAAAAATAACTCATTTAGTTACAAAAAATGTTCTTCTATGAGGCCCTCATTAAGTGAAAAATTGTATGTACATTTACTCGACAGAGTGCAGTATTATAATATGTTACAGTGATTTTTGTTAAGAAATGTTTAAAGCAATTTAACTTAAATGTATGTAGAGATACCGATGTTTTTTTATGAAGAGGTCATTTGTTACATAGGTCTGACACAGCATATGTGAAAGACTTCTGTGATAGAATGATGTACTGAATTTCTATTTTTAAGTTTTCACGCAATGCCTAAAAGCATTACTCTGGTTTTCCTTGGGTTGATTTACATTGCCTTGTTCTCACACCAGCGGTTAATGTTTCCTATATCTTCTTGAAGAAGCTGTATAACTTTAGGGTCATTACTGGCTTGATGGAATGTAGCATCATCAGCATACATATCTGTATTAGAGAGTTTTGTGTAGACTGGTAAATCGTTTATGAATAGAAGAAACAAGATAGAACCAGGGACAGATCCTTTAGGTACTCCATACTTGATTTTTCTAGATGAAGATTTGATGTTATTATATTTAACTTGCTGAATTCTTTCGCTTAAATATGATTTAAGCCATTCAATTGAAAATTCCTGGAAATTGTTAATATTCAGTTTGTCAAGAAGAAGTTCATGGTCCACTAAATCAAATGCCTTCTTCATATCCAAAAACACTGTTCCTACTAAATAACCTTGATTTATTAGGAACAGCCATTTATCAATTATATTAATAAGTGCAGTTTGGCATGAGTGGCCGGGTCAAAAACCAGATTGTTTTAGATGAAGCAGATTGTTAATAAATTAACACCATTTAGTGTTACGTGGTTTTAGTTATTCTGAGCATTACGTGCTGCGTGGGTTACTATGAGCACTTACAATCGGGGCAAATGTTTGCGTCCGATCAATCGTTATAAGAATTAATCTCGTTTACGATTGATTCGAAAACCCAATAAAACAAAAAGTTCAGGACGAAAAGTAGAGTTTGTTTTTGGCCGGATTGCTCTAGCAATTCGGATTTCCGGTCTATAGATTGGCGATGTCCGTCTGTCCGTCTGTCTGTCCGTCAACATTTTGGTTAAAGTTTCAGGTTGAGGCAAAATCTCAGAACTGGAAAGGGTTACAAACTTGAAACTTTGCCTGAAGGTAACCAGTAACAAGTTCTATTGATTTTTATGGTTACTTTGACAGTGACCTTGGTTTGTCAAATTGCCGACAATCCGGCCTTACCGTCTTCAGCGGTTTCTTGTTTATAGAATAAAGTTTATAATGCAACGGGACTAGGGTGAATATACAGCCTTGCTGTAGAAGCCGGTTTTAATAGCGACTTTGGAATAGCGCTTGCCTTTTTTTTCGAAGTTAAGCAAAATACATTACTGTTAGTGACTGGATGTTTGACTCGCCTGGCAGCTTTGGATTATAGGTTGACATCACCAAATTGTGCCAAATTGATATGAATTACATTGACACATGATGAAATTACAATATAGAGAATATGCTTGGTCCGATTAATTCATACACATAAACAGCGGAATAAAGAGCTAAAAGTTCTGCTTGGAATGGACTCTTTTTCATAAAAATACTCGATGAAACATTTGATGAAATTTAAAAATTTAAGATCATCTTACAACAAACTATGTTTCAAATGACATAAAATAAACTAAACATGTAGGACATGTATTAAAGGTGCATTTTAATATGTCCAAAACTGGGCCTTTGTCCGAAACGAACGACTTTAAATGCCACTGCTGCCTTCTACTTGAAAACATCACATGAAAATAAGAAATTGCTCTAATTTAGCTATATCCCCTTTTCCCATGTCAACACTCTGAATTAAAATAATGATAATTTTCTAAATTTAAAAATGTTATTATTCTGAGGATATTTTTAGGTTGTGCCTTTTTCATTGATTGATTGGGGCTTAACGCCGTTTTCAACAATTTTTCAGTCATATCACGGCGGCCAGTTCACCTACTTATGTGTTTCCTAGCTTGCTCATACCATTACTCCACATAACATACTTTCCAAACAACTGGCTGCTTTTCCACATAGACCGTTAGCCCATTGGTGTAAGACGTATGGCGAGTGACTTCTGTCAAACGTCGGAAAGAATTGTTGACGAGCTGGGATTCGAACTCACAACGCCTGGATTGACAGCCCGACTGAGCTACCGGGGCTCGTTGTGCCTTTGAAAGTGTATACTGTATATCAGATAAACCTTTGGTATGTGTATCATTTAACTAATTGTGACGTCACTGTTCTTCTGTTGTTAGGATTTCACTCATCCCGCTCTGTCTGATCACAAGCGGTACTGGAGTCTAACCAGTGTCCCTTCACTTAGAGAGAAGATTCACGCCGTGGAGGATGTAGACAAGAGATCAGTAGTCGAAGAAGCTATAAAACAGTTTGAAGAGAACGTCGTACCATGCTATGACAAACTGAAGCGAGGTGAGTTTATGTTAGAAGACAACTGGAATGTGTTAGAAGATCATGTCATACTACTTTTAACCGTATTACATGTTGCCCATCAATATTGGAGAATATGCCACATATCTAAACAACAATGTTCTACCTCCAAATTGAAACTTCTAGATCTACATAAATAGAAATTTTCGCCTTGAAATATCAAATTATACTCTGATGAAATAAAACATCTCATTGGATGAGTAATAACATATTCGTATTGTAAAATAACCATGGATAAATGGGGGGAAAAATGCAACATGAATATTGGCAGTGGAAGAAAGTGGTGCAATTGTAGAGCGTCGTTCACTCTTTTCAAAGGTCCCGGGTTCGAATCCCGTGATGGACGGTTTGGGTGATTTTTTCCACAGAAACGGCGCGAGTAATGGAAAAGTCCCCAGAAAGAAAACATCGAGAGTAATTTATATAAGCTGAAAGCTTGTTTCGCAATCGATGTAGAATGCATAAGTTTAAACTAAACTAAGATGGATAATGCTCTTGTGAAACTAATGTGTCACTCCTCTTCTGCCCCTGGTGTATCATAGGACACCGATGAATTATCGCCATTGAAAATCGATGCAGGGAATAACACTTGTACACATTCTCACACATTTCGGCCCACAGTATCTCCTTTTAAGGAGTTGCGACGTCAAACTAGATTTCTTTTTCCCTGTGGATTCCATTTTAAGGCTTGTCTTGTAATGTTGCTTGGTTACTATTTGTTATGTTAGACATACCCGTCCTCGTTCCTCTTTTTTTATCTATTGTTTAATTAAACTTTTAAATATGGCAACACATGTGTGACCAACCCGTCGTCATTTCCTCTTGTTTATCTGTTATTCGACTGTTTCTTGGTTTGATTTTATCAACAGATCCTCATGTTTTACCTAAGCGAATCATTTAGTGTTTATTCAACTTCGGCAAAACGTTGCCATATTTTGTAGACTATTTTATCGAAATGTTGGTTCGTTTTCCAAGTTTCTTACATGTAGCAATATAACATGACAGACTTTACATCCGAATTGAACAAAATAAATAGTTGTGCTCTTCGAGATGCTTTACGAATTTTATGTTGCTCCTTAAATGTTGAATATTATTCATATCTCACTCGAGTCTTCGCTGTCCACTTGCATTTTTTTCAGGTCATGTCAGTAGGAACCCCGTTTATTTACAATGTTAACAATACTTATTTTAATCATAACTTACATAATATTATACTGACAGAACGATGCAATTGGAAAAAAACAACCATAAAGAAATAAAATAAAAAAACAAACACAAGAAACATTTTTAAAGCCATATTTTAGATCAATGTATAGGAGAATCATGGTATTATTTATATTTAAACAATAAAAGAGATCGATAATAATTTATCTAATTGCATTAAGTATAGATCAACATGAAACTTCCGACTTCAAACTTATTATAGTTCAACGGGTGGTACCACACTATCTGTTTTTGTGATTCCGCTTTGAAAATATGAATTATAATTTATTATTATGAACTTGAACACCTCGCTTATTTTTAGAGAAACTTTATTGGCAATGGCAAACATCCATTATATCATAACATTTCTCCATAGCGAACAGGAAAGATCCTGATCAGACTTTTCCTTGACTTAACCCCGAATGAATCTGATTTGATTTAACCCTGATTTCGTTTTACTTGACTTAACACTGAATTACTCTGACTTTACTTAACCCTGAATACCTCTGACCGTATTTAACCCTGAATACCTCTGACCGTATTTAACCCTGAATACCTCTGACCGTATTTAACCCTGAATACCTCGGCATTGACTTACCCTGAATACCTCGGCATTGACTTACCCTGAATACCTCGGCATTGACTTACCCTGAATACCTCGACATTGACTTATCCTGAATACCTCGACATTGACTTACCCTGAATACCTCGGCATGCACTTACCCTGAATACCTATACATTGACTTACTCTGAATACCTCGGCATTGACGTACCCTGCATACCTCGGCATTGACTAACCCTGAATATATAGGACCGGACTTAACCCTGAATACCTATGCATTGACTTACCTTGAATATATCTGACCGGACTTTGCATGATACCTGTGTCGTATGGTTTTCGTCATCCTTATTCGAGTTTTCGAGAAAGACTATAGCAATGGACTCTAAGACAAAGTAGGGCCATTTTACAGTTTTGTTTAGATTCCCTTAGGAATCTTTTATAATCCGCTATGGCCCAATGATTGATTGATTGATTGGTGTTTTACGTCGCTACCGTTATATCACGGCGTTTCCTGGGTATGTTACCAGTTATACTGGTCCATTTATCCTGACACCAGCAAGTCAGTCGTATTGCTATGTGAAAAAATCTTAATATGAGCCGTTCCTCCAGAAAACCAACATTATCGACTCTGTGTAATGTATCGATCCAGATCAGCCTGTGCAGTCCATGTAGGCTAATCAAGGTCGACACATTCCGTCTCGGGGGGGATATAGGTATATAGTAATGGTTCCTAAAATATAAAATCGACAGGTAGCGAACGGTGTCTGTCCGGGTTAGCCTGCGCAGTATGCTTAGGCTGATCTGGGTCGATACTTTACGCAGAGTCTACAATGTTGCTTTTCTCGTAATTCGGCTCATATCATTTCTATAAACTAGTCAGAAGACTCTTGTTAAATTGCTTTGACACACAGTGGATTGCAGGCTATTCTCGCCCATAATTAATTACCGAAGCATGATTGTTTTACTCTTCTTTTCTTTTCCTTCTTTTCTTTTATTAAAATTGAAAATGAAATGTACAAAAAAACACTTTCAGGTACAATACATGCTGATCTGAACCACGAAAACATAATTGTCACATCTACAGCAGACAAAGGCAGTTTTGAGATTCAAGATTCAAACCCCCTACCTGAACCAGAATACACTGTAAACGGTATCATAGACTTCGGTGACTTAGTTCATGAATATCCATTATTCGAACTAGGTATCGTTATAGCCTACATGATGACGTTTAGCACACTCATAGATCCAATAGAAGCCGGGGGTCATGTGTTAGCTGGATACTTAAAGGAGTTTGATATACCGTCATACGACCTAGGTCGCTTAAAGGAGTGCGTCGCTGGGCGATTAACACAGTCGCTTGTAAATGGGGAGTTTGCCTTTCGACAGAGTCCTGATAACCTTTACTATTTGCAATCATCGAAAGACGCATGGCCAATTCTTAAAATGTTGAGTACAATCTCAAACAATGAACTTTATGCAAGATGGCAAATTGTTTTGGATGAGCATGAAATTAACAACGTATTTCCTTCCATGTAGCATAACCCTATTACATTAAATATAATTTTAAGTTCAACGTCGATTCGTTATTAATTTATTCGTTTATGTTCTCGTGTCTTTCTGATCATTTGAAAATGCTCGAGGGAGCCAGCGATGGTTGATATATATTAGACAGTAGTTTAGAGGTAAAGTGCCAACCTCTTGTTCAAAGGGATCCGGGATCGAATCCTGTTAGTTATCAAAAGTGATTTCACAACTATTGCGCGTCAACTGGTTACACTCAGGTTCTCAGCAAGCAGACATCGATGTGAACAATAGTAGTCACAAGAAGTTGTTGTACAATCGATGTAAAGTAAGTAAGTCGAACCTACTTGCATGTAAGAAATCTATCAACGAATAGAGAATTGCTTAGTTAGTATTATTCTCTCATTAAAACAATACCTAATCTTGCTCCAGTCAGTAACACACGCTCGTATAGAACTGGTGACTACTTATTTCAGGTCGTTTTAGATTGACCTTTGCATCAGCCAATCAAGTTGTTGCCTACAAATTAAGTCGTTTGGTACCAACAGCGGAGATAACCCATATTATTACGAGATAGAGAAGCGGTGATAGTCGAGTATTCCGATTGTATAGTTACCAATTTTAAGTGTTGGTTATATCGATCGATTTCATTGGACAGAACAACAAGCACCTGCTCCTGATTAATTATATGTAAAGGGTTAATTCGATACGACCTTTTATACGATGTCGTCAGATCCAATATACGCATAGCGAAGTACGTTCACTTCTTTGAACTCTTTCAGCGCCAAAGGCAATATTGAGGTCTTGGCAAGCAATACAGATTCATGTGAGTCGGCTTGTAACGAGCTGTCTCAAGAGAAATCAGCATTGTTTGCGCTTTAGTTACCAACATATTCCAAAGTTCTTATTACATGAAAAAAAGAATCGGCCGATTTTGAACATGGACGAGTACACTTTAAATAATCCGGCGCTGAAAGAGTTAAAGAGATTGTATGATACCTTAACGTACCGCCCCTAATTAGCAATGTATCTTGCTAGTTTACCTTCTTTTTAGTTCATACGAACACAATTTTCTAATTGTAAGTTCATTGTAAGCTACTACTTATTACAATATCTGCCTCTACCATACGTTGTACCTTGTCGTGTCGTCCGTCAACATTGTTCCTGATACTGACGTCAATTGACGCCTTAATAGCAGACGACTTTTGATAACATTGTTGGAAAATGAGAACTCCTCATTTTCCGCAATGTTTTCAATCATGTATAAATTCTTATTCTGCCTTGTTTTTTTAGCTCACCTATATTGTGCTCGCCCTCATTCCGGCGTCCGTTGTGCGTCGTCTCTCGTGTGGTCCGTCGTCAGTCAAAATCTCCTCCTTTTTCAAGTAGGTCATTTTTTAGGAAGAAACTGCACATAAAGCCTATTCTTTATGTTCTCACCAAACTTCTTTCAAATTTTCTTGATCCATGCATAATTCTGGTTTTCATGGCAACCGAAAGATGTGCCGATTGTCAATAATGTTGTAGAAATGTTCCTTGGGTGACCCTCTATCAGATTCCTTCAACCCATGTTGATTAGTCGAAAACCACGGCCGCCAGCGGATGGGGCTGTTGGGCCTTAATTGGCTTTAGTTCAAATTTTAAAAAAAAAATCCTCCGAAAGTACTTGACAGATTTGCTAACAATTTTGTATAAATGTTCCTTAGGTGACCTTCAATCTGACCCCTTCAATGTTGATTGGTCGGAAAACGAAGGCGGGGATGTTTTGCATTATATGGCTATTATGAAATCTTTCAAAATCTTCTCCGAAAATATCCGGCCGATAACCAAATTATTTTGTAGAAATATTCGTAGGGTAACCCTCTATTAGATTCCTTCAGACCATAATGGACAAAATATGGCCATCAGGGGCGGGGCTGTTCTGCCTTATATGGCTGTAGTGAAACTCTTCCGAAAGGCTCAGATAAGACTGATTGTCAAATAATTGTGCAAACACTTTCCTAGGGTAAACCTCTAACCGATTCCTTCAAGCCATGTTGATTGGTCAAAAGGCATGGCCACCAGGTGTTGGGGTTGTTTTACCCTTAATGCCAAGAGTGAACAATTTAGAAAATTATTTCCTTAGAAACTAAATGTCTGATTTTTATATACTATCTAGTACATAAACATTTCTTTGGTGAGCTTCTAAGTCAAATCAATTTGACAAAAGACAGACAACACAGGGTGTGGTTTATTTCGCTTTGTGGCAGTAGAGCTATACTGGTCTTATTGGGCTACAAAATGCGGGTACAACCTTTTGTGATCACTCACCGTCCAACGTCTTTTTTTCTTCTGTTCGTCTATTTGTCCGTCTGTTCAAATTTTCCTTCAAACACATTTTCACCCTAAACAAATGGACCAATTTCAAAATAACAGAAACGTTCCGTATGTGGTAATTTAACGTAGAACTATGGTTGCTGCGGCATCAGAAATGAGGAAAAATGCCAAAAACTTTAAAATAAATAGCATGTCCAAAAGTACTGGCCCGATAACAAAATTATTTGGCACAACTGTTCCTTGGGAAAATTTCCATATAGAATCATTCGAGTGTGACCCTTTATCAAATATCTTGAAACCATGGTAATCCGTCAAAACATGGTTGCCAGGAATGTGTCATATTGGCTTATACTAATTTGAAACCACAAACACGATTTTAGAATACTTCAAGCACATTAGTCCCTGTGCAATTACTCCGTATTATACGTCAGGCATGTTGAACCTAGTGGATGGGCGGAAGGGGGTGCAGGGCTTGCAGTTTTACATCATTTTACTGAAGCGCTAACCTAGAAATCATCACCAATAAAACTACTGAATTAGAAAGCACTGTCAACGTATGTTCCAATGGTTCCAATTCCACCAACCTTACTTAGTGCTAAGTATTAACTTAAAGGCATATTACATCACTTTTGTTTCCCCAATAAAAATGCCTAAATGGTTAACTTAGTCATTTACTTATCATGTACATTCCACCATTCATGTTTTACAAAATACTAAGGAAACACAAATTATGAAATAGAAATATGCGTTTAAATATTTATGTAGGCCCTATCTACCACAGGCGTCTGTATTTTCCCTTCAGCACATTTTGAAAACACCTAAAAAAAAGACCGTGTTAAGCTACTACACATAGTCTCTCTATATCGTTAGATGAACCAGAATGTACGAAGTGGACATAATGTTACAACAAGTTGCTTCGTCACGATTATTATTGTCATACTGTGCCACTTTTGCAAACTCTTGCTGTATTATACTTTCTTTTCGTAATATCCTCTGAGACTACGGCACTTTTCACGAAATATCTTTATCACATAAATCCTCTCGGGGAGTGTCAAGATGCCATTACATAAATTTATATCATATGACACTACACAACAATCATACGACACTTCTAGTTTGGTTTCCAGTCTTACGCTCAAGTCTTTGTTACAACGCGGAAACCAAACTATGACAATGACGTCACATCAGCGGTTTGACGTCATAACGTTAGTCACTTTGGTGCCAAAACCGATAAATTTCATGTAGAAATATGGTAAACGTTAAGTACATTTTTTCGAAAGACGCCTCATAAATCATTTTATGGGATAAAAAGAATATCTCATTTCTGTTTATTTATTATCCCTTTTAATAAACTCGTTAACTAAGCTGAATATGACGCTCGCGTAGGCTCGCGGCATATCATCTTAATAAACTCGTTTAATCAAAGTGATAATAAATAACCACTCATTTGGTGACCATCTTCAAACGTGATTTACCTATAATTTCGACCATTGTTCTAACATGAAATAAAAGAGTAAACATTATAAATCCTGTTTTATCACATTTTATTTCACCAACTAGTTCACTTTAACTATCTTCCAACATACATAAATATAATTTGCAAAAAAATAACTATAGATTTCTACTTCAATTCTTTTCAATAAAAGCAAAATTATTGCAAATTATGTCCTCATAAAAAAAAAGTTCATATGAACCAATTTCCTCAAAAGCAGTGTACATATCACTTGATCTATTTTCAACAAAAGCAGGATATATATCAGTTGAAGCATTTTCCACACAAGCGGTATATATCGATTAAACTATTTTCGACAAAAATAAGTATCGAATAATTGAATTATTTTCCACAATTTGAAGTATAAATCAATTCAAGTATTTTCCAAAAAAAAAAGTAATGGATATATATTGATCAAACGAAACATATTCCACAAGAATAAACTTTACGTTTACTATTTTCTTCAGTAATAAAGTAAATTTATGGGAACAACTTGTGCAAATGTAAGCATGTTTCACTCGAAAACAATCTGCATTAACCCTTTCAGCGCCGAATAGTTTAAAGTAGACTCTTCCATGTTCAAACTCGGACGACTCTTTTTTCATGTTATAGGATTTTTGGAATATTTTTATAACTCACAGCCAAACAATGCAGATTTCAGGTGAGACAGCTCGTTACGAGCTGACTCACCTGAATCTGTATTGTTTGCAAAAAGCTCAATATTGCCTTTGGCGCTGAAAGAGATAATTTTAAGTCATTTGAAACAAATGTCAGTGGAATCATTTTTGTCTTGAACAGTTTACATAAATAAGATGATATTTATCAGCAACATGAATAGTTTTCTTACAGCACTAAATCTCAGTACAGAAATCAAATACATTATCTACTGGCCCCCATACATAAATAATACCTAACAAAACAATAACGAGTTTTGAATCATATTAACAAAACAATACAACACAATAGAATATATATCAAGACATATTCGCATGTTACAAGGATGATGATAATAAATAAGCACGGAATTATAGTTCAACAATATCAACCTGACGCTGACCTTTGGTCAAAGGTTGGTATAAGCAGCGGCAAGCCATTGGTGGTCGTATTGCTTGTACGAACGACGACGACGACGAAACACGACACACTCCTTACACTTCTGTGCGACGACCTTATCTCGAAACATTTAGGAAATAAGGCACACCTTTTAAGTTATATAATTGATTGATTGATTGGGGTTTAACGCCCTTTTTAACAATTTCTCAGTTATATCACGGCGGCCAGTTCACCTACTCATGCATTTCCTGGTTTTCTAACACCAGTACTCCACACAACAATCTTCCCAAGCAACAGGCTGCTTTTCCACATAGACTTAGCCCATTGCTGGAAGACGAATGTCGCATGTCGCATTGACATTTGTCAATCGTCGGAAAGAAAGTTGGCCGAGCCGGAATTTGAACTCACAACCCCTGGATTGACAGCCCGCGTCGCTACCGACTGAGCTACCGGGGCTCGGCTTAAGTTATATAAACCGAACCTATCTGTGAATTAATTAACACTGCTTTCCCACATACAAAACATTCAGCAACAACGACTTTCTCTCAAATCATCTAGGCAATAATAAATAAGATAAGTATAGAAATAAGTTGAAACATTGTGGCAAATAGAGAAATTTCTAATTGTGAGCAATTTTTTCCTTTTGCCACGATGTTTTTTTCGAAAGACGTCTGATGAGGATTCGGCCAACTGCGTCCGGATGTGTGAAATGCTTATATAATAAACTTGAACTATGTCACATGGAAGCTGACCTCCTTTAAAGATCGGCCTAGATCCTGATAAGACTGCTTAACCAAAATGCATCTGCGTAATTTATCGACCAGATCAGCCTGCGTAGACTGATCCGGCCGACACATTCCGTCTTAGGGGGGAAGATGTATAAGAGTAGTGATTCCTGAACTAGAAAATCCACAGGAGGCGAGAAGTGTTTTTCCGGGTAGGCCTGTGTGGCATGCTTAGGCTGATCCGGGTCGATACTTTACGCAGAGTCCACAATGTTGATTTTCTCACGAGACGGCCTACACATTGATTATTGCAAAGCTACGCCCCTGTTAACAGCGCAGTATTGTTTGAATATTTTCCCTATCTGTCACACAGGTGCCAGTCTTGTTTAAAATCTAAAAATAGCATTTTACTACATATTGACAATTGTCAAATGCTATTTTTAGATTTAAACGAGACTGGCACCTGTGATCTGTCATCGTGTTGTACAACCGTCGTTACAACGTGTATAACTCATTCATGCCATGTAAGTGTACATGTATGATCGTTTATGACAGCATTCTTAACACATAAGTGTGCAATCTGATCATTTATGATCGTTTATGACAGCATTCTTAACACATAAGTGTGCAATCTGATCATTTATGCCTGCATTCTTACCATATACATGTGTAATCTGAGTGTTTATTTCTATTGATTTTAAAATCTACATCGGTCGTACAACGTACGTAACTCAGTCATGATGTATTGCATGAAAAAGATTCAGAAATGCAATTTCATTTTACTATCGAACTCAAGACTTATCGTCCAAAAATTACAGCACATGTTGCATCAGTTTAACGGAAGGATTTCGGGATCCAGTTGTCGATGATGTGACTACTCACGAACTCAGACGTATCGTCCACAAATAACAGCACATGTTGAATAAGTTTAACGGAACGATTTGGAGATGGAGGTGTCGATGATAGGACTAAAGTCACCATGATGAGCATCGTCAGACGGCGAAGATAGCGAACCTGATCGTTCGAGACGGTCCCCCGAGTCCATAACCTTGTCCGATCGTAGTAACTGTTGTCCCAGGTGATTGCCCATTGGATAGAAAGGAAAATCTGGAAAAAAATAAAGTGGTCTCGTGAAAATTCAAAGTTGTAAGTAACCCGAGAAATAAAGTCGAGTTATCAACTTGTTGGATTGATCGCTGGATGTATACATAATTCGTTTATGTATTGTCAACATCGTTTTTCATTTATATTAAGTATAAACAGAAAGCAAGTCATTCAATTAGTTTGTGTCATAACTTAATTTTTTTTTTTATTAGGGAGGGTTGAGGGTTCAGCTTCAATATTCATATATACTGAAGTAAGTATTATCAGAGACATAAAACAACTTAGGTCTTATTACAAAAGGCAAGCCAGGGATAACAACTGCATGAAGACAGCACATCATTAGTTCTGATTAATCGAATGAGCAACACAAATTGCTGCTTAATAGTTCGAGCTAAACTGTATATTTGAGTCTGCGGTTGTTCGAATCCACTTCATACGTTCATATGTGTAGTAAGAATTGTAGTAATACTTGATCAGGTATAACATCCTTAATAACGCTCGGCCATCAACAGTTCTCTCTCTCTCTCGTTTATTAAATTGGGTTATTTCCCCTAATGATAAAATACGACTTTGTAATCGACATTTTGATTGGCTAATGCAAAGGTCAAGCTGAAACTTTTTTCTTAAAAATCAAGTTATCCGGAATTTTATTTCTTTGCGATTATGATACTTTAGTAAGCTTGTTGTACTGAAATATTTATTATGGCAAGCTTAAAGAGAAACATTTGTCCAGAATGAGTCTTCGATAGTCGGCTTGTTTAGCATAATTGTTCCTACTGTAACATCAATATGTATCCAGAAAATAATGTATATTTTATATTTTCACAAATAAGTTGTTTATGTAGAAGTTTCAAAAACAATTAAGTCTTATTACCGGACAAAAAATAAAACCATACAATTTAAGCTTTGATTGAAAAAAGGATGCAAAAAGTGTTTCTACTGTAACAATAGTTACCGTTACAGGATGAACTGTTACAGGAGAGACCCTTTCAAATAGTTTTTAAGAAACATGACCCCCTTCAAAACGTGTGGAAGAACAATGAATTTCAACTTGCTTCATGTACAATTCTACCAATGACCTTGCGACAACAAACATTTCATCTGAAGACTAAATATATGTGTTACATTAGAGACTTAAAACAAAATACGCAGACATTTACTTCCGATTAAATCTGTTTTTCTGTTATTTTAAAAACACACCAGAACCATTCTCCCGCCAAACTTAACACAGAAGCTACTCTTCAATATGAAGGAGGTTATGGAAAAAAATCTTCAGGGGCCTGTCATTATTCTTTATATGTTTTCGTTACAGGAGAGACATTAAATAAAGGGACACACTTTGAAGATGAATTATGACAGAAAAGCTTGGTATTTGGCTTTAATCCTTCATTTAAGATGATAGTTTAAACTGAAAAGAATATACATGTAATAAAATATATTTGTTGATAACAAATGTGAGTCTTACAATCATAAAACGTCAATGAACTGATAAATTATTCATGGGAACAGATTACATTGAGCAATTTTCAACTATATAGAACATATAGAACGAAGTTTATGATTGGTTTCAATGAGATTCATGTTGTTTGATATATAAAAAAAAAGTTTTGAAAACAGTTACTTACAAGGCCATTGGGCCATCATTGCCGGGTTCATGTACATCCCCGGGTGTCTATAACCCTCATACAAAGCGGTGAGGAAATCCGGGACCCGGGGCATGTAGCCGGCACCGATGCCGGAACCAAGACCTGTCATACACGATTGTGGCATACTGGCGTGGTGCTCGGGTATTTCTTTCTGTGATGAGGTATGTTTGGATTTCTTGTGCGAGGAAACTAAAAAGCAGAACATAATTGATAATACACATATTTCAGCAGCAACACAGGGGTAATCAGAGTTCCAGAAAAGGATCCAAACTCTTTTCACCACAATATCTTTCTTATTATCCAATCAAACCCAATGTTGTTGGTGCTCAAATGAATTGTCTCATTGAGACAATTCTTTTGAGTACCCACAACATAGGGTTATAGGGTCAAATAAGGATTTTAGAACATGCAAAACGCCCCTTATCTAGAGCTCTGGGTGATGAACACGCTTAAGAATAAGGTGGGTGTGAAACAGTTTAATTCTACATTGAGTTATAGCGTGTGTTCCCACTTTCCAAACCTTTAAGTAGTCCTATAGAAATTGAGGTAAGGGTTGGTGGAATGTATTGTTTGGTGTAACAATAGAGTTGAAAAGTGATAACTGGCGAAAATTGCTATATATATACTGTACTGAATAGTTGTGTTTCTAAATTTGGGAAAGTTGCTCATAAATATAAGTTTCATATAGATAGATATTCTTTATTTTGAGTTATAAGCATTAATTTGAAAACATAGATATTTACATGTATAAGACAAACACAAATATGAACAAGCATAGCACAAAATAGATATAAATCTTGAAATATTTGTATTGTACATATTCTCTTTAATTTGACTAAGTGAGTTATAGAACTGTGAATAAGATAAGGTGGTTGATCTTTGATCGTACATTATGTATAGAAAAGTCGCCTGCTCGGAAACCACGTAAAGATAAAACCTCTATATCTAGAATATTGTTAGAAGAATATTCATACACACTTGAAATCAGTGTGTGAAGAAAGCTTTAATCTTTCCTCATTTTCCAACTTTGTTTTTAACTCTTTAACTGCCGATATTCACCAAGTCGACTCTTTCATGTTGACAATTGGACCACTCCGTTTTTTCGTTCTACAGAGAATTTGGTAAAACGTAATGTCTAAGTGGCAAACAACGCAGCTTTCAAGAGAGACAGCTCGTTACAAGCTGTCTCACCTGAATCTGCATTGTTTTCAAAAGCCGTTAATTTCCTTCGGCATCGAAATAGCTAAACGACGTCTGCTGTAGATGTGTCGATAGTCGCCAGTATCAAGGAAATTGTTAGTACAAGGGTGTATTCAGATTGTGCTAACACATCAATTACTCAGCGAGTGCTAGTTAAAAGCTATAAATTCATTAGGTAATTCGGCTAGCACATGCTTGATTGATTGATTGATTGATTGGGGTTTTACGCCGTTTTCAACAATTTTTCGGTCATATAGCGTCGGCCAGTTCTCCTACCCACTGGCTTACTTATACCAGTATTCCACACAACAGACTTTCTAAGCAACTGGCTGCTTTTCCACATAGATTGTAATGCCATTTGAGGAGGAGCTAGCACATGCTCGAGTGTTCGGTGTTGGGGACAATCTGAATACGCCCAGGGTTGACTGTATTTCACATCAGTTAGTACACATTTTAAAGGTGCTGGATAGTATAGTCAAAGTTTCAAAACTGTTTAATAATTGTCTTTAAATATTAGAATCATAATTCTTGGAGTAATAAATTCAATTTCCAGTACAATAAATATCCAAATAATGGTATTTTTTGCTTCATTTTTACTGGATGGAGATACCCAGTAGGCCAAATTATGTACATTTTCTGAACTTTCAACTCCCTGTTTTACAACATTTATTGCCAAAATAGTTTTGAACTATTTATTACTTATTACATTGTTTTCACTATACATGTAAGCAATATTTGCAGAAGTTTCAACATTTCAAAATATTGATCTCCATCTTAGAGTTCAGCACATTTAACATGTAGCACGATTCAGATCCTTTACATTATAAATAACTTTTAAATAATCTCGAATGGAGGATTTGGCTATGGTATATTACCTTTAAAGGCTGAATAATCATTGTATACATTTTGCGGTTGGCCATCATGCTTCCTCTTCCTGAAAAGAAAAGACAAATCAATTATAATGTTGAGGTCCGCATAATCCTAACAAAAAGAGACGTGATATAATCTTAAATATGTTGAGGGTGGCGTTTAACATCATGATCCAAAACTTTGAAAGTGTAATCCGTGCTCAGAGTTTGTGCTCGAGTATCTGATTGGTCAAAAGCAAATCCTTTCTCAAAATTTACCAATCCGAAGCCTTATTTGGAGCACTGACAACGTTTTATAGTTTCGGACCATGCATGACACGCTCAGGAACAAAGTGCTCGTGTTGCACGTGTGAACAATAAATACTCGTGTCCATCCACATATTCTATACAGAGCTTCCCCTGTCCACCAACGTGTAATACACATATACATGCAGTTATATGCACGGGATCATTTCTACCTGTATATGTGTATTACATGTATATATATTAGCCCATGCATTGCTGTAAAAAGTAATTATGAATGTATGAACAGTTCGGCTTCAGATCAGCCTGAACGAAAGATTAAAAAAAAAGTTTGAAAGTAATATGTGAACTATGTAACTCAACCGGTAGCGACACAGGCTGCCAATCCAGGGTTGAACCCCAGCTCGGCCATCTTTCTTTCCGATGACGTTTGACCAAAAAAACCATTTGTCCTCCAGCAATAGCTTAACAGTCTATGTGGAAAAGCAGCCAGTTGCTTGGGAAGACTTGTGTGTTGTACTGACATGTTGGCGAAAGCTAGGAAACACGTGCAAAGGCGAATAGACCGCCGTGATATGACACAATTATTGTTGAAAACGGCGTTAATCTCAAATCAATCCAATGCTTACCCTTCACCCTTTTGTTTATTGGATCCATCCCTGAATGCCTTAGCAAACGGGTTGTTCTGTATCTTCAGCTTGGTGATTTTGTTGTTCTGGTACGCCGTTACGGCAAGAAATGCGGACTCGTCGAAAATGAACGTGTGGACGTTGTTGAATGGAATGGACTCGTTCCGTATCTTTATTACCACCTTATATTTGTGCATAGACAGTAACAGTATCTACAAGGAAATATATTGGATGAGCAATTTCTCCATTTGCTACAATAATTTCAAATGATCTATGTTAAATCTGTTGAATTTACCCTTTTCTAACATGCAGACCCATGTTGGTGCATCTGCAGCAGACGACTATTGAAATCGTTGTTGTAACAGGTGATTTTCATCATTACGAGTAAGGTCTCCATTTGACACAATGTTTTCAACACTACTACATAAACATACTTTTATTTATAGAGATTTACCATAGTTTTGCATCAGTATGATGGAAAGGGATAAGTAAAAGTCCAAGTTAATACAGCATACATACAAATAGTACAAAAACACTCGTTCATTCGAAGTTTCTGTCGTTTGGCCTTTCCAAGAAATAAAAATTGTTTCACTTTTAAAATACATTCGAGATATGCTTTCACTGAATGAATTACAAAAATAGGGTTTTTCCATGAGTGAAAATAGTTCTTTTTATGTGTTGACGTATTGATGTATGATTCGGTCTTATAAAATTCAGCTTTCTTTAAAATTAAGATTTTCAAAACAACCATCGAATTAAGTTTAGACGATAAAATTGAACGTACGTTATCTTCAGACGAATCCTTGTTATTTGTCAGACGAACTTTGGAGAATGAAATTCTCGTCTGCATCCAGAACGTTCCGGGATTCGGCGAGTCTGGGTGTACGGTCGTTTTTGTCCCGGGGGACGGGTCAGCCATCCCCATCCCCATCCATTGGTCATTTATATACTTAAAACGTCTCTCGTCCGCCTGGACAATTTCAAGAAAGATGGAATATGTATCACTGGGGTTCAAACCGCTGACTGATAGAACGACGTGGGGAAACATTCGTCTGAAATAGAGTTGAAAGTGTAGGAAACCATACACCGTGAACAGTTGGACCCGTGTATTAAGACCACCCATGGGAAGACAACACTCTGGTCTTTGTTCACAGGTGTTATTTGTTCACATGTGGTCTTGTTCGCATGTGGTCTTTGTTCACAGGTGGTCTTTGTTCGCATGTGGTCTTTATTCACATGTGGTCTTTATTTACAGGTGGTCTTTATTTACAGAGTCATTTAGGCAGAAATTGTAAACTTGGGAAACTAAGTATGGTCGCTATAGACAGGAAATAGCTATTCCAAAGTGGTCGTTAGCATAAGCTAACTGTATATTATAACACATGTGTTTATGTTAGTTCGTTCTACCATTCCCTCCTTCTTCTAATCCATGGCAATTATCTCTTTCGATCCCCGGTCGGTTCATACATAAGACTTTAAAAATGGTATTAATGGTGTTCCCTCATTGACGCTCAGGTTTGTGAGGTAAACATTACGGCTGATTCGATGGTAGATAGATGGACAAGTAATACTGGTAACTTAGCCGTGAAACGCGCCGTGATATAACTAAAACAATGTTGAAGGCGGGGTTAATTTACCATTCCACCAAAACAAATCAAAATCGCAAAAGTTCTTCTTTATTAGAGAAAGGTATCAAAGCACACTTGTCTGGAGCAATATGATATTGTTCCGATAGCCTAGTGGTTACGACATTCCCTGCAGGAGCGGGAGATGGAAGGATCGAATCCAAAATGGCGCCCTGATATAGACATTTGGCAAGTTCCTAGTAAGTTAAATAATGGCATATAATGTATATATGTCTTGTCCCTGGCAACAAATTTAATATAAATCGGGGAAAACTATGTGTTCAGGACAAAAGTACCAAATAAGCAAGTCATTTCTGGCACTTTGAATAGGGGTAATAGCATGATAAACAAACACTTTTTTGAACACAGAAATGCATGCAAACATATAGAAACTCTCTATACATGAATATTTAATTATTGAACAAAAATGAGAACAATATGACACAAGGCGAACTTTCCCTTAGGATCAAGTTCTCCTTTTGCCACAACGTGTTCCAAAGCCGTCTGCTGCAGAGATACGTCAAAGTGAGCATGCACTAACCCTTTCCCTCATAGGACAATTTTGCAGCAGACGACTTTGAATATATTTTGTCAAAATACAGAAAATCTCTTTAATTGAATGGATAACCTATGACTTAGAGTGGAAAACATTGTGGCAAAAGGAGAAATTGCTTGTTTTGAGCAATTTCTTCTTTTGTCACAATGTTTTCAAAAGGCCGTCTACTGCAGAGGCGTCAGAAAGCGTCTATATGAGGGAAAGGGTTAAAAACAAGTTTATAACTTATAAGTAAACCAATACTAACCTCCCTCCCCTGTTGATGATCATTTCAGTTCCGAGTCTTCTGAACGAGTTCCACAAACTGGCGTCGTGTAAGCCTAAGGTAATCCCTCCCGTTGAACACGAGATCGGCTGCTCATCGAACTCGTTGATATCTGGATCGCTACAGGTACCGGTGTTCGGGTGGGATGGAATACTTTTGGAAGGTTCCTCTTTTATCGGACTGTCGGTAAGTCGACGTCGTTTTTCTGTCGGTTGGATTTCGTCGAAATCGCCGAACTCCTGAAATATGGAAATATAAAGTCACCACATTTGAGGATTTGGGTTCTTATTGCATCTACCTACAACGATGACTTTGTGAGCATGAGCATCCGCACACTCTCGCCAGGGCTTTCATTGTCCGCTTAGATGTAACATAATCATAGATGCACCTGTTAACACAAACTATATGTGTATCCACACTAGTTTAAAAATAAAGCCAAACGGGAGCGTCAACAAGACCCCGAGTCGACAAAGGTGCCGGTTAAAATACGACAAATCTGCATCAGACGATTTCGAAAACATCTAGGAAAAAACATAGAAAATGCATATAAATAAAACTACAATTATTTAAGATCAATATATATATATAAACTCAGTTATGCTTAATTGATTACTATGTTTCCATTATACTATTGCCGTAACTCTTTCACCGCCGAATTGTCTAAAGTAGATTCTTCCATGTTAAAATCCGGGCGACTCTATTTCATATGTTTTAATAGTTTCGTAATATTTGGATAACTACAAGGCAAACAGTGCTGATTTCAGGTGAGACAGCTCGTTACGAGCTGACTCACCTGAATCAGCATTGTTTGAAAAAAGCTCAATATTGCCGTTGGCCCTGAAAGAGTTAACCATTTCTGTATGTATATTTATACTTCTATGACAAATTGGTGAACAGTGTAGATCCCGATCGGACTAGGAGGACGCGCTGGCTGATATGTATCTACGCTGGTCTCTCATGCCTTAGCCTACGGTTCATTTTAGCAGGACTCCATTAATAAAACTTACGATGCAAATTTAATCTTTGCGTCATTGAGTTTTGTTATTTAGCATTTGATGAAAATACATGTGGTGTCATTGAGGTTTGTTATTTAACATGTGATTACAATACATGTGAGTCATTGATCATGTGATATCAATTCATTGAGTTTTGTTATCTAACATTTCATGACAATACATGTGTAACGTTTTGTTTGATTATTGCATATGTAATGCCAATATATGTGCAACGTTTAGTGTGATGACAGTACACGTGCGTGATAATAATAAACACATTTAATAATTTGTCCAAACGACACTATCCGATAAATATTAATGAGTAATACTCACAAGTTTGTTGCTGAAATCCAATTTGAAAATCTTCGAGTCCGATGGGCTTTGATCGTTCTCGACGGAGCATTTCGACGACATAGACGACGAAGCTTCCGAGGTCATGGATGAGTTACTCGAATCTGACTGAGAGCATTTCTTCGGCATAGATAAATCGAGTGCGCCCTCCTGAAAAATTAATAATATAATATAATCAGAAAGATTCGATAACATGATGGCTGATACAGCAAATGAGTTAAACTCATTGCAATACTTAAACATGTCCTAATATAGATTGTCCATAGTTTCGCCTAGGTGTGTTGCTAATCTATGATACGTTAGGAAAGGGTTAAGGGGTCTACACACAACCCGACCCCCCCCCCCCCCACCCCCCCCACACCCAATAAAATTGTCTGCGAATTAAAACGATTGTAGATGTGTTCGGCACTCTCGAAAACTCTACATCCCCGTGTGTTTACGACAAACGTAGATAAAGATCTACCTGCACAGTAATGGTGTCTGATACCAAAAAGCCTGCCCATGAAGAAAGGCACCCGATGGTATTTTTAAATGCCGTAAGTTGAGATCACCCTGAATATGAGCCGTCCCGCGAGAAAACTAACAGTGTGGACTCTGCGTAAAGTATCGACCCGGATCAGCCTGCGCAGTCCGCGCAGACTGATCCGGCCGACACATTCCGTCTCAGGGGAATAGAGGTATAGAGTAGCTATTCCTGAAACAGGAAATCCACAGGAAGCGATAGACATCTGCGTAATGTATCGACCAGATCAGCCTGCGTTGTCCGCGCAGACTGATCCGGCCGACACATTCCGTCTTAGGGGGATAGATAGAGTAGTGACTCCTGAAACAGTTAATCCACAGGAGGTGAAAAGTGTCTGTCCGGGTTAGCCTACGCGGCATGCTCAGGCTGATCCGGGTCGATACTTTACGCAGAGACCACACTGTTGGTTTTCTGCGGCGATAGACATCTGCGTAATATATCGACCAGATCAGCCTGCGCTGTCCGCGCAGACTGATCCGGCCGACACATTCCGTCTTAGGGGGATAGATAGAGTAGTGATTCCTGAAACAGTTAATCCACAGGAGGCGAAAAGTGTATATCCGGGTAAGCCTGCGCGGCATGCTTAGGCTGATCCGGGTCGATACTTTACGCAGAGACCACAATGTTGGTTTACTCGTGAGGCTGCGGCGATAGACATCTGCGTAATGTATCGACCAGATCAGCCTGCGCTGTCCGCGCAGACTGATCCGGCCGACACATTCCGTCTTAGTGGGATATATGTATAGAGTAGTTATTCCTGAAACAGAAAATCCACAGGAGGCGAAAAGTGTCTATCCGGGTAAGCCTGCGCGGCATGCTTAGGCTGATCCGGGTCGATACTTTACGCAGAGACCACAATGTTGGTTTTCTCGCGGAACGGCTGATGTGTCCTTTTTACCAAAGACGGTGTTTGTACGGATATGTAGATAATGAGGAGTTAACTGATTTTGTTCCGTACAGTTTTTCTCTGCTATATCCCAATCTAAACCTATGTTGTGGGTGCTCAAAAGAATTATCTCGCCGAGACGACTCTTTTAAGTACCCACATTATGATTTACGGATTCGTATAACGATTTAGAGCAGGATATATGCAGAGCTCTAAATAAATCCTTCTTTGACCATATAAACCTAGGATGTGGGTACTCAAAAGAATCGGCTCAGAGTTCAACACCACTTTCAACAATTTTTCAGTTATATCACGGCGTTTCCTGGGTAAGCAGCCAGTATTACTGGTCCATTTATTATGACGACACCCACCAGCCAGTCAGTCGTAATGCTAACCCCGTAATTCTGAGTCGCAATGAATAAACAGTAATTTTCACTTTGCCACAATGTGAGACACACAATGAAGATGTATATATAGCAGACGCATCTATCGCAGACACCTTAAGAAAACATTGTGAAAAAATGATAAATTGTTCCTAACTCTTTCAGTGAATTGTTTAAAGTAGACTCTTCCATGTTCAAATTCGGGTGTGTCCATTTCTCAATTGATGAAAGTTTTGGACTAGTTTGGTAACTAAAAGGCAAACAATGCTGATTTCAGATGAGACAGCTCGTTACGAGCTGACTCACCTGAATCAGTATTGTTTGCAAAAAGCTCAATATTGCCTTTGGCGCTGAAAGAGTTAAGAAAACATTGTGAAAGAAATGATAAATTTTTCTTCAATTGCTGCAATGTTTTCAACATTATTCTTGAATACTAGTTATTTATAGAGATGTTCCACTCTTTTACTATACATGTTGTGTTAAAGTCTTCTCCAGCAGATTGTTTGTATGTAGGAAAGGGTTATTGTATCTTCTGTTCCTAACCAGTTACACTATCTCATATATTATACACAGAAATGGGTACATGATCATGAACTTTAGTATGCACATTTTGCTTTTTTTATCAAAATGAACGACGCATGGTTAAACCCTTCCCCTTATACATTGTACGAAGTGTATTTCATTCAATAGAGAGTATTTTGAAAAGGACTGAGTAATTTTAAACAGAGCAGTTATCATGAACGGGTACGTTGACGTCGACGTCAAAATGTGCTGGGCCGGTATTTTTTTAAGTGACGTTATCGTAGTAGCGATTACTCTATATTTACATGTTATCAAATTGGTATTCAATCCAACAATATTTTGATAAAGTTCCAGCAACACAACTAGAAATAAGAACCCTTTTCCGCGTACTTTTTGAACACCTCTCGTATAGAAGCATTCTGAGCCATCTTCCGTTTTTAACTCTATCCTATAATTATGCATTTATTTATCATCAGTTGTCGTAGTATTATAACGATGCTTCCAAAGTCGACTCCCACTGATTTGTGTTAAGTGGGGACGGATTAATTACATGGAAATATATGGTTAAAAACTACAAGATCTTTAGAATTAATACAAACAGTATAGTTATACATTGATTAAAGCGTATTGACATGTAATACATTTGTATTTAGTATACATACCGTGTCGCTGAAGTCACCGTGTGCCGTCATATGTTCCTCTTCCCACTTCCCATACATGCCTTCAACTTGTAAATACAGTATGTGTTGTACACGATAATTTCTTCGAATGGTGTAAATATGTCCACGAATCAACAAAAAATTCTTTAAATCCAAAGTATTTTTTTAGTAATTTAATTTCAGTGTTATTTATTATATCAAAGTGGAATCACGAAGTTAATTCTCGTTGTAAAATAGAAATGTATTCCGAGATTGTTTTAGTAGCAGTAGAAAAATAATTCGCTTATAAAGTCTAAACGACTATATAATAAAACATGACTCTACAGAAAGTAACAACTAATAGTAATGAAAACACAGGCACGTAATTATTCTTTTTCACCTGCGAATAGCACCGTCGACAAGTTGTAAAGGCGACAATGTTGTTTATAAAAAGGTGGCTAACCGTTTTGACATATAGTTCACGGGTTTTTGCCACTTTACATACAGCTACGCAGTCGTAACTGACGATTGGCCATTCTCTGCAGGAAATGTGCGAAACCCTCCTTTGTGTAGAATGCCAGGGCCGATATGTCTCGTTAAGAGGTGTGAATAACGACCAGCGAGGGATTGGTGCAATATATAGACAATATTTTTTAATATATAACTATTCCACTAGTATTTCTTGGGGAATAGCGATTTGTGCTCGCCAAGATCTGCACTCCCTTTGTTGATCGATTGATTGGTCGTTTGGGGTTTTACGCCGCTTTCAACAATTTCCCAGTTATATCACGGCGTTTCCTGGGCAAGTAACGAGTTATATTGGTCCATTTATCCTGACACCAGCCAGTCAGTCGTAATGCTAACCCCGCAACCCCGATCGCAAATGATGGTATCCATCACTACCACCGAATGATGGTTTACGTGATATTTGAGTTATATCACGCCAATTCCCTGGAACTAGTTACAAGTGCTATCTTTCTTGACACAGCACACCAACCGTCATCGTATTCTTACAAAGACTTAAGTCGGAAGCCATTACTACCATTTAACCCTTTCAGTAGATTCTTCCATGTTCAAACTCGGACGACTCTATTTTCATGGTATAGGATTTTTTGGAATATTTTTATAACTCACAGCCAAACAATGCAGATTTCAGGTGAGACAGCTCGTTACGAGCTGACTCACCTGAATCTGCATTGTTTGCAAAACGCTCAACATTGCGCCAAGGATGGTAGCCATCACTACCACCGAATGATGTTTTACGTGGTACAGTGTAAGTGGTGTAGTTGAGTTATATCACGCCAATTCCCTGGAACTAATTACCAGTGCTATCTTTCTTGCCACAGCACATCTTACAAAGGCTAAAGTCGGAAGCCATCACTACCATTTAACCCTTTCAGCGCCGAATTGTTTAAAGTAGATTCTTCCATGTTCAAACTCGGACGACTCTATTTTCATGGTATAGGATTTTTTGGAATATTTTTATAACTCACAGCCAAACAATGCAGATTTCAGGTGAAACAGCTCGTTACGAGCTGACTAACCTGAACCTGCATTGTTTGCAAAACGCTCAACATTGCGCCAAGGATGGTAGCCATCACTACCACCGAATGATGTTTTACGTGGTACAGTGTACGTGGTGTAGTTGAGTTTTATCACGGCGATTGCCGGAACTAATTACCAGTGCTATCTTTCCTGACACAGGACATCAACCGTCATGGTATTCTTACAAAGGCTAAAGTCGGAAGCCATTACTACCATTTAACCCTTTCAGCGCCGAATTGTTTAAAGTAGATTCTTCCATGTTCAAACTCGGACGACTCTATTTTAATGGTATAGGATTTTTTGGAATATTTTTATAACTCACAGCCAAACAATGCAGATTTCAGGTGAGACAGCTCGTTACGAGCTGACTCACCTGAATCTGCATTGTTTGCAAAAAACGCTCAACATTGCGCCAAGGATGGTATCCATCACTACCACCGAATGATGTTTTACGTGGTACAGTGTGAGTGGTGTAGTTGAGTTTTATCACGGCGATTGCCGGAACTAATTACCAGTGCTATCTTTCCTGACACAGGACGTCAACCTTAATGTTATTTACAAAGGCTACATTGGGAAGCAATTACTACCATTTAAAAGGTACATTCAGTATGTATATAAACGGATTCTAATATCTATCTATCTATTTGCATGGCGTTTTACGCAACTTTTCAACAAATGTTCAGTTATATCACGGCATTTACTGGGAAAAGTTTCCAGTACAACAGGAGTCCATTTATCCTGATACCTGCGAAACAGTCGTGATGTTTACCCAACAACCCTGAGCGGCAACAAGGAGGGAAACTGTTACTACCATTTTAAAGTCTTTGATATGACCCGACCGGAGATCGAGCCCGCGACCTCCGACACGCGAGACGTGCGCCCAATCACTTCGCCAATTATTGAATAAAATTGAACATATTGATGCAAGAGTAGATTTTTTCCTTTTGCCACAATATTAACAAAAGTCCACTACAGAGGTATCAGAAACCGTCTGTATGTGGGAAAGGGTTAACATATAGGTGGACAGTGAGGGCTCTTGTAAAACTGCGTATACACAGGCTCATCTGGGTATTCACTGTATATAAGCATATACATTGAGACCCAGAGTTCTAGATAAGGGGCATTTTTCATGTTCTAATATCCTTATTTGACATTCAAACCCTATGTTGTGGGTACTCAAAAGAATCGTCTCAGTCAGACGATTCTTTTGAGTACCAACACCATAGGATTTGGTTGAGTAATAATCGAAATATTGGGGTGAATTATCTAGTAATCTGTTGTAACGTTGAGACTTCGGGTCATAGACTAGAGGCTGTTTTTGGTGAACTCAAGTGCTTAATGTGGAATTGTCATGGGTTAACCCTTTCCTTCATATAGACGCTTTCTGACGCCTCTGCAGCAGACGGCTTTTTAAAAACATGGCTCCTTTTGCCACCATGTTTTCATCTCTACTCACTTATTATACTTGCATTTATGGAGATATTGTAAATTTTGAAATTGCTGTTTTCAAAGTCGTCAGCTACAGAGTTGTCGCATGTAGGTTAACATGTAACAAACATTCTGATGAAGGTTTTCACATAGGCCTATTGATAAAAGAATATCATATTATCATTTTGACTGAGTCATGGGCAAGTAAGGACAGCAAATTGGACTTAGAAGGATATAATGGTTTCATGTGTATAGCAACTGTGAGCATTTATTTTAGAGTAGATATTAGGGGAGGGAATTTATTGGTTTGAATACAATTTGACAAATACTTTCAAAACATCAGGAGATGTATTTCTTTGTGCCGTGTACATATGGCCCGAAAATTCGCCGATCGAAAAGTTGTTTGGTTCCAATAGTTTTGAAAATTTACAAAATGATATCTTAACATATTTTGACCAAAAAAAAGAGGAAACATATTTTATCCCGCGACTTTAGTCTGGCGTAATGCATATCAAAATGATTTCTTTGCATACGAGTGCACCTTTAACGCCGATTGTATTGGGTATGTCCCTAAAAACCATTAATGAGATATTCACAAATTAAGGGGGTAGTTACCCTTATGGAAATAAATCGATATAATTATGTAAGACAAACACATAGCGCATTGTGTGAATGGACGATGTTTTTAGTTGGTAAGGACACAAGAAACCAGGGTGCTAATACTATTGATTTTGTGCTCACTAAATAGTCTTCATTTTCATTGGTGTCGCGTTTTGCTGTAGGAGATTTCAATGAATAAAGTGGCCATGCCCCGATACAATTTAACCTAAATGTTTATAGTATAGTGCATACCGAGCATGATCGTTAGTTCATGCATGAACGTTAAACCTGGCTCAGTTAGCATACAGAGTCATTCTGTAATAGCCAATCTACCAAACTTTAACCGTATTCTGGCGGACAGTAGTAGTAACAGCCCGGTGCGTGATCGCAATAAATGTATTCTCCGTCAGTGCAAGGTGACCAATCCGATTAATACAACAGAGAAAAGTATGAACTAAGTGTTGTTTCCTTGAATAATGAGGGGTTTTCGGAACTGTATAGGTGACTCTGATTTTTCTCGATGTTATCTGTTTAGAGGGTTTTGAGCATGTTCTTATACCAAGACAGGATAGTTAATCTACAAGTGTTAACCCATTACTTCACGACGGAACAATTTCAATAATCTAGAAAACTTAAAGATTTATATTGATAAAGAGAGGAAAATATTGCAATAAATGGTGAAATTGCTCGTTTTGAGCAATTTCACCTTTTATTGCAATGTTTTCATAAGTCATGTTCAATGGCAGGTGTCAAATGTCGTCTGTGTGCAGTAATGGGTTAAACGAGGTCATGGGGGTGTTGGTGTTTACTACAAGAACTCGTTAAAAGATGGAATAAACATTGTGGAAACAAATAATTACGGGCTTGTTGTAGCCAAACTCTGTCATACTTATTTCCACCAGTAAGGACTATAAAACATTTGTAATGTTTTTCTTCAATAAAAACGTTTAACTTTTGACTAGAGGCCGACATTTCAGACTCTGGTGGGACTATGCATATGGACAGACTCACCGGAGTCTTGACTGTACGCAAATGCATTTAGATTCGGCTCAAATGTACTATTTCGACGTTGCTGTATTTTAATCTAGTTCAAACCTTTTATCGCCTATTCTACCATAAATCTTTCCCTTTGACATTATACCTGTACGCCAAAATCATGCAAACAACGAGCAAAAAGGAAGGCCAGCATCAAGTCAATATCGCTCAGTAATACTACATAAAATATCGATCAGTAAGACTTTGATTTTTAAAATTTTCCCATGACCAACAAATCGTCAGACTTTGAAGACATTAAGTCAAAATTATGAAAGCTCTTTATGACGGACCAATTGTTGAATACAGTTGAAAAGACTGCCACAATATTTTTTTCAAAACTTTGTCAAAATACATCTGCAAGTGGGACAGGGCTAACTAAGACCGCTTAACCCTTTCCCATATATAACAAATATGCAGCAGACGACTTTAAAAACATAGTGACAAAAACCTGAGAAGTCCCCATGAAAGATAGCTTAATTGTTAAATAAAGTTACAAGAGCCATCTTCTTACCCTTTTACAAACACAACAAATCTGCAGAAGACGACTTTGAAACTATTAAGTAAAAAATATGAAAGCTCTTTATGTAGGACCAATTATAAGTCATTGATCTATTTATCCAGAAATGGTATGGTAGTGTACTATGAAGTCCTTCTCTGGAAGTGTGTACTACGAAGTCTTTCTCTTGAAGTGTGTACTACAAAGACATTCTCTGGAAGTGTGTACATGTACTACGAAGTCCTTCTCTTGAAGTGTGTACTACAAAGACATTCTCTGGAAGTGTGTACATGTACTACGAAGTCCTTCTCTTGAAGTGTGTACTACAAAGACATTCTCTGGAAGTGTGTACATGTACTACGAAGTCCTTCTCTTGAAGTGTGTACTACAAATACATTTTCTGAAAGTGTGTACATGTACTTCGAGGTCCTTCTCTGGAAGTGTGTACTACGAAATATTTTCTCTATAATTACGTCATGTGATTCGTTTGTCCTCAAGAACTTGTTGTAAACCCCCTGTTTTTCTGTTTCTATTCCGTTCGTTTCATGTTATGTATTGTATATTTTGTATGTTGTATGTGATTTTATGGCGATGTACGGTATGAACAAGTCAACAGAAATAAACAATGTTCTGTTGATCACATTTTATTTTTTGTGATATGAGGGTCCTTCAAAACGTATTCCGTTTGTTTGTTTTGTCCAAGATGTATCGTTTTGCTTTCTGTTAAATATCATCAGACATGTCTTTGCCTACTTACATGTTTTAAATATGTTTATCTGAAGTTTGTCATTATTTGCTTTTGTAAATGAGTAAAGTTTTGTATCATCTGCGAAATTTGTTAACTGTGTAGTCTTTGACTTTAGGAATGTTGTTGATAATTATTAGAAACAGCATCGGCTTCAAAACTCATGCCCTTGAAACTTGAGTGTTTTATCCTAATATAACGTTTAAAAAAAGAATTTTCGTCATGATATGCAACAGTACAATTATTTAATAGAGTTGTTAAAACCTTGTTGCAAAAGGAGAAATTGCTTCTCACCAGCATCATCAAAATATATACGCAAGTAGAAAAGTGTTAAGTGTCAGTCGAATCGCTTAATGACTAAGTCACGCAAAGACCAACATGATAATTTTCAGAATTAACACCTATTCAATCCATACGTCAAGGTTGCAGGTGTGACCGTAACTCCTTTATGAAACCGACACGTGTAGTTGAAATGTTGCATGGCGATCAGGAGGGCCACGGAGCCACCTGTGTGGTAGTATGTCGCCCATCCGTAATAAGACAAATATAAATAGTTCAAAATAATCAATTTCTCATATTCTCATCATGCTTTCCATTCTCTCTTACTAACGATCCGTCATTAAAATAGAAGTGGTTTTTGTGGCGATTGATTTGACAATCGCCACAATGCTAACAGAAACAACAACAACGAAAAATATTTACATAGTCGGTTTTGAACAATCGGTTGATATTTTTTTTCCTTACTGCAAACTAATTTACTCACATCCGTTATAGTTCCATCATTGATGCAGAGACGTGATTAATAATAATTATGTCAGTGCTACTTTGGTACCGGATTGTTACTAATATTTGAGTTTTATCGAGACATTATCTACATAGAGTTAAAATATGTAAATATTATCTTCGTCATGATTGAGCAGATAATAAATATCATTGCGCGTTCTGCCTTGTAAATAACGGCAAATAACTCGGTTGATACTCAAATCTGGAAATTCCAAAAGGTTCTATAAATAGCTCGCGATACTGGTGTTCTTAAATCTCAATATTATAAACGCTTTATTTTGTAGTTGTTTAAATATATGAAAGCGTCTAGATGATAAGACAAAGGTTTAAAGGACACACGATGTCAGTGTGTACACACGTTATTTATACACGTCTGCACGTTCTAGAGTCAATTAGCAATCAATGCTGAAAGTGTAGCCTAGTTTAGTTTGGAGATCGAGCATTATAATATATGCCTATATATTTTTATAAATTGAACAGTTTGGCAAATAGTGAAATTGTGCTTTTTGAGCATGTTTTGTGTTTGTTTTTGCACTCACATTATTCGAAGCGGTTTAACACCCTCAGAGACATATAAATACATTGTGTTTATATGTCTCTGACAACCCTCAATCATGCAATGTGAAGGGAGTAAATTGAACAGACCTGTTTAATATCGGACATCAATGAAACAAACACCAAACTAATGGATACTGTTTTCTCTCCTTTCTTGATAATTTAGTCTTTTCTAAAGTGTAAACAATATTTTATCTTAATATGGCCTAGCGACCTGGTGATAAACATGTGATTACCCGAACAATTTAGATTACAAACAGCCATTCTAATGAGCTAAAACTAGATTTTTCATAACTTTGGAATGGCCTAATTTTGAACACATCACGACCAATTTCAGAACGTAACTAAAAAATCACCAAGACAACATTCTGGCAAACTAACATTATTTCCATACGATCGCCACTACAGTGCCATTGGCGCTTTGATTTCTAAATGAATTGATGTGTAAATGGTATACAATCGCATTTAGACTATTTTCATCAAGTATGGTGTTATATGTATGAGTGTATTCTCATTTTCACTCATCAATCTTTCCATCAATCCACCCAGTCAGCTTAGATTACCAGCTTGTTTTCGGTAATATTGTCTAGATTAGCTAACCTAACCATATTGTTATACATGTATGTTATCTTGTCTAGATTAGCTAACCTAACCATATTGTTATATGTAATCTTGTCTAGATTAGATAACCTAACCATATTGTTATACATGTATGTTATCTTGTCTAGATTAGCAAACCTAACCATATTGTTATATGTAATCTTGTCTAGATTAGATAACCTAGCCATATTGTTATTTGTTATCTTGTCTAGATTAGCTAACCTAACCATATTGTTATATGTAATCTTGTCTAGATTAGATAACCTAACCATATTGTTATTTGTTATCTTCGTCTAGATTAGCTAACCTAACCATATTGTTATATGTAATCTTGTCTAGATTAGATAACCTAACCATATCGTTAAACATGTATGTTATCTTGTCTAGATTAGCTAACCTAACCATATTGTTATATGAAATATTGTCTAGATTAGATAACCTAACCATATTGTTATTTGTTATCTTGTCTAGATTAGCTAACCTAACCATATTGTTATATGTAATATTGTCTAGATTAGATAACCTAACCATATTGTTATTTGTTATCTTGTCTAAATAAGCTAACCTAACCATATTGTTATATGTAATCTTGTCTAGATTAGCTAACCTAACCATATTGTTATTTGTTATCTTGTCTAGATTAGCTAACCTAACCATATTGTTATATGTAATATTGTCTAGATTAGATAACCTAACCATATTGTTATTTGTTATCTTGTCTAGATTAGCTAACCTAACCATATTGTTATTTGTTATCTTCTCCAAACTGTTATCAGCATATAGTGTCTAGATTAGCTACGCATAACACGTCGCTATTGATACGTTTGCCTGGATTAGCTAACCTAGCCATATTGTTATTTATTATCTTGTCTAGATTAGCTAACCTAACCATATTGTTATCTTGTCTAGATTAGCTAACCTAACCATATTGTTATGTGTTATCTTCTCCAAACTGTTATCAGCATATAGTGTCTGATTAGCTACGCATAACACGTCGCTATTGATACTCTTGCTTGGATTAGCTAACCTAGCCATATTGTTATGTATAATCGTGTCTTGACTGGCTGACCCTTCCATATTTTATGTGTAATATTTCCTGTATAAGGCTAACCTTACCATATTGTTATATGAAATATTCTCTAGATAAACTTACCTAATCACAGGGCATGTGTTATACGGTCTGGATTAGTTAACTATTTTTCCGAGTACTCGGTTAATTGAATTACTAATCGATTAATCAAATAGCATACGGTTAACCGATTAACCGGTTAACCGTTGACGTCCCTACTCATATGTAATATTCTCTGGATAAACTTACCTAACCAAAGGGCATGTGTAATATATTGTCTAGATTAGCTAACCTTACCATATTGTAGATAAACTTACCTAACGACAGGGCATGTGTAATACTGTCGAGATTAGCTAACCTTACAACATTTATATATGTAATCTTCTCCAAACTGTTATCAGCAATAGTGTCTAATCTTGCCTCGATCAACTAAAACATGTTATTATAGGCAATTGGTCTGGGTTGGCTAACCCTACCACGGTGTTGTCGGTAATCGTTTCGTCACAAAATGCAACAATACAATTATTTAATAGATTTGTTAAAACATTGTTACAAAAGGAGAAATTGCTTCTCACCAGCATCATCAAAATGCATCCGCAAGTAGAAAAGTGTTAAGTGTCAGTCGAATCGCTTAATGACTAAGTCACGTTAAAACAAACATGACCAGTTTCAGAATTAACACCTATTCAATACACACGTCAATGTTGCAGGTGTGACCGTAACACCTTTATAAAACCGCTACGTAGAGTAAAGTTGAGTAGAGTTGAGTTGAAATGTTGCAAGGCGATCATGATGGCCACGGGGCCGCGTGTGTGGTAGTTTGACTCTGTTGTGGACGTCTCCTATACGTAATAAGACAATTATTAATTATTCATAATAATCAAATTCTCATCATGCTTTCCATTCTCTCCTAATAGATGAGCTAACCTAGCCATAGTGTTATGAATAATCTTGTCTTGATGGGTTGACCCTTCCATATTTTATACGTAATATTTCCTGAATAAGGCTAACCTTACCATATCTAATCACAGGGCATGTGTTATACGGTCTGGATTAGTTAACTATTTTTCCGAGTACTCGGTTAATTGAATTACTAATCGATTAATCGAATAACATACGGTTAACCGATCAACCGGTTAACCGTTGACATCCCAACTTATATGTAATCTTCTCTAGATAAACTTACCTAACCAAAGGGCATGTGTAATACTGTCTAGATTAGCTAACCTTGCCATATTGTAGATAAACTTACCTAACCAAAGGGCATGTGTAATACTGTCTAGATTAGCTAACCTTACCATATTGTAGATAAACTTACCTAACCAAAGGGCATGTGTAATGTTGTCTAGATTAACTAACCTTACTATATTGTTATATATAATTTTCTCTATATAAACTTACCTAACGACAGGGCATGTGTAATACTGTCGAGATTAGCTAACCTTACAACATTTATATATGTAATCTTCTCCAAACTGTTATCAGCAATAGTGTCTAGATTAGCTAACCATAACACGTCGCTATTGATAATCCTGTCTGGGTTAGCTAATCCTACCATGTTGTTGACGGTAATCGTTTCTGGATTAGCCAACACTGATCGTTATCGATATTCTGGTAAGGATGTGCCAAATCTACTCGATAATCTTGCCTTGCCTAGCTTACTCTACCATTTCGTTATCGGTTATATGGCCAGCAAAATATAAATAGTCCAGACCAGAGACATATACATAGATTATATAACTGTATAATACAGCAATATAATATATGTATATGTCTCTGGTTTGGCCTAAAAATCAAATTGCACTATAATACGGGTAAACAAATCGACGGCGAAGCCGGCGATGTTTCCCGTCAATAGGTAATGTGTATGAACTTTGCAAAAAATTGCTATACCGTCTTTCCTAAAATTGTGTCCAGAGCGAACTTTTCGATACAGTGATATGCAGTCACGATACTCGTACGATTTCATTGGATGAAAAGAAAATATCGAAACAAAAAAAACTTCTAGAGGAAATAATTAATATGATAATACGTACACGATAAAGGAACAAGCACAAGTTATTTTATGTGTGATAATTTGCGTGTAATAACACTCGTCGTCTATTTCTAAAACGAGTTCAAATAAAAACTTGTAAGGGTTTTTTGACTTTCCGGAAGTTATAAATCCAAATTTCTGTAATATGACGTCATAATGTGACGTCATTCTATTAGTGGTGCAGAGGTAGAGCGTCGGCCTCTTGTATCAAAGGTCCCTGGTTCGAGTCCCGTGATGAGCGGGTCCTGACTTTTATTGTTTTTTTTTGTTTTTGTTTTTGTTCTGGTATTTTGATTTGTTAATTCATTGTATTTGGTTCGAAACATTGTATGTATGTTTATAATCAATACATATGTTCTATGTTCTATGTTCCTGACTTTGGGATTTAAGTCTCCAGGAAGCAGACATCGAGTGTGATTAATATAAGCTGAAAGCTTGTTTCACAATCGATGTAATATAAATAAGTTTAAACTAAATGAACCAAAAGGAAAACGACAGAAAGTATAGGAAACGTTAGTTTGACTTGTCACAAATGTAGTTCCGTAAATTATGGAATCGTTTTATTTTAAATACTTTATGAAGGGCAAGTTGATTATTTGTTGTACCTGTCATCATAATTTCATGGATGTAAAATCTTGGCTATATTTTAAAGTTAAATATAAGCTTAACCTGATGATGATTTTTATTTTCTTGGCTTAGGTCGGTAGGACTCGTAATTGACGTAAATAACGGATCGTGCTGCAAGCAAGGGACTAACTGCAGTTCGCGGGGAATTATTCACCGATCACAACATATAATAAATGTTTACCCGAAATAGGTAGCACCTATAATCATATTAAACGATGCAAAACTGAGTTAAAATGCAGTATCAAAACTCTTTAATATCTGCAATTATGTGCACCCTCCATTCGAAGTAGATAATCTAGACAGATAAGTTACTGTGTCGACTCGGTCGATGCGGAAAAGTGTGAATCAAGACAATTGATTTCCGCAGAATAGTTGTCTTATCATTCGACAACATTTACAAAGAAGATTATATTTCTGACAGGTCAAAGGTCCACTAGTAAAACTGTTTATCCTCGTCGCAATAACTATGGATACTAACATAGGAAAAAATTAACCCACTGGACTCAAATTCATCGAAAAAACAAGAAGGGCTATTTTTTATTGACGCTACCTTCGTTTTTTGGTTACTGAGTATTTGTATTTCTAACGTATCACCGCCGTCGAAAAATATAAAACCGGTGTAAGGGCAAGTAACAATGGCTACAGTATTAAAATATGCGCTTTCTGGAAAATACATAGATTGTTAAGCCTTTTCATCAACGGTTTATGTTCTATTTGACATAGACTACACAGAGATTCCCTGGGTTTTCACCAAGAGGTATATTTTCCTTTATACATAATACGTTATGTTATTATTTTTTTTTACTCGTGCAATGAGTCCTACCTATATATCTTTCTATATATCATAATACATTGTACAACGTTTAACCAGGGACGTAAATAAGATCTATGTCCCTGGTTTAACCTTCTCCTTCTGTTAATGGACATTTTCGAATCTGAAAAATTGTTGAATACTCTGGTCTGACTCCTAAAAAACTGCCCTGCCAGTGGCATCAGGGTCTCCCACCTCTCCGAACATTGGAATATAGAAGAAAAAGAAATGATGTCATACAGGTATATAACAAATTAAGAATTTGACACCCTTAGCATAGCCCTACTCCAAGGGAAAGGGAAACTGCTGTGACCAGGGGCCATAAGTACAAACTATACAAGCCATCAATCAATAGAACAATTCAAAAACATTTTGTTATTAACAATAACAGGATAATAGACCCATGGAATAAATAACCTGAATCAGTGGTTGAAGCACCAACACTGAATAGTTTCAAATCCAGGCTAAACAAAAGCGGATTAAACTGCAACAAGTTGACAGCTAACTGCTATACCCCGATCTAAGATAAAGTTTAGAATATTTATATGATGCAGACATTTTTGCTTAAATTTAATATGAGTATAGGTCACATGGTTTCTGGAAGTTATGGCCCGTACAGTTATGGCCCATATTTGGAAGTTATGGCCCATATATGAATTATATAGTGGTAGCTATAATACCCTGGAGTGGAGGTGGTATTATAACACCTAACGGATGACCGTCAATAACCTTTGATTAGATTGTGTATTATATGAAATTGCAATTTTATAAGATTAAAATAATTAATACATTCAATTCAGTTGTTTTAATCGTCTCTTCTTATAAAATTGAATATTATGTATTTTCATTTATATCATTTACTTTAGTTTTATTTATGTAATTAGTGAAAATGAAAAAATTTCTGTTAACATTTTATTGCATTTAATGATTTATTATGGAGCAAAGTGTTTATATATATAAATGATAAACAAAAACTGCAACAATCCTTTAGTTAAAGTAATTTGATCACCAAAAAAATGTAACAATCTATTAATTAATGTAGTTTGATCACAACTACTGTAATAATCTATTTATTAAACCAATTAAAGTAGTCTGAGAATAAAGAAAACCTGTAACAACTTTTTGTTTGGTCAGTGTAATTAATTTTAATAATTTGTCCAAACACAACTGATGCTTTATTTATCTTTGATTTTTTTTTTTTACTGGAATTTGTGATATTATTTTATAAGTATAAAAGCCTTGGCAATGTTAAACTCTTCATTCGCATTTAACTAACTCATTAGTCATGGAAGATGGGGTAGATGGGATGAAGACCAGCAAACTCCTGAGAGAAATCAGCTTTTTAATAGGTTTTGCCCCGTCAGAATAGCATCAGTTACTATTTTACTCAATAAATATGTTTTATTTTCTTGCAACAGTAATTTTCTTAATGGCATTTGAAAACAGTGAATGAAGAGTTTTAGATAAACAAGAGCTGTCGGAGGACAGCGCGCTCGACTATTCCACCGCTTATTTAAGTTACTGAGATAATGGACTCTAATGTAGTTGCATGCAAAACATTAACCACAATTTATTAAAGGGTGATAATTTGCATTATATGCAGGATAGAGTTATTTAACTTGATTATTTTAACCCTTTCCCTCATATAGACGCTTTCTGACGCCCCTGCAGCAGACGGCTTTTTGAAAACATAGTGACAAAGGAAGAAAGTTTCAATGCAATGCATCAAGTAAATACTGAGATATGGACTAAAATTTAGTTGCACGCAAAACTTGAACCAGAATTTCTAAGTAAAAAAAGGGCCATAACTTGCATAAAATGCAGGATAGAGTTATCTAACTTGATAATCTACATAGGTGTGATTTTAGTAGGGTTGTGAAAAGTTTCAATGCAATACATGTAGTATTTAAGTACTTGCATACAAAACCTTAACCAAAGTGTGACGTGGACGCCGACGCCAGGGTGAGTAGTATAGCTCTCATATTCTTGGAATAGTCAAGCTAAAAATATAAACAAATAAATTATTCCCTTAAATTTAAATATTTATCATCAATGAAATACATAATTTAAACAGAATGTCTTATGTTTATCACACCTCCACTTATAAGTATCACCCTGTTAAGGTGTTATTACCACCTCCAGGGTATTATAGCTACCACTATATAATTCATATATGGGCCATAACTTCCAAATATGGGCCATAAATGTGCTGGGCCATAAATGTTTGGGCCATAACTTCCTAATACCGGTCACATTAGGTGCTACCTATTTTGGGTAAACATTTATGAACCTTTTGTGATCGGTAAATAATTCCCCTCGAACTGCAAGGTTAGCACCTTGCTTGCGAGCACGATCAGTTATTAATTTACGTCAATTACGCGTCCTACCGACCTTAGCAAAGAAAAATAAAAATCAATCATCAGGTTAAGCTTATATTTAACTTTAAAATTTAGCCAAGATTTTAAATCCATGAAATTATGATGACAGGTACAACAAATAATCAACTTGCCTTTCATAAAGTACTTCAAATAAAACGATTCCATAATTTACGGAACTACATTTGTGACAAGTCAAACTAACGTTCCTATAATTTCTGTCGTTATTCTTTTGGTTATTTATTCATCATTTGCGTTGCGCTAATAGAATGATGTCATATTACAGGAATTTGGATTTGTTACTTCTGGAAAGTAAAAAACCCTTATGAGTTGTTATTTGAACTTGTTTTAGAAATAGACGACAAGTGTTATTAAACGGAAATTATTACACATAAAATTACTTGTGCTCGTTCCTTTATCGAGTATGTATTATCATATTTAATTATTTCCTCTAGAAGTTTTTTTTGTTTCGGTATTTTCTTTTCATCCAATCAAAACGTAGCAGAATCGTGACTGCATCAAACAATCCACTCTGGACACAATTTTTTGAAAGACGGTATAGTAAAGTATTGCAAAGTTCATACTTATTACCTATTGACGGGAAACATTGTTTACCCATATTAAGATATCTAGAGTAAAACAGGTCTATAAACAATCATCTTATGAATTATTATCAATTTAAAAAGAAAAAAAAAAAAGTAGGAAAAGGAAGTACCGGTATGTTGAACTGTAAAATAAAAGTTAGTCAAAAAGGGAATTATTTAGTTATTGGATAATAGGACAATAAGGCAATGCTGGATTAATTGTGGCTATTCAAGTGTTAACCCATGAAATAAGAAACCCAAAATCAAAAATGAAACAATAATGACGTCACACAGAGACGAAAAGAAGAAAAAAAAAGTTTAAGGAAAAACATTATAGAAAAAATAACCAAGAAACCGGAAACAGACTAAAAAACAATAAATAGTGAAAACAAGACGAAAAAGGGCCAACAGACGCTAAAAGCTTATACCATAACATATCTGGTCTATACAAGTTACAACTATATCAACCATATCAACTAAGAGAATATCATCAACTATATCAACCATATCAACTAAGAGAATAGTTATAACACTTTTCATTTGACTGCTAATAAAAAGTCACACAAGAAAATAGTGAGAATATATAATGACTTCAGGTACTAAGGATGATCACAAAGTGTGAATGCTCTATGATAAATGTAAAAGCGATGTAATCAACAAGGTTGTTGACTGGTGGCATCTGAAGCAGATATATTTTGAAAGCATTGTGACAAAAGATCAAATGGCTTAAAAATGAGCAATTTCACTTTTTTGTCCCCATGTTTACAACTCTTTTGTATTTCTTTTAAAATAAAATTCCATATTTTTGTCTTTATGGTTTCAAAGTCACCCGTGTCAGATTTGTTGTTTGTTGAAAAGCATTTAGCTTGCTTTTTCTGTCTCTGAAGTAATTTTAATTGTTGCCATTCTTTCATCAGTGACATTTAAAATAAATAAGTTTTACTGTATTTTTAAATAGAATGTCCCCCCCCCCCCCCCCCCCCCCCCCCCCCCCCCCCCCCCCACCCACCCTTTGCAACCTATGCTGTCCTACTTCTGATTTTGTCAGAGTTGAAAGAAAACATTGTTGAAAACGGTGTTAAAACTTAACCCTTTCCCTCATACAACAATTCTGCAGCAGACGACTTAAAACATATTTTGTCAAAACATAGAAAATCTCCATAATTGAATGGATAACCTATGACAAAAAGTGGAAAACATTGTGGCAAAAGGAGAAATTGCACGTTTTGAGCAATTTCTTCTTTTGTCACTATGTTTTCAAAAAAGCCGTCTGCTGCAGAGGCGTCAGAAAGCATTTATATGAGGGGAAAAGGGATAAGAGGGAGTGAACAGGCCTTTTCCCCACAATCTTTCTCTTATAATTACTCAACCAAATACTGTTTTGTGGGTACTCAAAAGAGTCGTCTGACTGAGACGATTCTTTTGAGTACCTACAACATAGGATTTGAATGTCAAATAAGGATTTTATAAACATGAAAATAACCCTTATCTAGAGCTCTGAATATCTGCCTCAATATTTTTTCAGATGATTTTACATCAAAAGAAATAGAAGATGATGGAAAAGCGTGTAAAGTTGAAGAATGTAAATCCTTGCATAATATGCGCATTGTGTAAAGGTTATCTGATCGAAGCGACAACAATCACAGAATGTCTTCATACATGTAAGTCAACATTTTTCACATCTGAGTACAGGTCATACCTAAAACTTAAACCTTTCACACGCTTTCTAACGCCTCTGCAGAACACAAATTAGGGAAACATTGTTACAAAAGGATAAATTGCTCAAAACAAGCAATTTCTCTTTTTTCCACAAAGTTTTTATATTTTTCAGTAATCATACCATCATTTAAAGATATTTTTCATATTTGACTTAACCCGTTCCCTCATATAGACGCTTTCTGACACCGCTGCAGCAGACGGCTTTTTGAAAACACAGTGACAAAAGAAGAAATTGCTCAAAACGAGCAATTTCTCCTTTTGTCACAATGTTTTCAACTTTTAGACATAGATTATCCATTCAATTATAGAGATTTAATATGTTCAAAGTCGTCTGCTGAAGATTTGCTGTATGTTGGAAAGGTTAACCCTTTCCCTCATATAGACGCTTTCTGACGCCTCTGCAGCAGACGGCTTTTTGAAAACTAAGTGACAAAAGAAGAAATTGCATTATCCATTGGTTATCCATTCAATTATGGAGGTTTTTTATGTTTTGACAAAATACGTTCAAAGTCGTCTGCTGCAAAAATGTGGTATGAGGGAAAGGGTTAATGGTAGTACATGTAGTGGCTTCCCTCCTCGGGGCTCAGGATTGCAGGGGTAACATTACGGCGGATGCAACAATATTTTCTAAATGTGCCCAGAGCTCTAGATAAGGGGCTTTTTGCGTGTTCTAAATTGCTTACTTGACATTAAAACCCTATGTTGTGGGTACTCAAAAGAATCGTCGCATTGAGATGATCCTTTTGAGTACCCACATCATAGGGTTTGGTTTGATGATAAGAGAGATATTGTGGGAAAAAGAGCTGTATACGCCTACTTATCTGGACCTCTGGTCCCTACTGTATATCTCCATATGTATTTGGATATGGGAAAGCCTGAAATGGTTAACCCTTTCCCTCATACGACAATTCTGCAGCCGATGGCTTTGAACATATTTTGTCAAAAAACAGAAAATCTCTATAATTAAACGGATAACCTATGACTAAAAGTGGAAAACATTGTGGCAAAAGAAGAAATTGCTTGTTTTAAGCAATTTCTTCTTTTGTCACTATGTTTTCAAAAAGCCGTCTGCTGCAGAGGCGTCAGCAAGCGTCTATATGAGGGAAAGGGTTAACATAAGCTTGATGTGAAACAAATCTGTGCCATCTTTTTTCTAGCTTGACTATTCGGAGAATATGAGAGCTATTCTACTAACCCTGGCGTCTGCATCCATGTCTGCGTCCACATCACACCTTGGTTAAGGTTTTGCATGCAAGTCCACCTACTTGTTGTAGTGCATTGAAACTTTCTACAATGCTTCCCAACTACCACACCTATTTAAATAATCAAGTTTGATAACTCTATCCTGCATTTTATGCAAGTAATGGCCCTTGTTTTACTTGGAAATTCTGGTTAAAGTTTTGTGTGCAACTAGTATTAGAGTCCATATCTCAGTATTTACTAGATGCATTGCATTGAAACTTTACACAACCCTTCCCAACTGTCTCACCTATGTAGATTATCAAGTAAGATAACTCTATCCTGCATTAAATGCATGTCATGGACCTTTTTTGACATAGAAATTCTGGTTAAAGTTTTGCGTGCAACTAAATTAAGAGACCATATCTTAAAAACTATTTAATGCATTGCATTGAAACTTTATACAACCCTTCCTAACTATCACACCTATGTAGATTATCAAGTAAGATAACTCTATCCTGCATTGAATGCAAGTTATGGCTCTTTTTGTGTCACCTGCGTAGCATGGTAGGCACTTAGGGATTACTTTTTTTTTTGTCCGGCGTCCATCTGTCTGTCCCTCGTCACACTTTTTCGACACGTTTTCAATTAACTTTTTTTCTACTCAAAGGATAACATTGAAACTTCTAACAAATGTTTATATCAATGTGTGTGATGGGTTCACAAAAGGGAGATAATCAAAATATTTTTTATATCAGAGTTATTGCTCCTGGGAGCACTCCATTCTAGTTTGACATAGAAATTCTGGTTAAACTTAAAGTTAATGTTTTGAATGCAACTACATTAGAGTCCATATCTCAGTAACTAATGAGCGGTCGAATAGTCGAGCACACTTTCCTGCGACTGCACTGGAAACATGGCAAGGCCCAAAGCACAAGTATGCTCATTATCTAGAGCTGATATAATCTCCCATTTCTCTTTTCAGTTTGTCGGAGTTGTTTAGTAAAGTTTCTGCTTGAAAACAACACCTGCCCAAAATGTGGAATACTAATTCACCAAAGTCATCCTTTAAACTACATAAGGTAAGACAGAAAAAATAGCTCATATTATGTATATTGTATATTAATAGTTATCTCAGTTTTATAGTTTGCCACATACAAGAACATTTTAATTAGACAACATTTAAAACATGTAGTAAAAAATTTAAACCTTTCCCACATATAGGCGCTTTCTGATGACTCTGCAGCAGATGACTTTTGAAAACATTGTGACAATAGGAGAAATTGCTCAAAACAAGCAATTTCTCCTTTTGCCACAATGTTTTCAACTCTTTTCAGTAATTATACCTTCATTTATAGAGTTTTTCTGTGTGTTTGCCTACATACTTTCAAAATCGTCTGCTGCTGATTTGTTGTAGGTTGGAAAGGCTTAAGGGACATAGACAAATGTGACAGTAAAGTTGAATAACCAGTAGGGAACAACTCTCTTGACTCTGACATCGTAGCATGGTGTCATATAGGAATTTCAGGGATATGAAAAACTATATAGCTCTGCTTTGACCTTTGACCTTTACATACCAGGAGTGATGAGCAATTTCACCTTTTACCACAATGGTTTCAACTCTATTCAATAATCACAATTTAATTTATCTATATTTCCCATAACTTTGTCCAGATGTTTCTAACTCGTCTGCTCAGATTTGTTGTATATTTGAAAGGTGTAAGTTATTTTATATTTAACCTTTTCCGACATGCAACAATTCTGCAGCAGATTACTATGAAAATATCTAGGCACAAAAATGAAAAAGTCTATAAATGAAAATAGAATAATTTAATAGAGTTGAAAACATTGATAAAAGGAAAAATTGCTCATTATCAGCAATTTCTCCTTTGGCCACAATGTTTTCAAATGTATCTGTAACAGATGCATCAAAATCCCTTCCCTCATACAACAATTCTGCAGCAGACGACTTTGAACATATTTGTGTCAAAAAATAAAAATAAATATAATTTAATTGATAACCTATACCAATTTATATTTTCACAAAAATCAAAATGGCTTCCGATCATGAATAAATCTAAACAATAAAGACAAAAGAGTGTAAATTCATAATTATATTTTTTCTTCTGTTCGGTTTCTAAACAAATCAATTCAATATGTTATTATTATTTCAATCAAACTTGAATTATTCTGTTAAATCGGCTCTTTATATAAATGACAGCTTTTGAAGATAGGTAGCTCGGTGGGTATTTTTTTTTCTGAAATTTTGCTTGACCCGCTTATAAGTCGCTCCCCCAACTTTACTTTCGATTTTGAAGGTAAAAAAATGCGTCTTATAACCGAGTATATACGGTAACTAAAAGTGGAAAACATTGTGGCAAAAGAAGAAATTGCTCGTTTTCAGCAATTTCTTCTTTTGTCACTATGTTTTCAAAAAGCTGTCTGCTGCAGAGGCGTCAGAAAGCGTCTATATGAGGGAAAGGGTTAACTGGTACAGTGTCAAATCTATTGTAATATAATAATACATGTAAGTTGTCGTAATTCTTTTCAGTCATGATAGAACTATGCAGGACATTGTCTACAAACTGGTTCCAAGTCTTCTAGAAAGTAAGAAATTTCTTTACTTTTTGCACAATGTGACTTCCCTAGACTTCACATTGAAGCGCTTCAAATAGACGGTCAAGATTATTGAAAGTATGATTCGTCAATTGATAGGCAGCGTTGGTTAAGTTTTGCATTTAGGACACTTACATGGAAACTATCAAAACTAATACTTTGAATGAAACTTGGAAAACTTGTTCATCTAATACCTTTCTTCACATTGTATGCTAAAGATGCTGAGTGTGGCTAGGTTTTTTTGGGTAAAAACCATAAATTTTGATGTATTTTGGTTGATTTTGAGAATTGGTGGTGTTGGTTAAGTTTTGCATTTAGGGTCACTTACATAGAAACTATCAAACCTATTATTTTGAAAATTGGAACCTTGTTCATTTAATACTCTTCTTCACATTGTATGATAAAGATGCTGAGCGAGCCTGTTTTTTGTCCTTGTCATCAGCAGAATTACGAAAAATAGCTAAGTCTTGCATTCAAGTTTACTGTTTGAGATTTGCAATCAAACCCCCTGCCCACAAGCAATGCTATCCTGTGACAGCTCTTGTAACTAAGTAATGCTACGTTTACACTAGGCCACGATGTCTACGATGTCAACGATTAAAAAAAATCATAGTGCTCGATGATTTATTGTATCAGTTTTTCTTTTTCTACGTTTTGCTAAGCTTTCCTGCGCTCTCAGTACGTTTTGTTACGAAGCCAACATGACTCTGGTCAAGATCTGCCACGATTTTCATCACGTTCTCTCAAGTTCTGTTACGATCGTCACAATATGCTATCAAGTTCTGTCACGCTCCGTTAGGTTATGTTAAGATCTCTCTCAAGCACGAAGATCTGTTAAGATCTCCTGCGATTTATGGCCACGATTTGAGTAAAATCTCCACAATTGCAGCATGATTGGGTATAAAAAGGCTGGTATATTTTTAATTTACCCAAAACTATAGATGTTTCCTTGTTCAGTGTTGCAAACGTAATGAAGCTTGCAGAGTGGATACACATCGTGGGAACCGCGCGGAAACTTATCAGAGTTTGTTTGCCTTTTGGGATGTTCATAGCAGAACGTGTCACAGCGTGATGTAATTACACTTGCTATTCAATGTATCTTGATGAATCGTAGTAGAGAGTGGTAGAGCGTGATAGAAACGTTGTGACATCGTAGTGAACTTCTTAGTTCATCAAGATCCCCTACGATGGCACATCAAGTTCTGTTGCTCTCTCAAGATTTTGCGTCAAATCGGCATAATCGTGGCTAAGTTTTTGACAGCCAAAAATGTTGTCATGATCCTTACGATCATTACGATTCCACCACGTTCCCTCACGATCACTACGATTCGACCCCACGACCCCCCCACGCTCATTATGATTCTCTCAAATCTGCTGCATATTACATTCATGAAGATGCTTATAACTCCTTGTGTATTACTAACAATTATTGGCTTAACCCGTTCCCTCATACGACAATTCTGCAGCAGACGACTTTGAACATATTTTGTCAAAACATAGAAAATCTTCATAATTGAATGGATAACCTATGACAAAAAGTGGAAAACATTGTGACAAAAGGAGAAATTGCACGTTTTGTGCAATTTCTTCTTTTGTCACTATGTTTTCAAAAAGCCGTCTGCTGCAGAGCGTTTATATGAGGGAAAGGGTTAAGAAATATGAGATGTAATCTGTGTTTAGTCAACTGTAATATGGTCCACATAATGAGAAAACAAATCTTCAGAGATATTGACATAAATAGTATTTAGCCTCGACTACTGATGATTCATAAAAAGCCATTTCTCCATTTGCCACCATGTTTTCAAAAGTCGTCTGCTGCACAGTCTTCAGAAATTGTCTGTTTGTGGGCAGGGTTAATGTATTTTTTCACTTTTCAAATGTTTTGTAGCTGAAAAGAAAAGAAGGACTGACTTTTACAAAAAGAGAGGGCTTGCAATGCCCAATGGCGAAGGTAAGTTGAGTATAAAATTAAGAAACAATTAACATAAAGTTAATGACAGTACTGAAAACATTGTAAAAAAGTAAAGTGGTTGTATTTTATATTGTCACCCCCTATGGAAGGGATAAGTCATAATTTGCAAATCTGGACAATGGTTTGACTTGCAAGCTAAAAACAAGTTCAGATTTTAATGATGTGTTTTCTCATATAATGTCAGAGCTCTGGATATGGGGCGTTTGCATGTTCTAATATCCTTATTTGACCCTCTAACCATAGACGATTCTTTTGAGTACCCACATCATAGGGTGTGCTTTAATAATAAGAGAGAAATTGTGGGAAAAAGAGCTGAATACCCCTCCTTATCTGGACCTCTGTATACTGTTATTCCAAAATTCCTTCAAAAAGGGTGTGTATATCAAATGTCAAAAGATGTTATGTGCTGGTTATAGTAGACAACACATATTTTCCATGGTTAACTGTTGTTGATGTCAGAGCTGCATTGCATTTATCAGTTCTAAATATCCATTTCTGAAGAAATGACGTACAAATTTAGTCTACTAACACTTTTCCACACACAACAAATCTGCAGCAGACAACTTCAAAAACATCTAGACAAATTACTAAGTGAAAATATATTTAATGAATAAATTTTAAAACAGTGTCACAAATGGTGAAATTACTCATTGAGAGCAATTTCTTATTTTGCCACAATGTTTTCTAAAGTTGTCTGATGCAGAGGGGTTAAACTTTGTCTTCATGTAGGAAAGGGATAACTGCTCTTAATTTGCACTAACACAAGCAAGAAGTAAAGAGAAACACACAAATACAAGAGGATGAATTTATTAGAATGTAATGAGCTTGCCAGTCGGTTACAAAACTCCAAAAGCTTCATGCAGGCTTATGTAACTGAATAAATATATAAACATAGCTGCAGCTTAAACACAGATAAGCACACATTATTAAAGCAATACAGCAGATGCATGAAACAATATACAATTATGATAATGACAATATACATATGACCATCTGCCAGCCTATATAACTGCCTTTTACAATGTAACAAACCGACTGTCAAACGAATACTGTGCAGATATTTCGCGAAATTCATTAAATATGCAGGCGTATTAATATAAAAATTATCGTCCAATCAGAATCTTGTTGTTTATGCAAATTAACTAGCTTTACAAATTGTCGTAAAACCTTGCACAAGGCTAATTTGTTGTTGTGTTTAATACAGTCACAGAAGAAGACAAGAAAAATATTGAGAAAAGCAGCCCAGAGAAAGACGAAAACCAAGACTATCATAGACTGGATGAACAAGTGAATGTGTGTTTAGAGTGTAAAGAAATTAAAAACTCAATCAAAAGTTTGAGAAGAAAAATATTAAGACTTTCATCTCAAGCTACAGTGACTCATTTAAAAAAGTTTATAGCTTTAAAACTGTTTGATTCCATTGATAGATATAGAGATGTAAGTATTTATTTATGAGTGGCATTAAGCGATTTGTTTTTTTTTTAAGGGCGTACCGCCCATTACGCACAATACGCACGTGCATATAGAAAATTCCACAACCAAACGTCTGTTCAAGTCCTGAACACTGTAAATTGTAAAAAAACAGGATAGTGCGTATAAAACATTCTTCTCTGGTTACGCCCTTGGTTTTGTTGCATCTGTTGAAGCAGTTCCTTCACCTTCTGCTTACACGTTAACCCTTGCCCTCATACGATAATTCTGCAGCAGACGACTTTGAATATATTTTATAAAAAAATATAAACGATAACCTATGACTAAAAGTGGAAAACATTGTGTCAAAAGGAGAAATTGCTCGTTTTGAGCAATTTCTTCTTTTGTCACTATGTTTTCAAAACGCTGTCTGCTGTAGAGGCGTCAGAAAGCGTCTATATGAGGGAAAGGGTTAAGTATCCCTACATGTGTTTGTACCAAGTTTCTACCAGCATCTTTACCATCGGTCTACATGTAAAATATCCCTAGATTGTGTATGTGTATATGGACAGTCTGAACTATGGCCTTCATGTAAGATATCCCTAGATTGTGTATGTGTATATAGACAGACTAAATGACCGCTTTCATGTAAAATATTCCTAGATTGTGTATGTTTATATGGACAGACTAAATGATCGCCTTCATGTAAAATATCCCTAGATTGTGTATGTGTATATGGACAGTCTGAACCATGGCCTTCATGTAAAATATCCCTAGATTGTGTATGTGTATATGGACAGACTGAATGACCGCCTTCATGTAAAATATTCCTAAATTGTGTATGTTTATATGGACAGACTAAATGACCGCCTTCATGTAAAATATTCCTAGATTGTGTATGGGTATATGAACAATCTGAACCATCCCCTACTTGTAAAATATCCCTAGATTGTGTATGTGTATATGGACAGTCTGAACCATCGCCTTCATGTAAAATATCCATAGATTGTGTATGTGTATATGGACAGACTAAATGATCGCCTTCATTTAAAATATTCCTAGATTGTGTATGTGTATATTCACAGTCTGAACCATCACCTTCATGTAAAATATCCCTAGATTGTGTATGTGTATATAGACACTAAATGACCGCCTTTATGTAAAATATTCCTAGATTGTGTATGTTTATATGGACAGACTAAGTGATCGCCTTCATGTAAAATATTCCTAGATTGTGTATGTGTGTATTTGCACAGTCTGAACTGTCGCCTACTTGTAAAATATTCCTGGATTGTGTATGTGTATATGCACAGTCTGAACCATCGCCTTTATGTAGATGTGTCTGTGTTTTTACGCACTTTCTCAACCAGAGCCTTCCCTGTCTGCGTACTTAAAATATCCGTATATGTATCTTCTGACAACAAATATGAATTACGTCTTACTGGTATTTCCTCTATGCAACTTTAAAGGATATCAACCAGTAAATAGACATGCCACATAATATCCCTAATTCTATTAATTGAATCTATATTTTAAGATCATTTTCCTTATGAAAACTTTGATATTTGCAGAGTTTAAGCCTTTGGATATTCTCAACTCATTTGAGGTTTATCCATGAGTTTTTAGCTTGCTCATGGTGAGCTATTGTGAAAGGTCTTTGTCCGTAGTCAGTCTGTTGTCAGTCAACAGCATCTCCTTTTGAACCGCTTGGTCAATTTTGATTAAATTTTAAGGGGCTGTTCCTTGGGTGGTTCCCTTTCAAAGTTGTTCAACAATTGAATTACATGGGGAACTCTGGTTGCCATGGCAATGGAATAAAACCTTTTAAAAATAAAATCTTTTGCTGAAACAGAAAGGCCTAGAGCTTAGACATTTGGTGTGTAGCATTGGTTAGTGGTCATCTACAAAGAAAGTTTGAATTATACCCCTGAAGTCAAAATTTGTCCTGCCATGGGGTCATCTGTTTAACATAGAGATTTATAGGGAAAAAGTTGGAAAATCTTCTAGTCTGAAACCAAAAGGCGTAGAGCCAAGACTTTTAGTGTGCAGCATTATTTAGTACTCCTCTACCAAGATTGTTCAAATTATTCCCTTTTGGTCAAATTTGGCCCCACTCCAGGGGTCACCTGTTTTACATAGAGATGTATCTAGAAAAAAACTTTGAAAATCCTTTTGTCTGAACCGAAAGGCCTAGAGCTTAGATATTTGGTGAGTAGCATTGTCTAGTGGTCCTATACCAAGATTGTTCAAATTATGTCCCTGGGGGTCACCTGTTTAACATAGAGAAGATATATATATAGGGAAACACTTCTAAAATCCTCTTTTCTGAAACCAAAAGACCGAAAGCTTGAGGTATTTTTTTTCAAATTATGCCTTGCAGCAACGATTTTAAAAAAGAAATCTTAAAAAAAACTTTTTTTGTCATCAGCAACTTCTAGTCTGTGTAGCCACTGTGGTAGAGTGGTTAGTGTCGCATATTTGAAACCGGGTGTTCCGGGTTCGATCCACATCGCAGCACTACAGTCATGGGCAAATCACATTTTCTAGCCTAGTACTGGTTTGTTTACCCAGGAATGATGAATAAGTAAACTGTCGCCGGGATATAACTGAAATAATGTTGAAAGCGGCATAAAACTCAAATAAAACAAAAACCTAGTCCCACTTTGCCAACTTTTTTTCACCCACAAAATCTAATCTTAAAAATAACTAAAAGTTTGCAATGGGAGGCGACACCAAACATTTCAGGTGAGCGGTCCAGAGCCATCATGGCCCTCTTGTATTGTTTGTGTGTTGACCCTATACCCTATATCAATTTGAGAAAAGGAACAAATGAGAAATGTCTCCTTTTTCAACTATCTTTTCAACATTTTTTCAAAATAATACCTTCAATTATCCAATTGTAACATGTTTCAATAAGTCATATCAGGCAAATAGTAGAAGCACAAGCTCATTTCAATCTATGTTTTTTAACACTTTAACTATATACAATAAAATTGCAGCTAGCAACTATGAAAACATCATGTAAACAACATGGGAATTCCCTATAAATGAACTAACTACTATTAAATTAAGTTGAAAACAGTGTGGCAAAAGGAGAAATTGCTCATAATGAGCAATTTCTACTTTTGCCACTGTTTTAAAAAATTATCTTTGTTAAAAATAGTTGAAAATATTGTGGCTAAAGGTTAAATTGCTCTTAGTGTGCTGCTGATGTGTCTTCATGTTGGAATGTTATTAACCCTTTCCCTCATATGACAATTCCGCAACAGACGACTTTGAACGTATTTTGTCAAAACATAGAAAATCTCCATAATTGAATGGATAACCTATGACAAAAAGTGGAAAACATTGTGTCAAAAGGAGAAATTGCACGTTTTGTGCAATTTCTTCTTTTGTCACTGTATTTTAAAAAAGCTGTCTGCTGCAGAGGCGTCAGAAAGCGTCTATATGAGGGAAAGGGTTAAAAAGTATCATGTGCAATTTCTCCTTTTGTCACATTATTTTCAAAAGTCATTTGTATACATGTGTGAAATGGTTAAATAACCCATGTCTGACCCTTTTTTTAGGTGGATATTTTATGCAATGAGGAACTACTAGGCAAGGACCACATGTTGAAGTTTATAATGGCAACAAGATGGAGAGTTAATGTAAGTCATCCTGTTTGTTACCTCACAGATTGTTTTTCCACTTCCCTACAAACAACAATTCTGCAGCAGATAATTTTGAAAATATCTGATCAAAAGGATGGATACTCTAGACAAATAAAAGAACAATGATTGAATAAAGTTGAAAATATTTGGCATAAGGAGAAATTGCTCATTATGAGCATTTTCTACTTTTGCCACAATGTTTCAAACAGGGTCTGCTGCAGAAGCTTTAACCCTTTACCTCATATAGACACTTTCTGACGCCTCTGCAGCAGACGCCTTTTTGAAAACATAGTGACAAAAGAAGAAATTGCTCAAAACAAGCAATTTCTCCTTTTGCCACAATATTTTCCCCTTTTAGTCATAGGTTATCCATTCAATTATAGAGATATTAGATTTTTTGACAAAATATGTTTAAAGTCGTCTGCTGCAGAATTGTGGTATGAGGGAAAGGGTTAAAAGATAATATTTCAACCCCTAAGTAACTTTATGCAACTCGTCCTCCAATTTCTGGACAAAGGCAGAGGTCAAAGGATCGGAGTAAGGTGCTAAGTAGTGAAACACGGAATGGTAAACACTATAAGTGTTAATTGTTCTAGGTGGAAACTTGTGAAAAGGATACAGATCAATGGTTTCATGCAAAATGGTTGTAACTACATCTTGAACAAGATGTAGTTACAACCGTTTTGCCTGAATCTCTGGAGATGTCATATCTAGGACTGTCAAATGATATGAAACCAGAGAGTAAGGAACATTATTGGGAAAGTGGTACTTTTAACCCTTTCCCACATAAAGACGCTTTCTGACGCCTCTGCAGCAGACTGCTTTTTGAAAACATAGTGACAAAAGAAGAAATTGCACAAAACGTGCAATTTCTCTTTTGCCACAATGTTTTCCACTTTTTGTCATAGGTTAGCCATTCAATTATGGAGATTTTCTATGTTTTGACAAAATATGTTCAAAGTTGTCTGCTGCAGAATTGTCGTATGAGGGAAAGGGTTAAAGCAGACGGCGTTTTGAAAACATAGTGACAAAAGAAGAAATTGCACAGAACGTGCAATTTCTCCTTTTGTCACAATGTTTTCCACTTTTAGTCATAAACATCTGACAAAATATGTTCAAAGTTGTCTGCTGCAGAATTGTCGTATGAGGGAAAGGGTTAAGCAATTTCTTCATTTCCCACAATGTTTTGGAAAGCTGAGGGGACAAAACTGAGACATTTCTCCTTTTGTCACAATGATTTCATTCATCACTTTAAAGACTTTTCCTCATACGACATTTCTGAAGCAGACGACTATCAACATGTTTTGTCTAAAAATAGAAAATCTCTGTAATTAAATGGATAACTTGTGACTAAAAGTGGAAAACATTGTGGAAAGAAGGAGAAATAGCTCGTTTTGAGCAATTTCTTCTTTTCTCACTATGTTTCAAAAAGCTGTCTATATGAGGGAAAGGGTTAACTCATTTTGATGTATCTGCAGCTGATAACCTTTGAAAACATTATGAACAATTTATCTTTATGCCTCACCCAATACTACAGTTGCCTCTGCAGCATACACCTTTTGAAAACATTGTGGCAAAAGAAGAAATTGCTCAAATTTCTACCTTCGCCAATGTTCAATACTTATACTTTCATGCCTCAAAATTGTTGCATGTAGAAAAGGGTGATTGTAGGAAAGGGTGAAATAATTATATTTTTATTGATTTTCCATAATTTTGCCAAGATATTTTCAAAGTCCCTGCTGCAGTTAGATGTGGGAAAGGGTTATTTATCTTTCTTGTTTTTGTTTCAGGATGGACCACTGATTCTACACTACAGAAAAAGATTTGAATTGTGATATAATTATTCTTTAACTGAAAAAGCAGGCCTAGACGGGAGAAAATCAGAAGTTTCCAACAATATTTATTTTTATTTTCTTTAAAAATGGTGTCAATATTGTAGATACTTAGAATTGTGTGTCATTGCCGCAATTCTCAGGAGTATTGACACTCTACAAATTGGTAATGAAATGAGCGTTGCTCTCCAATAAACAAACCATAGTGCGCAGGTTACGAAACAGATATTGCCAACAATATTCAGAGCTCTAGATAAGGAGAGTTTGCTTGTTTCTAAAATCCTTATTATACCCCCGCAAACGTAGTTTGAAGGGGGTATTCTGGAATCAGCCCGTCGGTCGGTCTGTCCGCAAAATCTGTTCCGTTGTACTCCTCCTTCAGTTTCTACATGATTTACTTGATACTTGGCATAAATGTTAATCAGGAGTAGTAGATGTTCAAGACGCAAATTCCATGTCCCTGTGACCTTCACCTTGACCTCTCACCTTGAAATAGGATTTTCTTTTGTTAAAATCTAATCTGTTGTACTCCTCCTTCAGTTTCAACCTGATTTACTTCATACTTGGCATAAATGTTAATCAGGAGTAGTAGATGTGCAACACGCACATTTCATGTCCCTGTGACCTTGACCTCTGACCTTGAAATAGGATTTTTTTTTGTTAAAATCTAATTTGTTGTACTCCTTCAATTTCAACCGGATTTACTTGAAACATGGCAAAATGGAGCCGTTTTGTGTGGCATCAGCCTGTCGGTCTGTCGGGCGGTCGGTCCAGATAAAAGGAGCCGTTTTCTGTTTGATATAACTTAGTATTTCTTTTTGATACTGATATTCAAATTGTCTTGAGTCAAAGATAATACTGTGAGATATAATATGTGTCAGGGGTTGGGGCGGGGGTATTAATCACCTTTAGTGATAGTTCTAGTTTTATCCGCTAACCCTATGTTGTGGGTACTCAAAAGAATCAAAAGACGATTCTTTGGAGTACCTACAACATAGGGTTTGGTTTGATAATAAGAGAGATATTGTGGTGAAAGAAAACCCCTCCTTATCTGGACCTCTGAATATTATTTCTTTTTTTTAAACACTGTACCCTCTATAGTAGGAATTTAGAATTGAATCACAGAGTACCAACAATCTAGGCATTGCTTTACAACAGCCAGCCTTTGGTGAGTAGGTGAACTGGCCGCCGTGAAATGAATAATTTTTTTTTGAAAACATGCATCACAAACAAACCAACAATTAACCCTTTTCCACATATAGACGCTTTCTGACGCCTCTGCAGCAGACGACTCTTGAAAACATTCTGACAAAAGGAGAAATTGCTCAAAATATTAACATAAATGAAACCCTATAAATGAAGGTTATATAATTGAAATGACTTGAAATTATTGTGACAAAGGAAAATTGCTTATTATGAGCCATAACTCCATTTGTCAGAATATTTCTTAAAAATCATCTTTATGTGTGAAAGGGTTAAAATAAGGTTGTATGATGGACAGTTTCTCCTTTTTCCAGTTTTTTCTTTCCTTATTCTCCGGCCAAACTTGTCAGGGGTGTATAGTGATACCCTTTGTTGTCCATCTGTCATAATTTATTACCATTCATTTTCTTTATAATGTATGCAGATATTTCAATGAAATTTAGAGGCTACAATGTAGTTGTTTTATGATAAGATAGAGTTCCATATTTAACCCTTTCCCTCATATAGATGTTTTCTGACGCCTCTGCAGCAGACGGCTTTTTGAAAACATAGTGACAAAAGGAGAAATTGCTCAAAACAAGCAATTTCTTCTTTTGCCACAATGTTTTCCACTTTTAGTCATAGGTTATCCATTCAATTATAGAGATTTTCTATTTTTTGACAAAATATGTTCAAAGTCGTCTGCTGCAGAATTGTTGTATGAGGGAAAGGGTTAATTTGGTTGATGTGCGATTATTATAAGCATGTGTAAAGTGGTTTAAGAGATGTTTACAATGTGTTATTATAACCCCTGTTCTCACCTGCAGACGCATTTTGATCTATATGCAGCAGGCGACCTTTGTTGTCAAAGTCGTGTTCTGTTGATTTGTCTTATGCGGGAAAGGGTCAAGTATGTGTAAAAGTGTTAAAGGTATGTTTACAATGTGTAAAGGCTTCCAGTTTGGAAGGGTCTAAAATGACAGTACATGTATTCAGGTAATGGATCTCTGTTTATCTAAATGAAGGACTTTAACCCATTCCCACATGCAACTAATATGCAGCAGATGACCTTGAAAACATATAATTAACATATGGAAACTCTCGCAAAGTGAAAGAACAAATATTTATTAAAGTTGAAAACATTGTGGCAAAAGGAGAAATTGCTCATGATGAGATGCTGCAGAGGCTTAACCCTTTCCCTCATATAGACGCTTTCTGACGCCTCTGCAGCAGACGGCTTTTTGAAAACATAGTGACAAAAGAAGAAATTGCACAAAACGTGCAATTTCTCCTTTTGCCACAATGTTTTCCACTTTTTGTCATAGGTTATCCATTCAATTATGGAGATTTTCTATTTTTTGACAAAATACATTTAAAGTCGTCTGCTGCAGAATTGCCGTATGAGGGAAAGGGTTAAGAAAGCATCTACATGTGGGAAACGGTTAATTTTGTGATCATTGAAGTGGGTACCAGTCTGAGGGAGAGATTATTAATAATATTTATTGATTTATTTGTATATGTTGACTAAACTGTACATTCTATGTAGATACCTTTTATTATTCCCCTGCCGTATGCTGGCAAGATAATGTTTTGGCGTCGTCTGTCCAAATCAATGAACATTTTGCAACACACTATTGCCATCTGACACCTCTGCAGCAGACAACTTTTGATGTCATTGCGGCAAAGTGAGAAAAATCTGCAGCAGACGACTTTGAAAATATACCCGAAAAAACTGGAAACTCCCATGAAAGTACAATAATTGAATCGAGTTGAAAACATGGTGACAAAAAGAGAAATTGCTTGTTTTGTGCAATTTCTTCTTCTGTCAACATGTTATTAAAAAGCTGTCTGCTGCAGATGCGTCGGAAAGCGTCTTTATCCTTTTGCCATATTTTTAACAATTTTATTTAATAATTTCACTTTCCTTTATTATATATTTTTCAAAACATTTTCAAAGTTGTCTGTTGCAGATTTGTAATAAGTGGCAAATGAACACAATTGCTTTCTTATCAGTCCTCAATTGAATTATATATAACCTTTTTTTTTTCCAGAAGGGAACAAATTATTATTAGGTAGATAAGGGCTATCCTTTTTCAAAACTGTTAACCCTTCCCTCATACGACAATTCTGCAGCAGACGACTTTGAACATATTTTGTCAAAAAATAGAAAATCTCTATAATTAAATGGATAACCTATAACTAAAAGTGGAAAACATTGTGGCAAAAGGAGAAATTGCTCGTTTTGAGCAATTTCTTCTTTTGTCACTATGTTTTCAAAAAGCCATCTGCTGCAGAGGCGTCAGAAAGCGTCTATAACAGGTAAAGGGTTAACTCTCTTCGTTATCCCTTTCCCACATGAAGATACATTTTAATGCACCTACAACAGACAACTTTAAAAAACACTGTAACAGAAGGATAATTGTACATCAAGAGCAATTTCTCGATTTGCCAAAAATATGTTTATCTCTATTCAATAACTAGACTAATTTATAAATGATTTTAGCTCACCTGAGCATGAAGGGCGGGGTGAGCTATTGTGATCATTCACTGTCTGTCGTAATCTGTCTGTCCATTCCTAAATTCCTTCAAACAACTTCTCTTCCTAAAGCAATGGGCCAATTTCAAAATAGTTTCACAGGAATGTTCCTTAGGTTGTTCAAGTCCTTGTAGAACTTTGGTTGCTGCAGCATCAGAAATGGGGGAAAATGCCAAAACTTCAAAAAATCTTCTTTTCAAAAAGTATTTGGCAGGCACCAAGGTTCCCGGGAGATTATCAAAATAATTTCAAGACATTGAAAAACATTGCCAGGGGGCTTAGCTTGTTTTCCATTCATGTGTATAGTAAAAACTTAAGGATTCTTCTTGTCCAAACGTACTGGTGAGATTTAAAAACAATTCGGCACAAATGTTCCTTGGGAGGCCCTCTACCACGCTTGTTTAACTTAATACTTTTATGTATATTGTGAAAAAGGATTCTTCTTGTCCTAAAGTACTGGTCAGTATTGAAAACAATTTGCCACAAATGTTCCTTGGGTGAACCTCTACTAAATTATTCCTATTTGTTGAAAATATGGCCACCACAGGGCAGGACTTGGTAAACCTTATATGTATGTATAGTGAATAAAAGTCTTTGACCGAAAGTATTGGCTCTACTCGAAAATAATTTGGCAGAAAGGTTCCTTCGATGAAAATCTTACAAGATTGTTCAAATGATTCTGATTTGTTGATAAACATGGCCAGCAGGGAGGGGGATGGCTTGCATGAGTGATATAGGACTATCATGGTCCACTTATTCCATATTTTACCTAGATGTTTTCAAAGTCTAATCTGCAGATTTATTGAATATGGTAAAGTTTTAACCCTTTCCCTCATACAACAATTCTACAGCAGACAACTTTGAACATATTTTGTCAAAAAAATAGAAAATCCCTATAATTGATTGGATAATCTATAACTAAAAGTGGAAAACATTGTGGCATAAGGAGAAATTATTTCTTTTGTCACTATGTTTTCAAAAAGCCGTCTGCTGGTGAGGCATCAGAAAGCGTCTATGCGAGGGTAGGTGTTTACTCATTATATAGCATTTTTTAAGACTTCCAAATGGATCATCCAATAAAACAAATAGAAAAACTAATTCTTCAAGGGTTTTGAGAGAAAAGGAAATACGGAATAAATAGTATGATCTCTTTTACCTTTTCTTAACAATATTTTCTAAATTTGTATGTATATGGGAATATTTACAGTTTTCTTTCCCAATTCCAGACATGCTACACCTTCACCTTTCCAAGATAAAGGTTTAGCAAGTGGTTGTTGTTATTTATTGATAATAAGGTTTTAAATAAGAAAACACAAACTCTTTCTGTAAATGGGCCATGGAACACAAAACCCAGCCTTTGAGACTGTGTGGTTACCATAGATCAAGATCAGTCTGTGCACAAAAACCAACCTTTGAGACTTTGTGACTAGCGAAGATCAAGATCAATATGATCTCTTTCTCCATTTTTTTCTCTATTCAAAGCATGCCACAATCAAGTGGTTGTTGTTATTTATTGATATTTATTTAGGTTTTACATAAGAAACATGAAATCTTTCTCTAAATGGGCCATAGCACATGAAAACCAACCTTTGTGACTGTGTGGTTACCATAGATCAAGATCAGTCTGATCACGATCTCCCTTAATTTAACCCTTTCCCACATGACTCATCAGCAGACGACTTGACAAAAGCAGATATTCAATAAATGAACTTTCACTTAAAGAGATTTCCTCATGTTTTATCAATATGTTTTCAAAGCCGTCTGCTACAGATTTGTTGCATATGTGGGAAAGGGTTAATGGCCGTCTCATTGCATCACCATGCTGGAAGCCCTCGGAGAATGGTAGGACTAAACCTCAACTCGACAGTTGTCCTAATAATGTTGATTTTAAAAACGGTTTTTAGGTTGGGCCCCAACTGAAGTTGAGGATAATGCTTGTAGAATGTATGTTTGATGATAGTGTATATGACTTTGTACACTTTTTACTGTACATGTCGTAATGTGAGCTGTGATCGAAGGGAACCAACCAAAGCTTGTTACCCTTTCCCACATTCTGATACAGCAGACGACTTTTACCATAATGTTTTCAACTCTAATTAATAATTAACCTCTCATCTTTAAAGATTTTTCAAAAAAAATGACATGATGTTATCCAAGTCGTCTGCTGCAGATTTGTTTTATGTTGGAAAGGCTAAACGACAACTATAGATTAAGATCTGCCTGTGCCTCCTTGTGTAAATGTGACTATTGAAGATGCACCGGTTGATCCGTATCCATAATGATAACATTGCCCTTAGGTGGAACTTGGACGGCTCATGTATTCATTTATTATATTGATTATCAATAAATTGTAAAAAAAACATTGAATAATGTTGTATTGAGGTTCATCTATTTCTACCTTGTGGTGTGGTGGTACTATTCAGAATAATTGAATCTGATGGCATACCAAAAACTTAACCCTTTCCCTCATACGACAATCCTGCAGCAGACGAATTTGTATATATATTTTGTCAAAAGATGGAAGATTGAATGGATAACCTATGACTAAAAGTGGATAACATTGTGGCAAAAGGAGAAATTGCTCGTTTTGAGCAATTTCTTCTTTTGTCACTATGTTTTCAAAAAGCTGTCTGCTGCAGAGGCATCAGAAAGCGTTTATATGAGGGAAAGGATTAACCCACCTTCATCAAATGTGCAGCAGACGACTTTGAAAATATTTGCTCAAGATCTGGAGAAATGAAGGAGTACTTACCAAAAAAAGTTGAAAACAATGTGGCAATAGGAGAAATTACTCGTTTAGAGCAATTTCTGCTTTTGGCATAATGTTTTCAAAATTCGTCTGCTGTAGATGCGTTTATAGATGGGAAAAGGTTAAAGAGCGCCACAGAGCAAACACCAACGCTCGTCTGTTTTTTGCTCACCCGAGCACTTAGTGCTGAAGGCCAGTTATTGTTGTTTCCGCTCAATAACTGAAAAACGCTTGGTCGTAGGAACTTCATATTTGGTATGCAGGTTGGTCATGACCAGTAGATGACCTCCATTGATTTTGATGTCAGAAGGTCAAAGGTAATGGTGACCTTGTGAGGTAAAAATGGTTTTCCCTCAATAACTGAAGAACGCTTGGGCCGAGGAACTCCATACTGGGTATGCAGGTTGGCCATGCCCAGAAGAAGACCCCTATTGATTTTGAGGTTTTTGCTTAATAACTGTAGAATGCTTTGGCCATGGAAGTTTATACTTGGTGTGCAGGTTGGTCACCACCAGCAGATGACACCTATTGATTTTGAGGTCACTAGTTCAAAGGTCAAGGTCATGGTAACCTTCAGCTGAAAAATGTTTTCTGCTCAATAACTAAAGAATGCTTATGTCGAGGAACTTCATACCTAGTGTGCAGGTTTGTCCTAACCAGTAGATGACCCTTATTGGTTTTGTTTGATTTTGAGGTCCCAAGGTCAAAGGTCAAGGTCACAACAATGAGCTGAAAACGTGTTTTTGCTTAAACTTCAAAAATCTTCTCAGAAAGTAAGTTGCCAATTTCCAAATAATTATTTAAAAATGTTCCTAGGGTGACCCTTTATATGAGATTACTACAAGCCATGTTGATTAGAAAACAAATTTATTTATTGTTGTTGGAATGACACATCGCATTACTCAGGTGAGCGATCAAGGGCCATTATAGCCCTCTTGTTTTCTTAGTCGAAACAGGAGCATTTCTGAATAATTGTTGAAGTCAGAGTTATGTGACATGGTATAGACACGAGTATTGCTCCTAGGAACATGTGTACCAAGTTTCCTTTGAAAATGTTGAACGGTTTTTGAGTTATGAGGTAAGGTTTAAATTTTGTGACGCCACAGACGACGACGACAAGGGTATCACAATAGCCAATTTCCTCCGTGGCGCGCAGGGCTGTGGGGTTGGCATTATTTTAGAAGTGATTTTCAATGTTCTTAGTCTCTTTACATATTAGGAAAACGCACCGCTTCCAGTTGTAGTCATGTTTTTCAACGCAACGCAATTGATAGAACAATCTTTATATGGGGTCACCTAAGAACATCTGTTCCACATTATTTCAAATCGGGTCAGTACTTTTGGAAAAGAAGTTTTTAAAGATTTCCTCTATATATACAAATAAGGAAAATAAGCCCCGCCCCTTGCTTGCAATGTTTTTCAAAGGATCAGTATAATGTAAAGACCTTGGTAGAGGGTCACCCAAGGAACACTTGTGCCAAATGATTTTTAAATCAAGCCAGTAGTTTTGGACAAGAATATTTTAAAAGTTTTTTCATTCCGTTGTCATGGAATTAAATAATTTGAACAATTTTGAAAGTATGCCATCTTAGAAACAAGTCTAAGTTTTTTAAGTTGTTTGTCGGGAAATGTGAACGGACAGACAAATTATCATGGACAGTGAGTGATCACAATAGCTCAAAGGTAAGCTATTTTGATCACTTTCTGTCAGTCGTCTTAAACAACATCTCCTAAACCACTTGGTCAATTTTTATGAAACTTCACAGGGATGTTCCTTTGTTGGTGCCCTTTCAAATTATTTAAAGGATTTTATCTCATGCAAATTTCTAGTTGCCATGGCAACTTAAATGTTAAAATGAAAAACTTCGATAATCTTGTCTAAAACCGAAAGGCATAGAGCTTAGATATTTGGTGTTTAGCATTGTCTTATGGTCCACTACCAAAGTTGTTTAAACTTATGTCATGGCAAATTGTCCGTCGTGCGTGCTTCCGTCTGTCCATGCGAGCGTTAACATCTTCTCCTCTGTAACCAGTGGGTGAATCGGGATGAAACTTCACGGTAAGCAGTCGTTCAATGTCCTCACCCAAATTCCTTCATAATTTTGGATCTGTGCAGAATTTTGGTTTCCATTGCAATGGAAAGAAAAATCTTTAAACAATTTCTCCTCCCGAACTGGTTAGCCGATTTTCGAACAATTTTATAGAATTGATCCTTGGTTGACCGACCCTCTATCAGATTCCTTCAAACCATGTTGATTGGTCTTAAAAACATGGACACATGGGGGCGGGCTGTTTTACTTTAATATATGGCTTTAGTGAGAACCTTAAAAATATTCGTCCCAAAGTATCTGGCTGATTTGCAAATAATTTTGTAGAAATTATCCCTAGGTAATCCTCTTTCGGATTCCTGCCAGCCATATTGATTAGTCATCAAACATAGCTGCCAGGGGCGGGGCTTTTTTGTCTAATATGGCTATAGTGAAAACATGATGATTGATCGATACACATGGCGGCAAGGCTGTTTTTACTTATATGGCTTTCAATTTATTTTTTACTTAATACAGTGGAGCGATAATGGCCCTCTTGAGCATCTTTTTGATAAGCGCTACCTAAAGATAATTCCTGTGATATTTGTTTTGAAATTGAACTACTAGCTTCAGAGAAAAAGATTTGAACAGACATCAGACGACAGATGGGGAATGATCACAATAGCTCAACTCGAGCACTTTGTTCTCAGGTGAGCTAAATTATTTAAAGTGGCATAAAATACCATACAAACAATCCAATCAGATTGATTGAAAAGTCAGGACGGAACTTGATACAAATCAAAGATTAGATGCAGTATTTTTGCCAATACAAAAATATGATACGTTCCACTTGATCGCAGAACGTGGTTTCTGCATCACAAACAAAAGCCGTGTGATGCATGAGAATCGGGTAGTTGAAAACATTGTGACATAAGGAGAAATTGCTCATGATTTGGAAATGTGGAAATATTGAAACTTCGGCAAATATTGCTTATAGTGACAGCAAAGTTAGTAATAATAAATAGTTTAACCCTTTTTTGGTAGTAAATGTTGAAAAAGCAGTCAATGAAATTCAAGAAAATGTACAAAATTTGCCTACTGGGAATGTCTTCCCAGTAAAAATGAAGCATAAACGATCAATATTTAGATGTTTTTGTACCGAAAAGCGAAATGGTTACTCTAATTTTATTCCAGAATTATGATTTTAACATTTCAAGCCAACTTTTGACTATACTATCTAATATCTATAATCTGGAGTACTTCTAACTATTAACCGTTATGTTACCTGTGTCGATATTTGCCAATAACGGATTGAATTGAATTGAATTATAATGTTCTTATGAATATTCATGTTCAATCAAAACGAGGCTAAGGTAGCTTACAAATATTTATTTCAGTATTTGAGTCATAAAAAGACTTTATCCTCTCCCATATACAACCGATCTGCTGCAAGATACTGTTAGATTGACTGATCCATTGTTTGGTGTCTTATGCCGCTTTCAACAATTGTAATTTACCAGTACTGAATGTCCATTTTCCCTGACACCAGTCAATCAGGCGTATTATGCTAACCCCGCAACCCTGAGCGCAAAAGAGTACAGTCATTTCTAACATTTGTAAAGCCTTTTTGATGCAAGAACATCTCGGCAATTCAAAATGTCTATACAATTTAAGTTAAATTATTGAATAGAAAATACCCATTATATGCACAATGTTTTCCGAAATCGTCTGTTTTCCTGCTTTTTTTCTCTTTAACATGTATTATTATATGGTTGTCTGCTTTGATTTGATAACACTGTGAAGCATTTAAAAAAAAAACATGGTTGTATAACACCAATCCCTATCCACTCCTGCAGCGACAAAATAAATGACAGTCGTATTATGCTAACCCCGCCACCCTGAGCCCCAAAGAGGACAGTCATTTATAACATGCGTAAAGTATTTTGGCTACAAGAACATCTCGGCAATTCAAAATGTCTATAACATTTAAGTTGAATTATTGAATAGAAAATGCACATTATATGCAATTTTTCCTTTTGTCACAATGTTTTCCAAAGTCGTCTGTTTTCCTTCTTTTCTTTTTTTTACATGTATTAGTGTTTTTTACTTTCGATTTGATAACACTGTGAAACATTAAAAAGAAAGTGGTTGTATAACACCAATCTCCCCTACCCCCAGCAGCGACAAAGTCAATAACAAAACAACAGGATCCAAAACAAGAATGGTGTGTGTCACAAATAAGACTCATGCCTGACATGAAAACATTACCATATACGGGTTAAATGTAACGAACAATGTTAATATCATATTATCACCTAGGTGTTGTCGCACTTTGCCATCTTTTAGTTATCAGTTAAGATTTTCGGAATGAAAAAACAGTTGGCAAAGTGAGACACGTCAACGCGTGTGAATTAGCCAGGGGGCAATATTGGTTTTCAAATTTTAGCTCTCCTAATTTAATATTATCCGCCAACTATTTGTACAAAATTTGAACCTTGTGCAAGTTTAGACTTTAAACAGCATTTCAATATACAAACCTAAAATATTTCATATTTATGAAGTATGTAATTATAAAAGTAGGATTTTTTTTTTTACATCACTTTCATTTAATTCTTATAAAATTATACAAATTTAGTTACTAGGTAGACAGAGATGTCCATTTTCCACACTTGCTATTACACATAAGACGGAGGTGGTTAAAAAATGATTGGTTGGCAAGTTGAAACTAAATTTTGACAAAAAAATAAAAAAGTTGGCAAAATGATACTGAACCGACGCCTCTACAGCAGACGACTTTTGAAAACATTGTAACAAATAAGCAATTACTTTTCTTTTTTTGGTGGTCATTTTTATCAATAGATCGGAATAATTACAACAATAGGGTTACCAAAAGAACCTTTGTTCTAAATTATTTTCAAATTGAGCCAGTACTTTTGGACAAGAAGATTTTTTAAAGTTTTGGCATTTTTCCCTCTTTCTGAAGCCGCGGCAAACCAAAGTTCTCCATTGAATTTAATTATTTGAACAGTATTTAAAGAGGACCACCTAAGAAACATGCTTGTGAATGTTTTAAAGAAAATGTGAACGGACGGACGCTTAAAGAATGTGAGTGATCACAGAAATCAACGGCACACCGTGCGTGGGGGAGCGAACAAAGGAAAACAAGCCCTGCACCGCATGAGCAATGTTTTTTAACAGATCAGAATAATTTGAATAATCTTGGTAGAGGGTCAACCAGGGATCATTTGTGCCAAATAACTTTGAAATCGGGCCTGTACTTTTGGACTTGTAAGTTTTTACTTTACATATATAACAAAAATAAGCTCTGTTCCCTGGCGGCCATGTCTTCAATCGATCAGAACAATTTGAATAATCTTGGTAGAGGGTCCCCCAAGGAACATTTAAGGCCAGTAAATTACGCCAAAAGAGTTTGGGCATTTTACCTTCTTTCTGATACTGCAGCAACCAAAGTTAAACATGGAATTAAAATTTACAGGGGAAAGAGGAGCACTCGAGGATCATTCCTACCCAGTTTAGTAAAAATCCAAATAGCCGTTTAGATGTCATTTTGTGTTCAGGTGAGCTAAAAAGGGTTACCTGTATCCCTTTTCTACATAAAGACACCTATGCAGCAGACGACTTTTGAAAACTTTGTAACAAAAGGAGATATCTCTCATTATGAGCAACTTTCCTTTTCGCGACAATGTTTTCAATGCTCTTGAAAGATTATAATTTCATATATAGAAATGTATCCTATTTTCGCCTTTATTTTAATTAACCCTCCCTCATATACGCTTTCTGATGCCTCTGCAGCAGACGGCTTTTTGAAAACATAGTGACAAAAGAAGAAATTGCACAAAACGCGCAATTTTTCCTTATGCCATAATGTTTTCCACTTTTTGTCATAGGTTATCCATTCAACTATGGAGATTTTCTATGTTTTGACAAAATAAGTTCAAAGTCGTCTGCTGCAGAATTGTCGTATGTGGGAAAGGCAAAGGCTCCAAGTGATCTATTGTGATCACTCTCTATACGTCGACGTCGTTAACTTTAAGCTTAAAACAACTGGAATGATCCTTTTGTGGTCCTCTTTCAAAATTGTTCAACGATTTAAATTATATGAAGAACTTTGGTAACGGCAGCATTAGAAATGGGGCCAATATGGCCAATCTTTAAAAAAAATTCTCCTCTGAATCTGCTTGATGGATTCCAATATTATATAATAGAAATGTTCCTTTGGTGACCCTCTACAAAAAATGTTCAAGCCATATTGCAGCCAAACGGCTTCCAAACGGGGAAAATTACAATTTTTTAAAAATTCCTTTCTCATGAACGTGCTTGTCTGATCTAAAGATAGAGGTGTTGAAATGTTCCTTTCGTAACCCTCTTCATAGTTTTCCCAAGCAATAATGATTGGTTGAAAGACAAAGCATACAGGTGGCATCAAAAGAGGGTTGAAATTAATGTTTAGCTTCAAATGGCATCTCCTTATCCACTGGACCAATATCAACCAAACTTAACAGGAATGCTACTTTGGGGTTCCTTTTTCAAAATTGTTTGAAGATATAAATTTAATACATAACTTTGGTTGCTGTGGCATCAAAAACTAGAATGGAGTGCTCCCCGGAGCACGTGTGTCACCTGTCAGGGCCTTGTCAGAAAATTTTAATTTTTGACAGAAAAGGGGCAATAACTCCGATATAAAAAATATTTGGATTATCCCCCTTTTGTGAACCCATCACACATTGATATAAACATTTGTCAGAAGTTTCAATGTAATCCTTTGAGTAGAAAAAAGTTTGACGGGCAGACGCCGGACGAAAAAAAAAGTAATCCCTAAGTGCCTACTGGGACCACATAAACGTATTAGTGGCACAGGTGCCACAAAAAGGAGAAAAATGCCACACCTTCAAAGGTCTTCTTTGAATCCTTTTGTCTAATTACTAGATAATTTGGTAGAAATGGTCCTCGAGTGACTCGCTACAAAATTTGTTCAAGCCGTATTGATGGGTTGAAAAACAAGGCTGCCGGATGGACTCAGAAAAGGGGCAAAATGACAAAACTTCAAAATCCCGTCCTAGTTCTTGTCTGATAGATAGTTCTAGATAGTTAAGCAGAAATGTGCCTTTAGTGACACTGTACATAGTTTATTCAAGCCATATTGATTGGTTGAACAAGATAGCTGGCAGGCTGCATCAGGAAAGGGGTTAGCTTCAAATAACATGTCCTACTAAACCAATAGACAGATATCAACTGAACTTCACAGGAATGTTCCTGTGATGGTCCTCTTGCAAAGAGTTTTAAAAAAATAATGCATTATTACAAATGCCCTTTGCTGATAAGCTGTTTCATTTGCAGTTCATTCCCACTCTTGATCAAATTTTACCTTTATTAGCAGTAGCATTTGCTACTAAACTATCACTAAAATCGATAAATTTAGGGCCATCTTGTTTCAAAGTTGTCAGCTGCAGATAAGTTGTATTTGAGAAAAGGGATAATATATTATTCTTTAATTTGATTGAGATGACAAATTTATCTTTATATATATATATCAAGGTGCATATAGATGAAAAGTAAGACCAAAACAACTTTAAAATTAACTTTTATTCTGAAATCGGTGTGAAAAACACCGATTACATAAGGAATAAAATAGGTTTATGACAATAATAACAACACTGTTATTCAATATTTTGCTACTGACCTTTGTCAGGTTAAACAAATAATTTCCATTGACAGCCGTATGCCCATCTTGAAAGTTTTGAGCAATTTCTTTTTTTGTCACCATGTTTTCAAAAAGCCGTCTGCTGCAGAGGCGTCTATATGAGGGAAAGGGTTAAGTCGAAACTTGATGGACAAACAGACAGACAGTAAAGAAATGATTCCTAAGCGTTACCTTTTCAAGATGGGCAACACAAAAAGCACCAACATACATCAACAATAATAACAACTGTAACAAGCATTATAATGTAGCTCTAGATTCATTTCGTAACAAAGAACTATGGGTAAATACTAGGGACGTCAACGGTTACCGATATTAATAACTGGTGAATCGTTTGATCTTCCAATCGGTTAATCGGTTAACCGGATACTATCAATATTCACTTTATTCCGTGTTATTTATTGTTGTTGGTTTAACTAGCATTTCCCAGTCATGTATAAATCAGACAAGAACGTCGTTTTCGGAACGTCTTCATTCATGTCAACAAACATAATTTTATTTTACTTTTTCATTTAACTGCTTTTATTATCAATACAAATGCCAAATATAATTAAAAAGTCATATTTAGGCATTGTGTAAGACATCAAACTTCTTCTAAAAGATACAAACTGAACTTTAATCAATTAACACAACACTATCAAATGGTCAGGAATAGAATTCCAGTGTGTCCGTTTTCACAGTTATGTAAACACTCACGGTCGAGGAGTGAATAATTTAACTCCGGTCAATGACGTGCATCACATTAACAAAAACAAAATGTTCTGTATTGTGTAAGACATCAAACTTCTTCTAAAAGATACAAAATGTCCTGTAATCAATTAACACAACACAAACAAACAGTCAGGAATAAAATTCTCGTGCGTCCGTTTTCACAGTTATGTAAACACTCCCGGTCGAGGAGTGAATAATTAAACTCCGGTCAATGACGTGCGTCACATTGACAACAACAAAATGTGAAACACGACTGTGTATTTATTTTTATCTATTTTTTCGAGTACTCGGTTACTTGAATTACTAACAGATTAATCGTATAACAAACTGTTAACCGATTCACCGATTAGCCGTTGAAATCTCTAGTAAATACTCTTATTTCAATCAGTCTTTTTTTGCCTTAAATAACTTAGTAAAATTTTGATACAGAATTGAAAAACATTGTGGGAATAGAAACACTGTACTTGCTCAATATGAGCAATTTTTTTTCTATTCATCTATTTGCTTTCAGTTTTATGTACAAGGGCAAGGATTAACTTGCAATGTTAAGAAGCAACTTTTGCTGAGTTACATTCTTCTTCATCATTTTGATTTATTCTTGGACTTCAATTTACTTTGAGTGGCAGGTTTCGATTTTTTGTTTGGTGGTTCATCAATGGTTAAATCGCCATTGTCTGGCTGTGTGTTTTCTGTGTCCGAATTCTCGTCGCCAGAACTCTGAAAAATGCAACAGGGGATCAAAGATAAACATCAAGTATGAAAATGTATGCATTCTAAAAACTATAATTTTCATTGTAAGCTAAACTTTTAGTTTTTGTATACATATACATATATAATGTGTTTAACCCAATACATAATACACACAAATTTTAATGCCTTTTCAACATACTTCTTTTGAAAATATTGGATAAAACAAGAAATTGTGATTTCCCCTTTTTTCTCTCGCAATCGGCTGTATAAAAAATAAAACACTTTTTGCATGGGAGAGAAGGCCCCCAATTAAACTTTCAATGGTACCTTAACTCTAAAGTTGTTTCACTCTGTCATAAAATCCTGTTTATCTTAGTCCAAAATACATTCATTGATTTCAGATTGCAAGATTTTTTTTTCTAAAGTCAAAAGGGGCCATAACTGAATTATACTAAAGCCAAAGTTATGTGACTTAGTATAGACATGCATATTGTTCCAAGAAACATGTGTACCAAGTTTCATTTGAAAAGGCTGGAACGTTTTTTGAGTTCTGAGGTAAGGTTATCCCTTTCCCTCATATAAACGCTTTCTGACGACACTGCAGCAGACGGCTTTTTGAAAACAGAGTGACAAAAGAAGAAATTGCTCAAAACAAGCAATTTCTCCTTTTGACACAATGTTTTTCACTTTTTGTCACAGGTTATCCATTCAATTAAAGAGATTTTCTATCTTTTGACAAAATATGTTCAAAGTCGTCTGCTGCTGAATTGTCGTATGAGGGAAAGGGTTAATGTTTTGTGACGACGCCAAGGTTATTACAATACTCGACATTTTTTCTTTGAAAAGAAGACAAGCTAATAAAAGAGATTGCGGAATAACATACCTCGTTGCCAACAGTAGCACTTGTCTCGTTTTGCTCGGTTGTCTCATTTGCATCGTCATTATCACTGCTGAGTTCGTCTGAATCTTCGTTGTCTAGCTTCTCGGCAAGAACAGCTACATTGATTCTGAAGTCTCGAGGCATACTGTGTTTCATATGTTCCATCAGATTGGTCTGAAAGATATACAAGGACAATATTTTACAGTAATGTTTCTTTCGCACACTTTTAACCCTTTACCACATATTGACGTATTCCCACACCTCTGCAGCAGACGACTATATAAAACAAGCAATTTCTCCATTTACTACAATGTTTTCAACTTTTTTCAGCAATTATACCTGCAGTTAGAGATTTTCCATATTTTTGCTGAGAAGTTTTCAAAATCATCTGCAGATTTGTTGTAAGTGGGAAAGGGTTAAAGTCTGCAGACATAGCAGATGGACTAACAATCAACCAAATATTATATTTAGTGATGCTATGTGAAATCCAATCACAGTGCATTGGAAATTAGTGCTAAGTTAACGGGGATCACTTTTGATATCTGCAGTCTGATCTGGTTCTGCCTACACTACAGAGAAGCATTCAAGACATCTCTTGACATACATTGTACATTTAGATCACAATGCATGTATTTGAACATTTATTATTTCTTTTACTGTCAAGGAGCTCTAACTTAAGTTATAAAAGAGCACTGCACATTTTAAAGCCCCATTCCAACTTTTTGAAAAAATAAAGAACAAAAATAAATTTACTTCTAATGGAAATTTATCTATATGAAGTTGTCTTAATTAATTCTTGGCTAATATATGTAAATAATCAGGTGACTGGCAACATAACTGTGTTCAATAATTAAACCTCCATTTATAAATGAATTGATTAAACAAGGGGACCATGCTGGTCCTATATCGCTCACCTGATTTAACGGAACTTAAATAATTTCCAATGTACATATAAAGAAATCTTGGAACTTTTGTGCCAAGTTATTTTCAAATCGGGTGTATACCCATGGATCAGAAGGATTTTAAAGTTTCCACTACATATACAAATAAGGAAAACAAGCCCCTCCCAATGGCGGCCATGTTTTTCATCGGATCAGAATAATTTGAACAACCTTGGTAGAGGGTCACCCAGGGAACACATGTGCCAAATTATTTTCAAATCTGGCCAGTACTTTAAGACAAGAAGATTGATTAAGTTTAAACTATATATATATATATACATATGAGGAAAACAAGTCACTTCCCCTGTCAACCATGTTTTTTAATGGATCAGAATAATTTAAACAATCTTGGTAACATTTGTGCAAAAATATTTTCCATTCAGAACAGTACTTTTGGACTTGAAGATTCTTTAAGGTTTTTAATATACACTTATAATAAGAAAAACAAACTTCTCCCCCTGGCTGCCATGTTTTGAATGAATTGGAATAATTGGACAAACTTAGAAGAAGAGGGTCATCCAAGGATCATTTTTGCAAAATTATTTTCAAATCGGGCAAGTACTTTTGGGCAAGGAGATTTTTAAAGTTTTTGCACTTGTAACTCTTTCTGATGCCGTGGCAACCTAAGTGCAACATGGAATTGAATTCTTTGAACACACCTTGAAAGAGGACAATCTATGGAACATTCCTGAGAAAATATTTTAAATTCTTCATAGGTTTAGGAAATAAAGTTGTTTGTAGGAAAATGTGAACAGACGACAGACAGACGGCGCTGGAAGTTGAGTTATCACAATAATTCAACTAGCACTTTGTGCTCAGGTGAGCTAAAAATATATATTTAATATAATATAATATATACAGGATCTGACATGAGTTGTCACTTTATGAAATGACAACGAATGTCAGATTCTTTTTATCACATCATGAAACACAAAAAGAAAAATCGTTTTTTCGCTGTCAGAAAATAGTCCCAACAACATGTAATACTTAATAGACTGTTAACTAATCACACACAAATATATATTTTATGACCGATAATGGTCCCGTTACCTCGTCCATCTATCGTGACATTTGTGTTTACTGGATACACAATCTCAGCCATTTTGTAAACATTCACTGATGAATACACAAATAGTGATTCGGTCATGTTATATTAAACGTGTCATATATAAAGAACAAGAGGGCCATGATGGCCCTGGAATCGCTCACCTGATTTTATTTATTTTTCACTTTAGCCATATAAGCCCCGCCCCCTGGCAGCCATAGTTTCCGACCAATCAACTTGGCTTGAAGGAATCCGATAGAGGGCCACCCTAGGAACATTTCTACAATTTTTTTTGAAAATCAGCCAGACACTTTCGGAGAAGAAGATTTTTTAAGTTTTCACTATAGCCATATAAGGCAAAATAGCCCCGCCCCCCTGGCGGCCATGTTTTTCGACCAATCAACTTGGATTGAAGGAATCTGATAGAGGGTCATCCAAGGAACATTTCTACAAAATTATTTGAAAATCGGTCTGACAATTTCGGAGGAGAAGATTTTTTAAGTTTTCACTATAGCCATATAAGGCAAAATAGCCCTGCCCACTGGCGGCCATATTTTTCGACAAATCAACATGGCTTCAAGTAATCTGATAGTGGGTCACTTAAGGAACATTTCTACAAAATTATTTGAAAATCGGCCAGACACTTTCGGAGGAGAAGATTTTTTTAAGTTTTCACTATAGCCATATAAGGCAAAATAGCCCCGCCCCCCTGGCGGCCATGTTTTTCGACCAATCAACATGGCTCGAAGGAATCTGATAGAGGGTCATCCAAGGAACATTTCCACAAAATTATTTGAAAATAGGCCTGACACTTTCGGAGGAGAAGATTTTTTAAGTTTTCACTATAGCCATATAAGGCAAAATAGCCCCGCCCCCCCTGGCGGCCATGTTTTTCGACCAATCAACATGGCTTGAAGGAATCTCATAGAGGGTCATCCAAGGAACATTTCTACAAAATTATTTGAAAATCTGCCAACCAGTCTGGGAGAAGAAGAATTTTGAAGTTTTTTTCATTTCGTTGCCATGGAAACCAGAATTCTGCATGGATCCCAAAAATTTGAAGGAAATCTGGTGAGGTCATTGAGAGGATGCTTTCTGTGAAGTTTCATCCCAATTGACCCACTGGTTACTGATGAGAAAAAGTTGACGCACGACGCACGACGGACAAAAGGCGATCACAATAACTCACCTTGAGCAAAGCTCAGGTGAGCTAAAAACGTAATGGGTATATTACATCGGATACAAGCATTGTCATGTGATAAATTAAAATATTACATATTTTTACCAAGATGTTTTCAAAGTTGCCTGCTACAGATTCGTTGTATGTGGGAAAGGGTTAAATGTAAGCTGCAAAATGTTACCTTGGATTTCTTTGTAAGCTGAATTAGGTAGCGTTCATATTGCTCTATGGCAAAAATCAAGTTTGGAATTGTCCGAGTCTGTTTGAAAACAGCCTGTAAAGATAAAATCATAGCTTAAATATGTGATTCATTAAAACATTTTGTTTGAAAACAGCCTGTAAAGATAAGATTATAGCTTAAATATGTGATTCATTAAAACATTTCATTTGAAAACAGTCTGTAAAGAGATACAAACTAGAGCTTTATAAAGCTTCAGTATGTCATCAAAACAAGTATAAAAGACAAATACAAAATGTGTCAGCAAAATTGGAAGTCAATCTATCAAGAAAGAATTGTCAAACAGAATCCAATTATCCTTTTTCGACAATATTTTCAAAACTCTTCCGTTTCTGAAGTTCAAAGGTCATCTTGAACAGGTATACCCTTTCCAACATACAAACTAATCTGTAGCAGAAGACCTTGGAAACATATTGACAAAAACATAACAAATCTGTAATTTGTAAGAGTTTAATTGTTAAATAGAGTTGAAAACAGTGTAGTAAAAGGAGAAATTGCTCATTCTGATCTATTTCTCATTATGCCACATTGTACAAAACTCATCTGCTACAGAGGCGTCCAAAAGCGTTTAAAAAGGATTTAACTTACCTTTCCAGCTGCTTGACTTGCAGCTCCTTTCTTTTTGTCATCCTTTTTCTTCTTTCCTTTCTCTGGGGCTGCATGCTGTACCTGTTCACTCTCTAATGACTAAAGTATAACAAGAGAGCCATGATGGCCCTGGATCGCTCACCTGATTTTTATTTTTTTTCACTTTAGCTATATAAGCCCCACCCCTGGCGGCCATAGTTTCAGACCAATCAACTTAGCTTTAAGGAATCTGATAGAGGGTCACCCTAGGAACATTTCTACAAAATTATTTGAAACTTTTTTGGAGAAGAAGATTTTTTAAGTTTTCACTATAGCCATATAAGCCAAAATAGCCCTGCCCCCCTGGTGGCCATGTTTTTCGACCAATCAACATGGCTTGAAGAAATCTGATAGAGGGTCATGCAAGGAGCATTTCTACAAAATTATTTGGAAATCTGCCATCCAGTTTGGGAGAAGGAGATTTATTAAGTTTTCACTTTAGCCATATAAGGCAAAATAGCCCCGCCTCCTGGCGGCCATGTTTTTCAACCAATCAACATGGCTTGAAGGAATCACATAGTGGGTCACTTAAGAAACATTTCTACAAAATTATTTGAAAATCGGCCTGACACTTTCGGAGGAGAAGATTTTTAATTTTTCACTATAGCCATATAAGGCAAAATAGCTCCACCCCCCCTGGCGGCCATGTTTTTCGACCAATCAACATGGCTTGAAGGAATCTGATAGAGGGTCATCCAAGGAACATTTCTACAAAATTATTCGAAAATCGGCCTGACACTTTTGGAGGAGAAGATTTTTTAAGTTTTCACTATAGCCATATAAGGCAAAATAGTCCCGCCCTCCGTGGCGGCCATGTTTTTCGACCAATCAACATGGCTTGAAGGAATCTGATAGAGGGTCATCCACGGAACATTTCTACAAAATTATTCGAAAATCGGCCTTACACTTTCGGAGGAGAAGATTTTTTAAGTATATAAGGCAAAATAGCCTCACCCCCCTGCCGGTCATGTGTATCGACCAATCAACATGGCTTGAAGAAATCTGATAGATGGTCATCCAAGGAACATTTCTACAAAATTATTTGAAAATCCGCCAACCAGTTTGAATTTTGATGTTTTTTTCATTTCGTTGCCATGGAAACCAGAATTCTGCATGGATCCCAAAAATTTGAAGGAAATCTGGTGAGGTCAATGAGAGGATGCTTTCTGTCAAGTTTCATCCCAATTGACCCACTGGTTACTGAGGAGAAAAAGTTGAGGCACAACGCACAAAAGGCGATCACAATAACTCAACTTGAGCAAAGCTCAGATGAGCTAAAAATAGAGTGATTGTCGACAATATCGAAAAGAGAGTATAACCAACAGGTGTAACAAATCCATACTTGAGAAGCCATTCAGGATCAGTAGTTTCAAAGAAGAATATTTGAACAGACAGACAGATGGAAAGACGCTAAGTGATTATAATAGTTCACACCAGGCACTGCATGCTCAGGTGAGCTAATAAGTCAAGGTTTAACCCTTTCCCTCATAATACAAACACATTTTAAAACCTCTGCAACAGACGACTTTTGAAAACATTGTGGCAAGAGGAGAAGTTGCTCATAATGAGCAATTTATCTAATTAATAGTTATTCTCATTTATGTAGATTTTTCAAATTTATCAAATTAATCTACTGCAGATTTGTTAAATGTTGGAATAAACTTTCATTATTAAAGTTTTACCATAGTTTTGCCTAAATGTATGTGGGAAAGGGTTAATGTAGTCTGGTACTTTTCATCCTTAACCCTTTCCCTCATATAGACGCTTTCTGACGGCTCTCTAGCAGACAGCTTTTTGAAAACATAGTGACAAAAGAAGAAATTGCTCAAAACGAGAAATTTCTCCTTTTGCCACAATGTTTTCCACTTTTAGTCACAGGTTATCCATTCAATTATAGAGATTTTCTATTTTTTGACAAAATATGTTTAAAGTTGTCTGCTGCAGAATTGTCGTATGAGGGAAAGTGTTAAGTTCAGTAGTATACCTGACATGAACAAACATTGCAGTGTAGACTGGTACTTGTTATTCTATAGTAAATAAGTATGTCTAGCATAAGTCTGGTGCCCAGCGTACTAAAGTTAACAAAAGCATCGCCGACGATACAAATCCCCATGCAGTGTCTTTTCGTACAGATGTATTATATTCACTGTGACCTTGACCTTTAACCTAGGTTGCTGGAACACAAACTTGCACAAGAGGCAATGCTAGTGAACATGTATATTCAGTTTCATAACGATCGGATAAGAAATAGTCACTAGATCAATGACCTTGTTTAGTACATACTTATTATAGTCCATGTGACCTTGACCTTTGACCTAGGTCGGTGAAACGCAAACTTGTACAAGAGGCGTTGTTGGTGAACATGTGCGATGAGTTTCATAATAATTGGATAAGAATTAAAGTCGTTAGCTGTATGTGGGAAATGGTTAACACTTTCCCTCATACGACAATTCTGCAGCAGACGACTTCGAACATATTTTGTCAAAAGATAGAAAATCTCTATAATTGAATGGATAACCTATGACTTAAAGTGGTAAACATTGTGGCAAAAGGAGAAAATGCTCGTTTTGAGCAATTTCTTCTTTTGTCACTATGTTTTCAAACAGCTGTCTGCTGCAGAGGCGTCAGAAAGCGTCTATAAGAGGGAAAGGGTTAAGCACTTCATGTGCAGGTGAGCTAAACAAACACCTACCTGTATGTAAGTGATCATGGCGTAACAAAACTGAGTAAGATGAGTACCAGCCATTTTCACAAGTTTTTCAAATCGGGCACTTAAATGGCCATTTTTCGTTGCATACAACATCAAATACTGAAAGTAAACAACAGAAATAAGTACATGTATTTTGCAGAACAAACTTACGGACAAGACAATCATGTTGCTTCTATTTTGAGATAAAGACGTCAGTCATTATGACAACATCTGAGGTCTCAATTTTCCTGTTATTTCAATATTTAACAGAAGTACTAAATATACTGGATATATCAATGTCATTTTTCTCTCTCAAGTTGTTTGATACTTAACCATTTTCCAAAAACAACAAATCTGCAGAAGACGATTTTGAAAACATCTTTGCAAAAATATGGTAAATCTTTATGAATCAAATTACATGTATAATTATTGAATAAATTTAAAACATTGTGGCAAATTGCCACAATGATTTCATAAGTACTGTTTGTCTTGGTACAAAAGCTGTGAATGAACTGCTTGAAGCACACACCCTTACATTTTCATGGTTTGCCTTGAGAATGCCAAGAATAAAAATATGCACATAACTGTCATAACTTTTATTTTTTCAGCGGGATTGGTTGTCTATAACAGGATTTTTTAATTTTTACATATTTAGGTATATAACTGCTGTATTTCTACAGGTTATTGACTCCTTAACCCTTTTCCCACATACAACAAATCTGCAGCAGACAACTTTGAAAAGATAACCGAACAAAATTGGAAACTCCCTTTAAATGATAGTACAATACTTGAATAGAGTTGAAAACATGTTGACAAGTTGCTTGTTTTGAGCAATTTCTTCTTTTGTCAACATGTTTTCAAAAAGCAGTCTGCTGCGGAGGCGTCAGAAAGCGTCTATATCAGGGAAAGGGTTAACCCATCCCAGGAAATTTCGTTATATCGGTCCAGCCTAAAGAAAGTTTAGGATAGAAAGATATTTGTTATTGATCTAAACGTTATATGAGCCAGTGTAATAAAAAAGGTTCAATTTGGATTTTGTAAACAGTATAGATCCAGATCTACATTGTTCACATATTTCTAACACAAGCCTGTTAGAAGATTTCATCAACTAGTGTAGATTCTGATAAGACTGGGCAGTTGGATAAGATGATCTGAACCAACACAGTTCAATAATGCCAACTTGTACTATTTCACATGCACTGGCTCTGTAGTTTTAGTCATACAACAAAAAAATATTAAAGAAATTCCATGCAGATAACACACTTGCACTCTTCCATATATAACCCTAGTACCTCAAGTACAGCATTAACCCTTTCCCTCATAAAAAACGCTTTCTCACGCCCTTTGCAGCAGACAGCTTTTTGAAAACATGTTGACGAAAGAAGAAATTGCTCAAAACAAGTCACATGTAAATTTGTTGTATGTGGGAAATAATTAATGTTTTAGGTACATATGTTTATGTTTGAACATGATTATTATCCACTTTTTAGGCATGGAACAGAAAAGAAAGTATGAAATCTAAGTAACAAAGAAGTAATGCGAGAAAAGTGCTCAAAAAAGAGTTATTTTGCAACAACGATACTTACATATTTAGCAACAGAGGTAAGGTTGCCATATAGTTTGGTCAAAGCCTTCATGAGTGCCTCTGTGCAGGGCCCCATAGGCATCGCAGTCTGCACCAGCTCATGGAACGCTCCAACAAGTATACCCAGCCGTGTACAAACTGATTTCTCCTTTCCTTCTCTCTGGGTCAGCTGGGGTGACTCATCCCCTGTAACCATATTACCATGTAACAATATATACTAGACAAAACTTCCAACGCCCATATGTACATAAGTATCAATATTACATTTAATATTATACAAAATACACTGCAATTTGACAAGAGTATCACATAACTATCCTGTAACAGAATGAAAAACAAAAACTTCACAAAATACCACAGTATTTTTAAAGTTCACAGGATAAGTCAGTAGCGGGTGTGATCACCAGCAGCATTCACCACAGCTAAACATCTTCTTCCATTGATGCGATCAAGCGACCCACACAGTTAATGGGAGTGCAATTATTCAGGAGTGGCGAAACATTCCCATTAACTGTGTGGGTCGCTTGATCGCATCAATGCGAAGTTTTCGTAATTTCGTCAAGATGCTTTCAAAGTCATCTGATGCAGATTTGTTGTACATGTGTAAGGGTTTAATGGATTTGACCATGTTTGTGTTGTAAGGGAGGAGATATCGTTTGAATAAACGTTGACAGACAACGGACAGTGACCGAGTGCATGATGAGACAAGCTAACATTGAGCACTCTACATGCTCATGTGGGGTCAAAACCAAAGGATAAACACTTGAGAGTATCACACTGGGAACTTCACGATTTAGTGAGCTATGAACAACACTCTTATTATCACTTTCAAACTACACATGCAATTCGACACATCTGCTGAATAAAACTGTTGAAATCATTTAGCAAAAGGAAAAACTACTAAGGATGAACAATTTCTCCTTTAGGCAAAAGGAAAAACTACTAAGGAAGAACAATTTCTCCTTTAGGCAAAAGGAAAAACTACTAAGGATGAGCAATGTCTCCTTTAGCCACAATTTTTCCACACAATTCCATAATCAGAGTTTAATTTACAGAGTTGTCAGTCATCTGCTGTAGATTTATTGTATGGGGGAAGGGGGGTAACTCATTTCCTTATTGTCAACGCAATTCGACATATCTACAAATTTTGAAAACATTTTTGCTTAACCCTTTCCCTCATATAGACCCTTTCTGACGCCTCTGCAGCAGACTGCTTTTTGAAAACATAGTGACAAAAGAAGAAATTGCACAAAACGTGCAATTTCTCCTTTTGTCACAATGTTTTCAACTTTTCATCATAGGTTATCTATTCAATTATAGAGATTTTCTATTTTTTGACAAAATACGTTCAAAGTCGTCTGCTGCAGAATTGTCGTATGAGGGAAAGGGTTAAAGGAAACAATAATTTCAACTCTTCTAAATAAGTTTTGCAAGATATCAAGCTTTGTGAACATCCTTAGTTCATCCTAAGTTCCTAACGTCTATATTCTCACCCTGTTTCTGTGTTACTTTTTATTAGCAGTCAAATGAGAAGTGTTAAATATTTCCCGATGTCAAAGATGAATTTAGTCCTTGGGATCAGAAACGTTTATACTTTTATTCTTTAAAGTTTCCTTATTTTTGGGTTGATATTTTGCAAGCAGTCCACTTAAGATTTATTATGTGTGAAAGAGGGTTAACCCTTTCCCACATAAAGCAAATATGCAGCAGACGACTTTGAAAACATCTTGGCAAAAATATGAAAAATCCCCATAAATGAACATTTATTTATTAAATAGAGTTAAACAAATTTGTGACAAATGGAGAAATTGATCGTTTTGATCAATTTCTCCTTTTGTCACAGTGTTTTCAAAAGTCATCTGCATCAGAGGTGTCAAAAAGCGTCTGTACGTGAAAAAGGGTTCAAGCACTTACCAGTGTTTGAGGTTGTGCTTATTTCTGCCTTAATCCTGGCAACTACCGATTCAGTATCCTCGAGTTCCCTATCAACGTGCACCAACACCAGCTGTAAGACTGTTGGTGCCGCTGTCCGCTGTGTCACAAGTCCGTAGTTCGTTTGGACCTCCATCTCCACCTCCTGCAATTTAACCATTAACCCTTTCCCTCATATAGACGCTTTTTGACGTCTCTGCAGCAGACAGCTTTTCAAAAACGAGCAATTTCTTCTTTTGCCACAATGTTTTCCACTTTTAGTCATAGGTTACCCATTCAATTATAGAGATTTTCTGTTTTTTAACAAAATATGTTCAAAGTCGTCTGCTGCAGAATTGTCGTATGTGGGAAAGGGTTAACCTCATCTAACAAATAAACCCCCTTTCCTCACATAGAACAAATCCTGTGTATATGACTTTTGTAAACATCTAGGAAAATTGGAGAAAGTCTTTATAAATTGAAGTATCTTATACAATTGAAAACATTGCAGCAACAAGAGGGCAATGATGGACCTACATGTATATAGCTCACCTGAATTAACCCTTTCCCTCATATAGACGCTTTCTGACACCTCTGCAGCAGACGGCTTTTTAAAACAAGAGGGCCAAGATGGCCCTAAATCGATCACCTAATTGATAGTAAATTAGTAGCAAATATTTAACTGCAAATATCTGGGAAAATTTGATCAAGGAGTTCAAATGAAACTGCAAAGAGTGGACACTTCTCAAGAAACAGCTTATCAGTAAAGGCCATTTATATCTTGAAATCTAACTAGAACTTTAATAAGAATGGGATTATAAACTTTTTGTCATTTTGCACCTTTCCTGATGCCACCTTGCTGCCCTGTTTTTCAATGAAATCAATATGGCTTCAACAGTTTATTTAGAGGGTCACTTAAGGAACATTTCTACCAAATTATCTTGCAATCGCACAAGCAGATTATGGAAGAAAAGGATTTTAAAATTTGGGTATTTTTCTCAATTTCTGATGCCGCAGCAACCAAAGTTCTCAATGGAATTTAAATCTTTGAACAATTTTGAAAGAGGACCACCAAAGGAACATTCCTGTGATGTTTTGTGGAAATTGGTCTATTGGAATGGTAGGAGTTGGTTGTCATTTGTAGCTAAAAGTTCAATTTACCCCTTTTGTGATGACGCTTGGATGCTATGATTGTGTAACCAATCAAAACGGCTTAAACAAATTAAATAGAGGATCATTAAAGTAAGATTCGTATTATATTTTCTTAAAATCAGACAAACACTTTCATAACAAGAGCTGTCGGAGGACAGCGTGCTCGACTATTCCACCGCTTATTTAAGTTACTGAGATAATGGACTCTAATGTAGTTGCATGCAAAACATTAACCACAATATCTTAAAGGGTGATAATTTGCATTATATGCAGGATAGAGTTATTTAACTTGATTATTTTAATAGGTGTGATGGTTAGGAAGGCAATGGAATGCATGAAGTAGTTAATAAGATATGGACTCTTAATGTAGTTGCACGCAAACCTTTAACCATAATTTCTAAGTAAAAAAACGGCAACAATTTGCACCATATGCAGGATAGAGTTATCTTAATTGGTTGTGTTTATAGTTGTGAAATTGGGAAAGGTTGTATAAAGTTTCAATACAATGCTTCAAGTTGCTAATGAGATTACACTCTAAATGCAAAACTTAATCCAGAATTTCTAAGTCCAAAAAGGGCCATAACTTGCATAAAATGCTGGATAGTTATTGTACTTGATTGTTTACATAGGTGTGATGATTGGGAAGGGCTGTATAAAGTTCAATGCGATGCATGAAGTAGTTACTAAGATATGGTCTCTTAATGTAGTTGCATGCAAAACTTTAACCAGAATTTATAAGTCCAAAAAGGGCCATAACTTGAATAAAATGCAGGATAGAGTTATTTAACTTGAAAATCAACATAGGTGTGATAGTTGGATAGGGTTGAATAAAGTTTCAAAGCAATGCATGAAGTAAATACTAGGATATCGACTCTTAATGTAGTTGCATGCAAAACTTTAACCAAATTTCTAGTTAAAAAAATTGTCATTAATTGCAAAATATACTGGATAGAGATATATACTTGATTGTTTACATAGGTGTGATGGTTGGGAAGGGTTGTATAAAGTTTCAATGCAATGCATCAAGTAGTTACTAAGAGATGGTCTCTTAATGTAGTTGTATGCAAAACTTTAACCAGAATTTCTAAGTAAAAAAAGGGCCATAACTTGCATAAAATGCAGGATAGAGTTATCATACTTGATAATCTACATAAGTGTGATAATTGGGTAGCGTTGTATAAAGTTTCAACGCAATGCATCTAGTAAATACTGAGATATGGACTCTTAATTTAGTTGCATGCAATACTTTAACCAGAATTTCTAAGTAAAAAAAGGGCCATAACTTGCATAAAATGCAGGATAGTTATCTAACTTGATAACCTACACAGGTGTGATGCTTGGGTAGGGTTGTATAAAGTTTCAATGCAATGCATCAAGTAAATACTGAGATATGGACTCTTAATTTAGTTGCACGCAAAACTTTAACCAGAATTTCTAAGTAAAAAAGGGCCATAACTTGCATAAAATGCAGGATAGAGTTATCTGACTTGATAATCTACACAGGTGTGATAGTTGGGTAGGGTTATAGAAAGTTTCAATGGAATGCATCAGGTAAATACAGAGATATGGACTCTTAATTTAGTTGCACGCAAAACTTTAACCAGAATTTCTAAGTAAAAAAAGGGCCATAATTTGCATAAAATGCAGGATAGAGTTATCTAACTTGATAATCTACACAGGTGTGATGCTTGGGTAGGGTTGTATAAAGTTTCAATGCAATGCATCAAGTAAATACTGAGATATGGACTCTTAATTTAGTTGCACGCAAAACTTTAACCAGAATTTCTAAGTAAAAAAGGGCCATAACTTGCATAAAATGCAGGATAGAGTTATCTAACTTGATAATATACATAGGTGTGATGCTTAGGTATGGTTGTATAAAGTTTCAATGCAATGCATCAAGTAAATACTGAGATATGGACTCTTAATTTAGTTGCACGCAAAACTTTAACCAGAATTTCTAAGTAAAAAAAGGGCCATAACTTGCATAAAATGCAGGATAGAGTTATCTAACTTGATAATCTACATATGTGTGATGCTTGGGTAGGGTTGTATTAAGTTTCAATGCAATGCATCAAGTAAATACTGAGATATGGACTATTAATTTAGTTGCACGCAAAACTTTAACCAGAATTTCTAAGTAAAAAAGGGCCATAACTTGCATAAAATGCAAGATAGAGTTATCTAACTTGATAATCTACATAGGTGTGATAGTTTAGTAGGGTTGTAGAAAGTTTCAATGCAATACATGTAGTATTTAAGTACTTGCATGCAAAACCTTAACCAAAGTGTGACGTGGACGCCGACGCCGACGCCAGGGTGAGTAGTATAGCTCTCATATTCTTCGAATAGTCGAGCTAAAAATGGAATTTTCAAATTTTGTCATTTTGCCCCTTTTCTGATGCTGCCTGACTGCCATGTTTTTCGACCAATCAGTATGGCTTGAACAAATTTTATAGAGGGTCACCCAAGGAACATTTCTACCAAATTATATTTGAATCTGACAGGCAGATTCGGAGGAGAAGATTTTTAAAGTTTGGACATTTTGTCCCCTTTATGATGCCGCAGCAACCAAAGTTATCAATGGAATTTAAATCTTTGAACAATTTTGAAAGAGAACCACCAAAAGAACATTCCTGTGATGTTTGGTAGAAATTGTTCTTGCGGTTCAGGAGGAGATGATGTTTAAAGCTAAAAGTTAACGACGGACGACGACGGACGACGGACACAGAGTGATCAGAATAGCTCACCTTGAGCCTTTGGCTCTAGGTGATCTAAAAACATAGTGACACAAGAAGAAATTGCTCAAAACGAGCAATTTCTCCTTTTGCCACAATGTTTTCCACTTTTAGTCATAGGATATCCATTCAATTATAGAGATTTTAAATTTTTCGACAAAATATGTTCAGTCGTCTGCTGCAGAATTGTCGTATGAGGGAAAGGGTTAATAGAACTACAATTGTTTTTCAAAGTTTTTACTCTATACTTATAAGGAAAATGGTTTATAACAGGTTGGACAATTTTGAAAAGTCTTGGTAAAGGGTCAGTCAAGGAAAATTTGTGTCAATTTATTACATATATTATACATGTATATCATTATCATATGCAACATTGATTTCGATTGATAAATTGGTGTTTTACGCCGCTTTCAAAAGAAAATTCTGTTATATCACAGCGTTTCCTGGAAAAGTTACCATTACTTCTGGTCCATTTATCCTGACCCAAGCCAGTCAGTCGTGATGCCACGCCCGCAACGCTGAGCACCAAGAAGGGCAGCCATAACTACCATTTTTAAAGTCTTTACTTTTCGAAAGTCGTCCGCTGCAGATGCGACAGAGAGCATCTGTATGTGGGAAAGGGTAATAACTGTCCATAAGTACCTGATCAATGTCCCCTAAAATGCAATGTACATCCTGTGAGAGGTCCCTCAAAAGGACAGGGGAAGTTTTGGTCTTCTGTGTGAAAGCTAACAGAGACGACAGCAAGAGTTTACACATCGGGATGTCATCTGTAATATAAAGCACTGATATAAAGGAGAATTGGAGACATCGGTCAGTTATCTCCCTTTAATACTCTCTACATCTAGCTAGGTCCTATCATTTGGTTTCCTCTGTTTTTATCATTGGTTTCTTTGCACTAGATGGTGCACTTATAATTGCATTTTCTTGGCCAACTGTTATTAGATTGATTAGTAATTCCACATTTGTTTTCTTTAAACACTGCTATGTAAATTTTCTCTTTTGAATCATCACTTTAATTAACACACTTATGATTAATGTGCACAGAGTAATTGCAATATCTCATTGCGAAATAGCGATAAAGACAAAGGATTCCAACTAAAAGGACCTACAAACTATTTGGTCTTCCTTGGTCTTTATCTGACAAGGGAGATAATATAATTATCACTAATGTCCCTCATTGTGTTATTTCTAAATTCACCCAATATAGACCACTGAAGCAGATGACTTTCAAAAACATTCTGGACAACAACAAAAAAATATAGACAATCCAAAGTCCCCTACTAGAAGAATATGATGTCAAAGGTCTTTTAGGATACAACACGTTGTTAATGTCAAAGAAGAAAGACACTTGTCACAGTGACTTTTGTCAATTGGCGGAAAGAATGTTGGCCGAGCTTGGATTCGAACTAACAACCTCTGCATTGACAGCCTGCGGCGCTACCTGACTGCTGCAGAGGGATCAACTGTTTACATGATATATGACATGGAAGTATAAGCGAAACTGGTTGATGGGTTCACAATAAACATTATAAGTATCTATATAGTCTCCTATATTTAGAAAATAAATTTCACTCTATCATGATCTACACTTTCCCACATACAGAAAATCTGCAGCAGACAACTTTGAAAAGGTGTAGGCAAACATATGGAAAATCTCTATATTGAGAATTTATCCATTGAACCGAGTTTAAAGATTTTGGCAAAAGTAAAAATTGCTCATCATGAGCAATTTCTGCTTTTGCCACAATGTTTTCATAAGTTGTTTGCTGAAGGTGTATCTGAAGTTGGGAAAAGGTTAACCCTTCCCCACATACAGCAAATTTGCAGCAGACGACTTTAGAAACAATGAAGGTATAATTACTGAAACAAGAGGGCCATGATGACCCTGGATCGCCCACCTGATTTTTTTTTTTTCACTTTAGCCATATAAGCCCCGCCATTTGGCGGCCATAGTTTTCGACCGAACAACATGGCTTCAAGGAATCTAATAGGGGGTCACCCTAGGAACATTTCAACAAAATTATTTGAAAAATGGCTTGATACTTTCGGAGGAGAAGATTTTTTAAGTTTTCACTATAGCCATATAAGGCAAAATAGCCCCAGCCTGTGGTGGCCATGTTTTTTACCCATCAACATGGCTTGAAGGAATCTGATAATAGGTCAACCTAGGACCATTTCTACAAAATTATTTGAAAATTGGCCTGACACTTTCGGAGGAGAAGATTTTTTCACTTTTCACTATAGCCACCATATTAGGCAAAATAGCCCCGCCCCCCTGGCAAGCCACGTTTTTCGACTAATCAACATCGCTTGAAGGAATCTGATAGAGGGTCATCCAAGGAATATTTCTACAAAATAATTTGAAAATCGGCCAGACACTTTTGGAGAAGAAGATTTTTTAAGTTTCCACTTCAGCCATATAAGGCAGAAAAGCCCCACCCCCTGGCGGCCATGTTTTTTGACCAATCAACATGATTTGAAGGAATTCTGGTGAGGACATTGAGGGGATGCTTTCTGTGAAGTTTCATCACAATTGACCCACTAGTTACAGCGGAGAAGATATTGACGGACAAAAGGCGATCATAATAACTCACCTTGAGCACTTTGTGCACAGGTGAGCTAAAAAGTTGAAAACATTGTGGCAAAAAGAGAAATTGCTCGTTTTGCGCAATTTCTACTTTTGTCACAATGTTAACAAAAGTCGTCTGCTGCAGAGGCGTCAGAAAGTGTCTACATGTGAGAAAGGGTTTAGTGAATATGCCCTGGTGTGGATTTTAGATACATGTTATATATATAAGAAATCACCAAGGATGAATAACCGGAGTGCTTAACCTTTTTCCACATACAACAAATCTGCAGCAGACACCATTGAAAACATCTTGGCAAAAATATGGAACATTTCCATAAATGGGAAAACAATTATTGAATTAAGTTAAAAACATTGTGGTAAAATGGGAGAAAAAAGTAACCTATTGCAGTCATTAGATAGCGTCTGCATTACTGAATCATTATTAACCCTTTCCCTCATACAACAATTCTGCAGCAGACGACTTTAAACATATTTTGTCAAAAAATAGAAAATCTCTATAATTGAATGGATAACCTATGACTAAAAGTGGAAAACATTGTGCCAAAAGGAGAAATTGCTCGTCTTGAGCAATTTCTTCTTTTGTCACTATGTTTTCAAAAAGCCGTCTGCTGCGGAGGCGTCAGAAAGCGTCTATATGAGGGAAAGGGTTAAAGCCTGAGTTATGTAACTTAGTATGGATATGCGTATTTTTCCAAGGAACATGTGTACCAAGTTTCATTTGAAAATGTTGAACGGTTTTTGAGCTATGAGGTAAGGTTAAAGTTTTGTGACGACGCCAAGAGTATCACAATACGGCTTTTTGAAAACATAGTGACAAAAGAAGAAATTGCACAAAATGTGCAATTTCTTGTCTGCTGCAGAATTGCCGTATGAGGGAAAGGGTTAATTCATCACATAATTACCTATATCATTATCTTTACAGATCTTCTCCACCCAGCTAAGTATGTGCTCCTTTTTATCGAAGCTAAGCTTGAAGCCATTGGCCAGCTGAAATATGATTGTCAGTAGGAATCCAGCATCTTTAAGGTTCTGCTTGTCTTCATCTGCATTGAGATTGTCCATCACCAGTCTCTGTAAAGTAAATGATGTATTAATCCTTTCCCTCATATAGACGCTTTCTGACGCCTCTGCAGCAGACAGCTTTTTGAAAACATAGTGACAAAAGAAGAAATTGCTCAAAACGAGCAATTTCTCCTTTTGCCACAATGTTTTCCCCTTTTCGTCATAGGTTATCCAGTTGCACAGGCGTTAGAAAGCATTTATATGGAGGAAAGGGTAAACAATGTGTGTAGCGCTTTCCTACCTGTACTGTTTTTATCAGCTGGAATATATCTTCATTTGTATTATGTGTTGACTTTCCATCTGAAAAAGAAGAAATCAAATATTTGACCATCTGATTGATTGATTGATTGATTGGGGTTTAACGCTGTTTTTAACAATTTCTCAGTCATATCAAGGCGGCCAGTTCACCTACTCATGTGTTTCCTGGTTTTCTCACACCGGTACTCCACATAACAATCATTCCAAGACACTGGCTGCTTTTCCACATAGACTTAGCCCATTGGTGGAAGACGAATGACGCATGTCACAATGACTTTTGTCAAACGTCGGAAAGAAAGTTGGCCGACCCGGGATTTGAACTCACAACCACTGGATTGACAGCCCGCGTTGTTACCGACTGAGCTACTGGGACTCGGCTTGACCATCTGTGTCAGGATATATATATCAGTAACTTATACAAGAAATATCAAACTTAATGTCTGACAAGTTAACCCTTTCCCATACGCAAAAACAATCTGCAGCGGACAATTTTGAAATCATCTGGGAACAATTACAGAAACTCTATAAAGGAAGGTTTAATTATTGAAAACATTGTGGCAAAGGGAGAAATTGCTCACAATCTTTTCAAAAGTCGTCTGCTGCAGAGGTTTCAGAAAGCAACTGTATGTGGAAAAGGGTTTAATTTAAATCGGAGGTATGATATCCATGAAAACCAACCTTGATGTGTTTTGTAAAAGTGTAGGCTGAGACCTGACTGCATTCATTTTTGCATGATATAAATGGATTAATTGATTGGGGTTTAACCCTTTCCCTCATAGAGACCCTTTCTGATGCCTCTGCAGCAGACAGCTCTTTGAAAACAGGGACAAAAGAAGAAATTGCTCAAAACAAGCAATTTCTCCTTTGGCCACAATGTCATCCACTTTTAGTCATGGGTTATCCATTCAATTATAGAGATTTTCTATTTTTTGGGAAAGGGTTAACAGTGATCAATGATAATCATAACATGAACATCCGTACCTGTTAATGAGTTAATAAGTTGTGGTAATAGATCTGGATGTCGATGAACGGTTGTTGTTGTAATGATTAGCAGGCAGTCCAAAATTGTAGAAAGAACCTGTTTGACCTGAGATCCTTGATCCGTATTTTCACCTCGTTTCTTTATATAATATTTCAACATTAAACTGCAAATGTCAAAACAATGTATATGTTTAAAACTTTCTTTAGAAATAATTGACATAATTTCACATCACGATGTAAATATAGAAATATCGAAAATATAGAATTAAACAATTTGTTTATGTTAGTATTTCCATCATTTATAAAAACAAGAGGGCCATGATGGCCCTGGATCGCTCACCCGATTTTTTTTTTTTCACTTTAGCCATATAAGCCCTGCCCCCTGAAGGCCATAGTTTCCAATCAACTTGGCTTGAAGGAATCTGATAGAGGGTCACCTTTGGAACATTTCTACAAAATCTATGAAAATCGGCCTGACACTTTCGGAGGAGAAGATTTTTTAAGTTTTCACTATAGCCATATATGGGAAAATAGCCGTGCCCCCTGGGGGCCATGTTTTTTCACCAATCAACATGGCTTGAAGGAATCTGATAGAGGGTCATCCAAGACAAAATTATTTGAAAATCAGCCAGACTGTTTTGGAGGAGAAGATTTTTTAAGTTTTCACTATAGCCAAAAAAAGCAAAAAAGCCCCGCCCCCCCCTGGCAGCCATGTTTTTCGACCAATCAACAAGGCTTGAAGGAATCTGATAGAGGGTCATCAAAGGAACATTTCTACAAAATTATTTGAAAATCTGCCAACTGGTTTGGGAGTCGAAGAATTTTGAAGAATTCTGCATGGATCCCAACAATTTGAAGGAAATCTGGTGCGGTCATTGAGAGGATGCTTTCTGTGAAGTTTCATCCCAATTGACCCACTGGTTACTGAGGAGAAGAAGTTGACGCACGATGGACGCCGGACAAAAGGCGATCCCAATAACTAAAATAGCTAAAAATCAAATATCATCTGAAAAGACCAAGAAAAAAACCCTTAGCAGTCCCAGATTTTCTTCCCTACTTAAGCTTTTCCGACATGCAAGGTTCAGCAGTAGATAACTTAGAAAACGTCTTGGTCAAAATCTTTATAAAAGAATTGAAAACATTGTGGCAAAAGGAGAAATTGCTTAAATTGCATCTGCAATTCAGAAAGGGTTAACCAAAGAAAATATTTGCACTCAAATGCTAGGTCTTAACCCTTTCCCTCATATAGACGCTTTCTGACGCCTCTGCAGCAGACGCCTTTTTGAAAACATAGTGACAAAAGAAGAAATTGCTCAGAACGAGCAATTTCTCCTTGTACCATAATATTTTCCACTTTTAGTCATAGGTTATCCATTCGAGATTTTCCATTTTTTGACAAAATATGTTTAAAGTCATCTGCTGCAGAATTGTTGTATGAAGGAAGGGGTTAATATCACACCCCAGATATTAGCCTTAATAGGGATTGCTAAAATCAATAGGCAATCCATGAAAGGTACCTTGTCCCTTCCCAACAAATGACAAATCTGCATCAGACAGGTTATAAAACGTCGAGGCAAACATTTGTAAAATGTCTTTACATGAAAGTTTAGTTATTGAATACAGTTGAAAACATTGTGGAAAATTAAGAATTTGTTCATAATGAGCAATTTCTCCTTTTATTGCCACAATGTTTTCAGATGTTGTCTGCTGCAAATAAATTTATATGAATGACTTTTGGAAACAAGAGGGCCATGATGGCCCTTGAATCGCTCACCTGATTTTTTTTTTTTTTCACTTTAGCTATATAAGCCTCGCCCCCTGGCAGCCATAGTTTCCGACCAATCAACTTGGCTTGAAGGAATCTGATAGAGGGTCACCCTAGGAACATTTCTACAAAATTATTTGAAAATCGGCCAGATACTTTTGGAGGAGAACATTTTTTAAGTTTTCACTATAGCCATATAATGCAAAATAGCCCTGCCTACTGGCGGCCATGTTTTTTGACCAATCAACATGGCTTGAAGGAATCTGAAAGTGGGTCATCCAAGGAACATTTCTACAAAATTATTTGAAAATCGGGCCGACAGTTTTGGAGAAGAAGATTTTTTAAGTTTGCACTATAACCATATACGGCAAAATAGCCCCCCCCCCCCCCCCCCCCCTGGCGGCCATGTTTATCGACCAATCAACATGGCTTCAAGGAATCTGATAGAGGGTCACCCAAGGAACATTTCTACAAAATCATTTAAAAATCAGCCTGACACTTTCGGAGGAGAAGATTTTTTAAGTTTTCACTATAGCCATATAAGGCAAAATAGCCCCGCCCCCCTGGCGGCCATGTTTTTTGACCAATCAACATGGCTTGAAGAAATCTGGTAGAGGGTCATCCAAGGAACATTTCTACAAAATTATTTGAAAATCTGCCAACCAGTTTGGGAGAAGAAGAATTTTGAAGTTTTTTCGGTTTCGTTGCCATGGAAACAAGAATTCTGCATGGATCCCAAAAAATTTGAAGAAATTCTGGTGAGGTCATTAAGAGGATGCTTTCTGTGAAGTTTCATCCCAATTGACCCACTGGTTACTGAGGAGAAGATGTTGAAGATTTTTTAAGTTTATACTTTGGCCATATAAGGCAAAATAGCCCCCGCCCCCTGGCGGCCATGTTTTTCGACCAATCAACATTGCTTGAAGGAATCTGATAGAGGGTCACCCAAGGAACATTTCTACAAAATTATTTGAAAATCGGCCTGACACTTATGGAGGAGAAGATTTTTTAAGTTTTCATTATAGCCATAAAAGGCAAAATAGCCCCGCCCCCTGGCGGCCATGTTTTTTGACCAATCAACATGGCTTGAAGGAATCTGATAGAGGATCACCCAAGGAACATTTCTACAAAATTATTTGAAAATCAGCCTGACACTTTTGGAGGAGAAGATTTTTTAAGTTTGCACTATAGCCATATAAGGCAAAATAGCCCCGCCCCCCCTGGCGGCCATGTTTTTCGACCAATCAACATGGCTTGAAGGAATCTGATAGAGGGTCACCCAAGGAACATTTCTACAAAATTATTTGAAAATCAGCCTGACACTAAGTTTTCACTATAGCCATATAAGGCAAAATAGCCCCGCCCCCCCTGGCGGCCATGTTTTTCGACCAATCAACACGGCTTGAAGGAATCTGATAGAGGGTCATCCAAGGAACATTTCTACAAAATTATTTGAAAATCTGCCAACCAATTCGGGAGAAGAAGAATTTTGAAGTTTTTTCGGTTTCGTTGCCATGGAAACCAGAATTTTGCATGGATCCCAAAAATTTGAAGGAATTCTGGTGAGGTCATTGAGAGGATGCTTTCTGTGAAGTTTCATCCAAATTGACCCACTGGTTACTGAGGAGAAGAAGTTGACGCACGACGCACGACGGACAAAAGGCGATCACAATAACTCACCTTGAGCAAAGCTCAGGTGAGCTAAAAAGGGTTATAGTATACTATTTGCAGCTTGCAGAGTTGGAGATAAAGTGCTAAAATATTCTAATTGGTGTGAACTATATTAACTGAAAACAAGTACATTCCCTTTCTTACAAAATGACAGCCGGAAACATATGTATTCCCTTAATCTTTTCCCATTTATAGACACTTTCTGACACCTCTGCAGCAGACGACTTTTGAAACAATTGGGGCAAAAAGACAAATTGCTCATAATGAGCAATTTCTCCTTTTGCCACAATGTTTTCAACCCTATGACGAAAAGTGGGAAAACATTTTGTCACTATGTTTTCAAAAAGCTGTCTGCTGCAGAGGCGTCAGAAAGTGTCTATATGAGGGAAAGGGTTAAATAATTTTAAAGTCGTCTACTGCAATTTGTTGTATGTGGGAAAGGGTTAAAAACGATTAGGTACAAGCTCAGGATAAGGAGAGAATATCATGCTTGAAAATCCTAATACATTGTATGACCTTCAAACCCCACGTTGTGGAATTGAGACAATTCTTTTGGGCATCCCAACATAGGACTGAATTAAGTGATAAAGAGATATTGGGAGATCAAGGCAAGACTTCAGAGCTCTAGATAAGGGACCTATTCCATTTTTCTAAAATCTTTACATGACCTCCAGTCCTAGGTTGCATGTACTCAAAAGATAAGATGATTCTTTTGAAACATAAGATGATTCTTTTGAGTACCCTTAGTATAGATGCTTTCTGATGCTTTACCAGCAGGCGACATTGGAAGACGTAATGGCAGATTGAGAAATTGCTCATAATGAGCAATTACTCTGTTAGCCACACCAATTTCAACTCCATACACTAATTGTACTTTCATTAATTAAGATTTTCAAATTGTCTACTGAATATTAATTGTACCTTCAGTGGGAAAGGGTTAACGCTTTCTCACATATAGACACATTCTGATGCCTCTGCAGCAGACGGCATTTGAAAACATTGCGACAAAAGGAGTGTATTGCTCAAAATGAGCAATTTCTGCTTTTAGCACAAAGTTTTCTTTTTTTTTCAATAATTATACCTTCATTTATACATACTTTCTTTGTTTTTGCCTATATGTTTTCAAAGTCATCTACTGCTAATTTGTTGTATGTGGTTAACCCTTTCCCTCATTGTGGAAAAAGGAGAAATTGCTCGTTTTGAGCAATTTCTTCTTTCGTCACTATGTTTTCAAAAAGCTGTCTGCTGCAGAGGCCTCAGAAAGCGTCTATATGAGGAAAAGGGTTAAGAGAGAAATAGTTGGGAGTAAGATAATTTCACTCTCCCTTCGCTAGGTCTCTGTCTAAAGTATTATAGAATACCTTGCTATGGAACATGAAAACTCGGCCATTTTTTTTCTGTCCTTCCCTTCGGCACCGTCACACTGGTTCTTATCTTGGAGCTGTTGTAACTTCTGGTGGGTCACACTCAGAATATACTTCAGGAAATCTGTGTTGCCGATCAAAGCTTGTTCATATTCCGTCTGTTCCTCAGCGGGTTCTCTACAAAAAAAAACAAGAATGTTTGAAAAGTTATGTGTCACTACTCAGTTAACACTTTCCCACCTATTGACACATCTGCAGCAGATGACTCTTGAAAACATTGTAGCAAAACGAGAAACTTCTCCTTTTGCCACAACATTTTCATCTGTATTCAGTAGGGATCGGAACGAATACTGAAAACGATATTCAAATATTCGTTTTGCTTATTCGAATATATTTGAGTAGTTGTTTTGCTTATTCGAATATATTCGAATATTTGTTTTGCTCATTTGAATATATTCGAATATTCGTTTTCCAAAAATACTGGTACTATCCATTTCCTTTTTCAAATAATGGCAATTTTCCAAGTATAAGCTTATAAGCTATTGTTTACGTATATATTGCATGTTTTCAACTGAACTCACATTCTCTTTTTTCTCTCAACAGATATATTTGAATTTCAAGTTGATGTAAATCAAGAAAAAAATTCCCCTCGAAACGATAAACCGAATCGCAACGTTTACTGTGCCGTATATTCATTCATGTGTCGCTTGCTTACCGAATTTAATATTTAAACGAATTAAATAATTAACGAAATAATTATATTTCTTATTCATACAAAAAGCATCGGGAGTTTGGTGTTTTTTTTTAAACGATTTCGTCTAGTCAATTTAACCAGATATGTCTCTGATTTAACCGCGTGTTGGAAGAAAACAAAATGACGACATATTCAATTTGTTCACTGATGTGAATTCGATTTTTAAAGAGGTAAAGAGGAAAGCTGCACACTTTTGAGACGTAATGCGATGTTAAATAAGATTTATTCAATTGTTGCAATAGCTGTCTATGATGTAAACATCTACTATGTTTTAGTTAAGCTGGGAGGGTTTTACGGAACTTGTCTTTCACTTTCATAATTATATGCAGACTGTCACCATTTGTACATGTGTGTTGATTAAAAAATATTGAACAAAACGGTCGTCAAGGTGATGTCTGGTTTTACACACGATAAATACTCGAACGTAAGCGTGACAATTATCGATTTTATAAGTTATTTTAAGGTTTGACATACGTTGTGAAAACACAACAAAAGACACATACACACTCTTTATCACTTCACCCTTAATCATGATTAGCTCCAACTCGCAACCTCTGCAAGAATTTTACTAATAATTTTTGGTCATTCTTTTTTTATTTCTTAACCCTTTCCCTCATACGGCAATTCTGCAGCAGACGACTTTGAACGTATTTTGTCAAAACATAAAAAATCTCTATAATTGAATGGATAACCTATGACGAAAAGTGGAAAACATTGTGGCAAAAGGAGAAATTGCACATTTTGTGCAATTTCTTCTTTTGTCATTATGTTTTCAAAAAGCCGTCTGCTGCAGAGGCGTCAGAAAGCGTCTATATGAGGGAAAGGGTTAAAATAAATCATAAATTATAAACTTTTGAAACTATTTTTTCCAACTCCCACATACGGACACTTTCTGACGCCTCTGCAGCAGACAACGTTTGAAAACATTGTGGCAAAAGTAGAAATTGATCAGAAAAAAACCCAGATTTATTGTTTAGGGGAAAGAGTTTTATAATAATACTTTCATTTATAGAGACTTTCAATATATATATGCCTAGATATTTTCAAAGTTTCAGACATTTTGTGTAAACCTTTTTCCACATACAACAAATCTGCAGAAGACAACTTTGAAAATATCGAGGCTAAAATATGAAAAATCTCTATAATTGAATTAGAGCAGAGCAGAAAACAATGTGGCAAAAGTCATCTGCTGCAGAGGCGTCGAAATGCGTCGGCAAGAGGGATTGATTGATTGGGGTTTAACGCGACTGAAATCCAGATGGCACGGAAAAAAAAAAAAAAAAAATTGAATTCGCCCTAAATGTTATTCTTTATGTTATCCAAGTAAAACCAGGGTAGAAAATGTATCGTTTTTTATCAATAAAGTGAACTTGAGTCGTTTTCAATTGTCCCGATGAAGGGGTTTCCTATTTAAAAATACTTACCCCGTTACTGACAGGGTAGAATTTGCGAGGGAAAAAGTATCGAAAACAAGAAAATCTCACCAATTATAGGGGTATGTAATATGTCAGTTATCATATTTAACACTTATTTTCTTAAAATTGGAAATTTTATTTTTTTTCGACAGTTGGGTATCTGGAGTTCAATCGCTTTAACGTCGTTTACCATTCATATCCCAGCGACCAGTTCACCTACTCATGTGCTTCCTGGCTTTCTCACACCAGTACTCCACAAATAGTTTTTCCAAGCAACTGACTGCTTTTCAAGTCTGTAAGTCGGAAAGGGGCAGCATCCTTTAGCACAACACACCTCTAGAGCCACAACATTTCTTAGCTTCCACCAGGTGTTGATTTTAAGCACAACACGTCTTTAGAGCCACAACATTTCTTAGCTTCCACCAGGTGTTGATTTTAAGCACAACACATGTCTAGAGCCACAACATTTCTTAGCTTCCACCAGGTGTTGATTTTAAGCACAACACATGTCTAGAGCCACAACATTTCTCAGCTTCCACCAGGTGTTGATTTTCAACTTCCACCAGCTGCGACTCCGAAGGAGTAACATGGTACTTCTACACAACTTCCGCCTTACAGCTTACCCAATCAAAACTGTCAGCATCTCGTTCACCATTCTGACAGACAGAAGACTGTGTGGAGTTTTGGTGGAGACAGTTTTCGTCTTTTTTCCCCCAGCAGCCGATTTCTCTTTCAGAATCTCGCTCAGTTTTTTGTAATTTTCAAACAACTGTAGGATCTGTTGTATCCCAGTCTCACTGTAATTGAATAAGAATATGAACCACGTCAAACAAAAACTAGAACTATCACTGAAGATGATAATTAATACCCCTAAACACCTTGACCTACACCATAACTTAACTAGAACTATCACTGAACAGAAGATGATAAATACCCCCTAAACAGCACCTTGACCTACACCATAACTTAACCATTTCCCTCATACGACAATTCTGCAGCAGACGACTTTGAACATATTTTTTCAAAAAGTAAAAAATCTCCATAATTGAATGGATAACCTATGACAAAAAGTGGAAAACATTGTGGCAAAAGGAGAAATTGCACGTTTTGTGCAATTTATTCTTTTGTCACTATGTTTTCAAAAAGCTGTCTGCTGCAGAGGCGTCAAACCCTTTCCCACATACAGCAAACCTGCAGCAGACGACTACAGAAGCATTTAGAGAAAAACTGAAATGAAAAATGAAGATATAATTAATGCAACAAGCAAATTCAGAGAAATCTGGTCCCCCGCCAGGGTCAAGGTCACAAGGTCCAAAAAATTGGTATTGATGGAAAGGGGTTGTCACAAGGAATACACATGTGAAATATGAAAGCAGTACCTATTACGGTTCAGAAGTTATGACCAAGGTTAAAGTTTTTGTGACAGCGTGACGGAGGGACGGACGGACTGACGGACTGACTGACGAATGAGAACTAATAGTCCCCACGCTTTCGCTAAAGCGGGGGACAAAAAGTTGAAAACATTGTACCAAATGGAGAAATTGCTGGTTTTGAGCAATTTCTCCTTTTGCCACAATGTTTTCAAAAGTCGTCTGCTGCAGAGGCGTCAGAAAGTGTCTATATGAGGGAAAGGGTTAATAAGTAAAAGGGCCATAACTAGATATAGATGAAGATGTAAATTAACATGCAATTGTAACCCCTTTAGGATATGCACATCTCCTCCTGGTATAGAAGCTTCTATTAAAAATTTAATGAATTCCACCCAGTGGTTTGTATGAAATAGGCCGGACAAAATATGGCTTTCGACCGACAGACAGACAGCCCGACACAGTGACTCCTATATACCCCCTCTTCTTCGAAAGGACACAGGAGGAGAAGCGCAAACTGATTACCATATTCCGTGTTGGCTGTCTTGTCGTACAAGCATTAACTAACTCTTTCCAATATGCAGACAAAGTTTGATGCCTCTGCAGCAGATGACCTTTGAAAACATTGTGGCAAATGGAAAAATTGGTCATTATGAGCATTATTTCCTTTTTTAAATTCTATTCCATACTTGTTTGTTTAAAGTGAGAAAGGGCTAGGCCTTTAGCAAATAGTAGAACATTTTTAAAACATTTTGTCATTTCTGTATCATTTCAATGTTCCATGTTTACATTCACAGCTTCAATTTTGAAGATTCTTTAATCCTTTTCCACATCTGACAAATCTGCTGTCAGAGAACAACGGTGAAAATGTCTAGGCAACAATTTGAAAAATCTTTGATATATGAATGTTTGATTATTGAAAAGAGATGAAAAACATTGTCGAAAAAAGAGAAATTGCACACATTTCGAAACAATACTTTATCAAGTCGTCTGCTACAGAGGCATCAGAGAGAGCGTCTGTATGTGAGAAACCCACCTGTTGACGCATTTTGATGCATATACAGCAGATGACTTTTGAAAACATTGTGAAAAAGATGAGCAATTTCTCCTTTTTCCACAATTTTTTCAATTTTGTTCAGTAATTATATCTATAATTATAGAGATTTTCCATAATTTTGTGTAGACATTTTCTAAGTCGTCTACTGCAGATTTGCTGTATGTGGGAAAGGGTCAAAATCCTATACCGGATAGACAACAGTTGATGATGTAAAATCAGGAGACCCACAATGTTTTTTCTACCTTTTACCAAAATTACACTTCCAATTTGTGAGAAACAGCACTTTTTCATCCAGATGTTTTCACAGCAGACATCTTATAAAGTATCATATAAAATAGGATTGAAATAGCTTATTACCAGAAAGGAAAATTGCAATCTCATTTAAAACAAAACAATCTCGTTAAAATCAGACCAAAATATTTTGTTGAGCACATGTTGGAACTAGAGACAGTGCGAAAAAGGTTGTCTCAAATTAACACTTTCCCTCATACAAAAATCTGCAGCAGACGTCTTTGAAAGCATATAGGTAATCAAAAGGAAGAATCTCTATTAATGAAAGTTTAATAAATGAATAAAGTTTATTACAATTTTTACAAAAGTTGTTTGCTGCAGAGGCGTCAGAAAGCGTCTATATGTGGGAAAAAATTAACCCTATATATTTAAATATCCATGATCAGGTCATCATTTTTCTGTCCCTTGAAATTTTATGATACATCCAGCGATCAGTCATCATCGCTTCATTATCTTGTTTATTTAAATGGGTTATCTCCCCTGTTGTTACCTAATGATTGTGTAGGCAAATTTGATTGGCTGAAGCAAAGGCAAACCTGAGACAAGCATTAACCCTTTCCCACATACAGCAAATCTGCAGCAGACTAATTTGAACACAGAGTGACAAACACCTTAAAAATCTTAAATAAAGTTGAAAACATTGTGGCCAAAGGTGAAATTACTCATCATGAGCAATTTCATTTTTGGCCACAATGTTTTCAAAAGTCGTCTGCTGCTATTGCATTAAAATGTGCGTCTGTATGTTGGAAAGGGTAAATAGGCAAGTTATTACTACTACAGCAAAGTTAAGGTCTGGTTTTAAATGAGATGAAAGGGGTACAGGTTTTTTTTGGGAATATGACTTATACCCATGGGAATTTTTCGCATATTTTTTGGAAAAATTGGGAGCTTTTTCATAAATAATATGCTTCTATGGTACAGGGATATTAAACCTGGATTTATGTCTCTGCGAATAGACGCTTGCATATAAGGGACATAACAATTTTGTTTATATTTTCTTTGTTTCCTTATTTTTTCACTCTAATAATTCGTTTTGAACTTCTAATTGGGAATTTTTATTGGAAAATTGGGAAAAAACCCATACTTTTTGCCATTGGGAACATAACCCATTACCGGCTATAAAAATGACAAAAAAACACCATGAGGTAAATCATACATACCTCGTTTTATGTCTCATAAATGTGTACTCCATCAAGCATTCATATGACCCCAGTACTAGAATGGCAAACAGGTTATTCCTAACACCTACGCTATTAGCAAGCGAGAAATCTGCAGATTTGTCCTGAAAGGTAAACAAGAAACAGGCATCTTAATAACGTGGAGCAAACTAGAATTTGTATGACAATATGTTTTTGTTTCTCAGTGTAATCTTGTATTCTGTGTTCAGCAAAAACCTGAAAAATCAACATAAAAGATATCTTAATTGTTAAAAAACAGTTGAAAACATTGTGGCCAAAGGGAAAATTTCACTTTTGGCCACAAGTTTTTCAAAAGTCGTTTGCTGCTTTTGCGTCAAAATGCGTCTGCTGGTGGGAAAGGATTAAAGTGTCGGTCTGGGTTATGACTAATCCCCTATGATTGGTTTTATTGAAGCAAAACTCATTTAACCCTTTCCCACATGCAACAACTCTGCAGCAGAGGACTACGAAGACATACCCAAAATCTTTGGAAACTACCATTAAATGAAAGTACAATAAATTGAATCGAGTTGAAAACATGTTGACAAAAGAAGACATTGCTCGTTTTAACCATGTTTTCAAAAACACCTTCTGCTACAGAGGCATCAGAAAGTGCCCACATGAGGAACAGGGTTAATCATTCAAGACATTTTCATATCAGCAAAAACAAAAAAACACTCAATTTCTCTTGGTGAAAATAGAATTAAACTGGGCACACATAATTTCTGTCATAATACAGATTATATGAATTTTATATTCTATAATCCAATTTAAAACAATTTGTAATAAAGGGTCGTGTGTTCAAATAAATAAAGGGGATCATAGCAGGGGAGATAAATGCTTCTGAATTTCCAAAGTTTTCTCTATCAGAATTATGTCCCTTGATATGGTATGTTTACCCAGATGGCCATTCCAAGTCAGCTTCCTTTTTCCTGTAGCTCTTGAAGGGCATAGCAGTCTAAAATTTATTAAAATTCTTAAACTTACCAGTTCAAAATCCTCTAGCTCTGATGTTATAATGCGCTTAATAAGCGAGTCCATCATTTTACTGATGGTCTTATGAACTGATGAATCATCTTCATCATCATCATCATCATCATCATCATCGTCAGCAGGTTGCTGTGCCTTAATTTCGAAGGATTTGACCATACACAACTGAATAGCGCAAAGTAGATGTGACTGTAAATAAAGAAATATGTTGGTCAAATCCTATTAACCCCTTCCAACATATATAACAAATCTGCAGCAGACGAATTTGAAAGCATCTAGGCAGAATTATGGAAAAACTCTATAAATAAAAGAATAATTGAAGCATAAAGTTGAAAAGATGGTGGCAAAAGGAGAAATTGCTCAGTTTCAGCAATTTAGCATTTTGCATACAACAAATCTGTAGCGGAGGACTTTGTAAACATCTAGGCTAAAACACAAACAAGAGGGCCATGATGGCCCTCGATCACTCACCTGATATTATTTGTTTTCACTTTGGCCATATTTCGACCAATCAACATAGCTTGAAGGAATCTGATAAAGAGTCATCCAAGGAACAAGTTTTTTTCGTTTTGTTGCCATAGAAACCAGAATTCTGCATGGATCCCAATATTTTTCAAGAATTCTGGTGAGGTCATTGAGAGGATGCTTTCTGTGAAGTTTCATCCTAATTGACTGAGGAGAAGATGTTGACGGACGACGGATGCTGGACAAAAGGCGATCACAATAACTCACCTTCAGGACTTTGTGCTCAGGTGAGCTAAAAAACTCTTAAGGTATGAAGGTATAATTACTAAAAAAAAGTTGAAAACCTTCTGGCAAAAAGAGAAATTGAGTATCACTTCTCATCTTTTGTTTCTTTTCAAAGTTAGAGCTTTTTCTGTTTCTAACTTGCAGAAGCATTTTGATGTATCTGCAGCATCTGATAGCATTTGTGACAAAAGGAAAAATAGTTCAATATGAGCAAATTATACCTTTTGCCACAATGTTTTTAACTGGATTCAATAATTATGATTTCATATACACGTATATATACTTTCCATAGTTTAACCTTGATGTCGTCTGGTGCAGATGCTGTATGGTCACCATGTATTTGAACCAAATTTGGTAAAAGGTCACTAAAAGAGGTTCCTACCTGAACATTTTGGGTTATTTTTCCTTTCAGATGCCGCAGCAACCTAAGTTCTCCATACAATTTAATTCTTTGAACACATTTGAAAAAGGATCACAAAAGATACATTCCTGTAATGCATGTTTGAAATTGGTCGAGTGATTTAGGAGACGATGTGGTTTAAAGCTAAAAGTCAACAACGGACAGAGAGTGATCAGAATAGTCCCTCTTGATTCTTCGGCTCAGGTGATCTAAAAACTTGTTGCCAAACATAACATAATTCTAAGACGACAACGATATATTCGTTCGGTACAAAATGAGATGTGGCCCGCGCATGCGCAATCAGTGGCAAAACCGTAATGGTGGACTTATGAATCGAAGTTTTTGCTGTGAATCGTCTTTGCGGATTTATCGCAGTTTTTTAATACATCTCGAGGTGTCACTATGTGACCATCGAGTTATAAATTCAGTTCTTCTATGCAACTGAAATTTATTCGTTGTCAGTGGATATTTTTTGTGCTATTGACAATTTTTTGGAAGTGTGCTTCGCACACGTGGTCCGAGGTGTCGTTTTAGACCATCGGTCACAAAGTTTTTTCTAGTTTAGTTCTGACTTCAGACTTCGTGTGGAATAAATACATTACATTTCCACGTCTTATACGCTACTTTTCATCATGGCTGAAAAAACTAGCAAGCCGGACGAGCCGGCGAAGAAGTTGATTGACAAAAATGAAAAAACAAAAATGAAAAGAATTACAAACAATTCTAAATCGGCCATTGCCTCTGGATCTGGATCTCTTAGTTCTGAGAATCCCGACACTGTGATGTCTTTGCTCCAACAAATTCACAAAGATCAAAGAGTTTATGATAAAAAAGTGGATGGCATGATGGACAGAATTAAGGTGCTTGAAACGTATGATTACGAGGAGCATGAAGATTATGATATGAATCCGTGGTCATACGAGGACCCAGATTGTGAGGAAGGTGAAATTGAAAACGAAGCTCCCTCAAACAAGAGGAAATTAGACAATAACAGTAGATTTGCTAGTATGTCTAAAAGATCAAAGGGACAGGAGATTACTGGTGAACCTCTGGAACAATGCTTAGCTACGAATTTAAATGATTTGTTTAGGAATGGAATGGACGAAGAGCAATACAATGCATTGTCAAAGGATGAAAACATTCCTAGGCCTGTGAACTGTGAGGCGTTGGGAACAGTGAAAGTTAACCGGGTTGTCTGGGATGTTGCCTCGACACAAAACAAATTCATAGACAAAAGATTTCAAAATGCAGAAACGGCATTGATTAAGGGATCTATACTTATCTCCCAAGTGTCGCATGCTCTAGCTGAACTAGAACAAAAGGCCAAGGAAAAAGACATTGACTTGAGTAATGTTGTAGACCAATGTAAGGATGCTTTATCCCTGCTGGGACATTCTAATCGACTACTTAACTTGGGTAGAAGAGAAGCATTGAAGCCTAATATCAAAGATTACACACATCTTTGCAACCCAAGTGTTCCAATTACTACAGAACTATTTGGGGATGACATCTCGCAAACTATCAAAGATATAGATGAGGGAGCTAAGATCGGCCAAAAAATCCAGCATGGACGGCAAAACGATCAGAGATCACGTGGAAGGGGGTTCTTCCGTGGCAGATTTAGAGGTAGAGGAAGAGGCTACCCAATGAGAGGATCTTATGATCAAAGCGGGTATAATTCAAACCCAGCAAAAAACTACAATCCCCGGAGAGGGTCACGGGGACATTACAAAAACTAAAGCAAGTAAGTTATCATTTAAATACCACTTTTGAAGGAGGTAGACTAAAATTGTTTGCACAACAGTGGAAATTGATAACTAATGACCCTCTAATTTTAGACATAGTAAAACATTGTCATTTTAACTTTGACAATAATAGGCTACCAAGCCAATCCCATTTTTCACAAAGATCATTTAATCAAAATGAATTAATGATTTTGGATAAAGAAATCAAAGAATTGTTACAATACAAAGTTATTAAAAAAGTGGAACAGGAAGTAGGTCAATTTCTTTCACCTACTTTTTTGAAAGCTAAGAAAAATGGAGAGTTCAGAATGATTTTGAATCTGAAAAAGCTAAATGAATACTTGCCATATGAGCATTTCAAAATGGATCACTTTGAAAATGCATTGAATTTTGTGACTCCTAACATGTATTTCGCTTCTATTGACATTAAGAAAGCATATTATTCAATTCCTTTAGCCTCTGAACAGCAACGTTTCTTTTGTTTTGTACATAGAAATGTAGTTTACCAGTACTGTGTAATGCCAAACGGTGTTGGCCCAGGACCGAGGTTGTTCACTAAGCTTATGAAGCCAGTGTATGCAAAATTGAGAAATGAGGGCCATATAAGTACTGGCTTTATTGATGACAGTCTTCTGTATGGGAATACTAAAGATACATGTAAAAACAATGTGAGTGTCACAACCCAGCTCTTAAATGATTTAGGCTTTATACTGAATCTAGAGAAAAGCATTCAGATCCCTACTCAAATTATTGTGTATCTAGGTAATGTTATTGACTCAGTGAAGATGATTGTCTATTTACCGATGGAGAAAAAAGATAAGATGAAAATTGCCTGCCAAAAATTACTGTTTGGCATATATGTTAAAATACGTGATCTGTCTCAAGTGATTGGCCTAATTGTATCTTCTTTCTCTTGTGTTGAATTTGGAAAATTGCATTACCGTAACCTGGAAAGGGGGAAAATAGAGGCATTGAGGTTACAAAAAGGAAATTATGATGCTTACACAATGCTTTCTTCTTCCATGAAGATTGAACTCCAATGGTGGGTTGAAAACATCCATTCCCAGATACGTAGAATTAGACATAATAGCCCTGATATCATTGTTCAGACTGACAGTAGTCGTCTTGGTTGGGGGGCTTTCTTTGGAAATCAAACAATAGGAGGCAGATGGACAGAGGAAGAGAAAGAGTTGCACATTAATGCTTTAGAAATGCTTGCAATTTTCTTTGCAATGAAATCATTTGTCCATGAGGTCTCAAACAAACATGTCAAAATACTGTCGGATTCAATGACGGCGGTCAGTTATGTGAACAATTTCGGTGGGATCAAATCTCTTGATTGCGATAGGATTAGCAGAGAATCCTGGCATTTCTGCATTCACCATAATATATGGCTCACATGTTCTCATATACCAGGTGTCGAAAATGAGGCTGACAAACCATCTCGTGTATTTAAGGATCACATAGAGTGGGAACTGGTTGTACGATATTTCAATCGTATATGCGAGAAATACGGAAAACCTGATATTGACTTTAATATTTGCAACCAGATTAAATAAGAAAGTCAAAAAATTTTGCTCATGGTATCCTGATCCGGATGCATGTTACATCAATGCTTTCTCTCTGAACTGGAGTGATTTTAAATTTGCTTATTCATTTCCACCTTTCAGCTTGGTGGGGCGTTGTATTCAGAAGATACAAACAGACAGAGCAAAAGGCATTTTGGTTGTACCTCTGTGGCCAACACAAACTTTTTTCCCAGTGCTGATGAGACTACTTGTCGACAGCCCATTGATACTACCAAAAACAAGTTCAATTCTGAAACTGGGTCAGTCAAGCCAGGAACATCCATTGGAAAAACAGTTAGTGATGATTGCATGCAAAGTATCCGGAGATCCTTTAGAGACAGAGGCCTTTCGCGGAACGCTACCAAAATTATCATGTCCTCATGGCGATCGTCCACAAAATGCGAATACAAAACGTATATATCGAGATGGTTTCTCTTCAGTGGTAGACGAAAGATTGATAACGTTTCAGTTTTCTGTTAATGAGGTCATAGAGTTCTTAACAGAACAGTTTGAGCAGGGTCTAGGATATTCAGCTCTTAATACGGCTAGATCAGCACTTTCGTCATTGGGAATCGTTTTGGGTGGTTTTTCAGCTGGAACTCATCCTATGGTGATACGCTTCATAAAAGGCGTGTATAATTTGAGACCACCTATTAGTAGATACACTCATATATGGGATGTTGATAAAGTGCTAATATATCTAAGGAAACTATCCCCAGTAAGGAAAATAAGTCTCAAAGATTTAACATTGAAGCTCACCATGTTGATGGCTCTTGTGAATACAGCGCGTTGCCAAACATTACATTTGTTATCTGTAAATAACTTGAAGAAGCTATCTTCAGAGTTCATATTACAATTGGACAGTTTAGTTAAACAAAGTCGACCAGGTGTCAACACGTCTTATTTCCATTTAAAATGTTATCCTCCAGATAGGAGATTATGTGTTTATACAGTTCTAAAAGAATATCTACATAGGACAAATATGTTCAGGAAAGATACAGATTCCAAATTATTATTAAGTTACTGTCGACCACACAAAGCAGTGAGTAAAGATACTATAAGTCGATGGGTTAAAGTTGTCATGTGTAGAGCAGGAATTGACATTAATGTGTTCGGACCTCATTCAGTTCGTGCAGCATCTGCATCTAAAGCCAAGTCAATGGCTGTGCCGGTGGCTGATATTATGAAATCGGCAGGATGGAGTAACAAGCAAACTTTTGCAAAATACTATGATAAAAAGATTGTGACAGAAAACTTGGTTTCAGAAGCTGTTTTGAAACTTTAGGTATGTTGGTACTTCTTATAACATATTTGACATGATGCGCTTTAAAGTCTCATTTTGTACCGAACGAATATATCGTTGTCGTCTTAGAATTTAAAAATTAGCCGAGACTTACCTGTAAGTTGAAGGATGATTGTAATTCTACAAGTACAACGATTTGAGAGAGGAGACAAAATGCCTCCCTCCCACCCGACTATTTATCATGTTTATTTCTTACTGGCATCATGCCAAATATGGACTGTGAAGACTGATTGCGCATGCGCGGGCCACATCTCATTTTGTCTCCTCTCTCAAATCGTTGTACTTGTAGAATTACAATCATCCTTCAACTTACAGGTAAGTCTCGGCTAATTTTTAAATTATTTTATAAGAAAAATATACAATGGCATGCACAATGGACAATTCGCCAGGACATAAGCTCAACTGTTGAGAGCTAAAACAGAACAAAGATCTATGTTAGCATTAACCCTCTCAAATATACAGACACTTTCTGACACCTCCGCAGCAGACAACTTTTAAAAGCATTGTGGCAAATGGCTTAATCGCTCATAATGAGCAATTTTTTTGTCTGCCACAATGCTTTCAACATTATAAACAATTATACTTTCATTTATATTTTTTCTATGTCTTCTGATGCAGATTTGTTTTATGAAGGAAAGGGAGGGTTAACAATTCTGATTAACCCTTTCCCTCATATAGACGCTTTCTGACGCCTCCGCAGCAGACAGCTTTTTGAAAACATAGTGACAAAAGAAGAAATTGCTCAAAACGAGCAATTTCTCCTTTTGCCACAATGTTTACCACTTTTAGTCATAGGTTATCCATTCAATTATAGAGATTTTCCATTTTTTGACAAAATATGTTCAAAGTCGTCTGCTGCAGAAATATCATATGAGGGAAAAGGGTTAACTTACCAATGGTTCAGCTAGGTACACTTGATCACCTTGCGACATTAGACAAGGCTCCAGTTTTATAGGGGGGTTAATGTCCTCGTTGTTCTCGTAATATCCTTTTAGCTGTAATGCTAACATTTCCAGAATAGGTTCTCGTAGCTCAGTATTTTTGTCCAAGATCTCTATCAGTTCCTGTAAGAGTAAATGAATACCTAGAGCTTTGTTCAAACAAACAAATCATAAGCAGAAGACTTTTCGAATTTATCTGGACAAAATATGGCAAATTTATCTCTCAAAATGAAAGAATAATATTGGAATACAGTAGAAAACATTGTGGCAAATAGGCAACTTTTTTCACTTGCTACAATGTTTCAATTGTGTCTGTATGTGACACTTGTTAAATTTACCCTTTCCCACCTATAGCCGCATCTGCAGCAGACGACTTTTGAAAACATCGTGACAAAAACAAGCAATTTCTCCTTTTGCCACAATGTTTTCAACTATTTTCAGTAACTATACGTCCAATTCTAGAGATCTTCCATATTTTTAAGTAGACATGTTCAAAGTCGTCTGCTGCAGATTTGTTGTATGCGGGAAAGGGTTCAACATCAAAATTGAAACATTCATACAACTTCTTTAGATCAACCTGATCTCTGCTTCCAGGAGTCTTACGCCCAGTATTCATGGAAAGGAGGTAGAAACCCCCAAAAGGATGATCCCTGTATGTTTTCAGTATTAAAACCAGAGACCTTTGAATCACAGAGCACAGACCCTCCACTAATTTCTCTCAAATTGCTCAACTACTTATTCATACAAGACTAAAAGGTTTGAGTTCCGGGGGAAAACAACCCTTAGCATGATAAGTGCAGATGTTGATCTGATGGAACATCTAATCCATATGGATTAGATGTGCCATTCTTATGAACTAGAATGGAGTGCTCCGCAGAGCACGTGTGTCACCTGCACCTGCTCATTGAAAGTGTGACGAAAAAGTGTGACGGGCAGACAGACAGACGCCGGACAAAAAAAAAAGTAATCCCTAAGTGCCTACCATGCTATGCAGGGTGACACAAAAAGTGTCTTGAATCATTCCCTGTCGGATTTTGAGTTATGAGGTAACGTTAAGGTTTTGTGACGACGCAGGCGCTGACGCCGCCGCCAAGGGCAACACAAAACCCTGACTGATTACCGTAATTGTATCAAATGGCAGTGTTTCATCCTAACAGAACAAGTCACTGTATGCTGTAGATTGACTTTCCAATCAGGTAAACTTGATTATTAATAAGAAAACTCTTCGCTACCTATTTTCCCAAATCAGTTAAAATAATTCAGCAATTGGGGAAAATGACGAGCGGCAGCGCGGGCCCTGCAAGTTGGTATACCTGATAGACTAGCAACCTGACATCCGCTTCCTGTGATAAACATCGTCTCAGGTTTCCCAGTATCTCTAGACAGAGGGCCTCATTACTGGATGGATTATGTACAATGTGCACATCCACTTCAACCTATAAACAGAGTGAAGCCATATCTCAATTCACAAATTGATAAGAAATTTCTCTCTTTTGTTACAATGTTTTCATCTCTTATCAAAAATTAAGTTTTGATTAAAGATAATTTCCATATTTTTGCATGACTTTCAAAACGCAAAGGTAAAAATCTAAAAAATCAAAGTTAAATTATTAAGAGTTGAAAACATTGTGGCAAAAGGAGAAATAATAAGCAATTTTTCCTTTTGCCACAGTGTTTTAAAAGTTGTCTGCGAGTGGGAAAAAAGTAAGAAATAAGAAAACATCACTGTAAAGCTTTATCAAAATCGGCCGAGCGGTTTTAGAGGTGATGTTGTTTGAAACAAATTGTTGACGGACGATGGCCGGACAGACAACAGACAAAGACCAGTCGCAATAGCTCACCATGAGCCTCTGGCCAAAGTGAGCTAAAAATCATTGAGGGAAAAGGAGATATTGCTAGTTTTGAGCATGTTCTCATCTTCTCACAATGTTATCAATGTTGTTTGCTGCAAAAAGGGATTAATGTTGTCTGTAGTACGGAAAGATATTGCTGTGCTTATTGTCATTAAGGAGGTTCGATCCTGGGACGAGTCATATGAAAGACTTTAAAATGGAAGTACTAGCTTTCCCTGGCTCTCAGGATAGTAGCATTACGACTGACTCACTGGTGTCAGGATAAATGGACCAGTAGTACTGGTAACACCCAGGTAACGGTGTGATATAACTGAAAATATTTATGAAGCGCATACAAACAAAATTATGGTCCTTATCTGACATACCTGACTAGACGACAAAGCCGGCTGACTATACTGGCTTGATCGGAGCCCTCCCAAAACACGGAAATACTTCAATAACATAAGGAACCCTCCAGCACCAATTTTACGAGAGTCGAGGCGCCTGTAAATTTGAAGAAAAAAAAAACACCACTGTATAATACATACAACTATCAAAAGAAATTGATTTTTATTAAATTAAAGTTCTCCTAATTGATAAATGACTGATGCTCCAACATTGTTTGATTAAGTTGTATGTCACTTATAACAGTATTTTAGTTATATCACTTTAGCCAGTTCAACTATGCATGTGTTTTCTTGCTTTGTCATATCAGTATTCAACAATACATTCTACCCTGGTAACTGACTACCTGTCTAAAAATAAACTGTTATCCAATTGATGGTAGACGAATGATGCTAGTCATAAGGCTTTTGACAATAACCTGAAAGAATAAATGCCCGAGTAGGGATTCAAACTCACAATCCCTGGATTGACAGCCCCCATTGTTACCTCCTGAGCTATTGGCAAATTGAACTCCAGCAAAGCATAAACCCTTTCCTACATACAGACGCCTCTGCAGCAGATGAATTTTGAAAACATTGTGACAAAAGATGAAATTGCTCATTTTCCTTTTGTCACATTGTTTTCAACTGTTATGAGTATGTATACATTTATTACCGTAATAGAGATTTTCCGTGTGTCTAGATGTTTTCAAAGTCATCTGCTGCAGCTTTGATGTATGTGGGAAAGGGTTAAACATGCCTGTAATGATTTGACTGTGTGTACATGCTACACATACTGTTTGCCAAAAGCGGCTGTAAAATTTCTTTGACTAATTGATAATCAGTGCAGGTCTAGAATAGACAGGTTGATCTGGGTCGACAATTACTCCAAGAATGTTTTCCTGGACAACAGCTCAAAAGTTCAAGAATTTTCATTGCATCTAGGTTTTATATAATAAAAGAATAATGGTGATGCCGAGTGTTTGATTAACAGAAACATTTTCTAAAGGTAGTCACAAACTTATAAATATTTAATTTAGCTGAAAGTCTTGAAGTTTGCCTCTGGTGGGAAATACCTTTTTTAAAAGAGCTTTTACTGGAGGTGATTTATACCATGGAAACCAGAATTCTGCATGGATCAAAACAATCTGAAGGAATTTTTGTGAGGACACTGAGAGAATGCTTTCTGTAAACTTTCATCCAAATTTACCTACTGGTTACACAGGAGCAGATGTTGATAGACGAATGTCAGAAGCTGGACAAAGGGCAATCATAATAACTCACATTGTGCACTAGATGCTCAAGTGAGCTAAAAATTAGTGGTTTCTAATCAATTGAACTTGACCATTATTTCATGGTCTTAAAACCTGTGATCCAAAAGTTAGTGATTCTTTCATAAGATATCTTCTCTTCGAAGCAAAATGTAGACAAGCTCATTTCTATATCCTCCCCTAAACTTCGTTTAATGAGGAATTTCACTTTTTATAGAGAATATCTGTATTTGAACCCAGATGTTTTCAAAGTCATCTGTTTCATAATTGTTGTATGTGGGAAAGGACTAAATAAAGGGTATATGGTGAATAAAAATGTTCACACATTTGTTCGAAAACAAAAAGCTATGATAAAGATGATGTACAAGCACACTCCTTTATACATATAAATTCATTTTCTAAAAGCAAAAATCTACGATAAAGATGAAGAATCCATATCAGGCAACAATGATATTTGAATCCTTTTCCCAAATGCATTTTGATACATCTGCTTCAGAACACTTCTGAAAACATTGTGGCAAAAAGAGAATTAATTTTAGAGATTGACAATATTTTTCCCTCGATGTTTCCAAAGACATCTGTTTCAGATGAGTCATAATACCTAAACATGTTGTTTGTGAGAAATGGTTAAACTAGTGTTAACCCTTTGCCTCATATAGATGCTTTCTGACACCTCTGCAGAAGACGGATTTTTGAAAACATAGTGACAAAAGAAGAAATTGCTCAAAACAAGCAATTTCTCCTTTTGCCACAATGTTTTCCACTTTTAGTCATAGGTTATCCATTCAATTATAGAGATTTTCTATTTTTTGACAAAATATGTTCAAAGTCGTCTGCTGCAGAATTGTCGTCTGACGGAAAGGGTTAAGGCTGATTATCACCTTCATATGTTTTTCTGTAAGATTGACGTCAATATACTCACGTAGAAAACATGGACTTTCTCAGCACTAGTATTAGGGCATCTTTAAGGGTCATGCTTAGTTTAAGTAAGGGTTGAATAGCCCTTAGTAATCCCTCAGCTGACCCGGGCGACAGGTAGGACAGGTGATCAAACATTTCTCGAATCTTGTGGGTGGAGTCCAGTAACATTTGAGGAGATGCATACACAGTATTACCCAAAAGTTCTGTAAATCAGAAAGAACTTGTTTGAAAAGGGATTTCTACAGTTTTAACATTTTGCCACTTGCGAACACTTTTGCAGCAGACAACTCTTGAAACAAGACATGGAAATTCCATGAAACCAGGTTTTCTATAATGGAAGGTGTTTGATTAAGAATTAACAGATCTGTCAAATCTTTCTGTTAATAGTTAATCAAAGCTAGTAATTCAAGTAACAGGGAATATTTCAATTGATGAATAATCATAATTACTTTGTCAATTAAATATATCACAATTTTATCTAACAAATATCAGTTCAATACAGTCAATCGTGTGTTGATGGCCTCATTTATTAAGAACATATAATAGATAACAGATATTAAGCAACCTTTTGTTGTAAGCAGCCACATTTTAGGATCCCTAATGCCAGGTTGATAATCAGTGATCTGCCTTAACCCTTTACTTGATAGTAACGCGTTTATGCCTTTGCAAACAAACTAGATCCAGGGCCCGAGGTTATGAAACTTACTCATATCTATGCTATATTCTTTTAAATTGCCAAGTTATTTAATATGGAGCATATTTGAGCGAAGTTATTTGAAAATATCTATATGCATGGTAAAGTTATGGTCTGAACAAAAAAAGTTCAAGTAAAGTATATTTTCTGTCACTGTGACCTTGACCTGGAAGCTAAAGACCTTGACCTGGTAGCTAAACACAAAAAATGTGCATATCTCTATTTGTTGTCACTGTGACCTTGACCTTGAAGCTACAGACAAAAGTTTTGCATGTGACACATCATATTGATATAGTTCATATTTGTGCCAAGTTATTTGAAAATATCTCTATGCATGACACAGTTATGGTCCGGACAAGAAAATTTCAATTAAAGTCTATTTCTTATCACTGTGACCTTGACCTTGAATTTACAGATTTTTTTTTTGCATTTGGCACATCGTCTTGATATGGTGCATGTTTGTGCCAGGTTATTTGAAAATATCTCTTTGCATGACAAAGTTATGGTCCGGACAAGAAAAGTTCAATTAAAGTCTATTTCTTATCACTGTGACCTTGACCTTGAATCTACAGATTTTGTTTTTGCATTTGGCACATCGTCTTGATATGGTGCATGTTTGTGCCAAGTTATTTGAACATATCTCTATGCATGACAAAGTTATGATCCGGACAAGAAAAGTTCAATTAAAGTCTATTTCTTATCACTGTGACCTTGACCTTGAATCTACAGATTTTGTTTTTGCATTTGGCACATCGTTTTGATATGGTGCATGTTTGTGCCAAGTTATTTGAAAATATCTCTATGCATGACAAAGTTTTGGTCCGGACAAGGAAAGTTGACGCCCGCCCGCCGACTTCGCCAAACTAATAACCAGATTTTTCCTTCGGAAAACCTGTTACCTGGTTAAAAAACATTGTTGCAAAAGGAGCAATTATTTTCATGAGCAATTTCTTCTTTTGTCACAATGTTTTTTAACCCTTTCCCTCATACGACAATTCTGCAGCAGACGACTTTGAACTTATTTTGTCAAAACATAAAAAAATCTCCATAGTTGAATGGATAACCTATGACAAAAAGTGGAAACCATTGTGGCAAAAGGAGAAATTGCACGTTTTGTGCAATTTCTTCTTTTGTCACTATGTTTTCAAAAAGCCGTCTGCTACAGAGGCGTCAGAAAGCGTCTATATGAGGGAAAGGGTTAAACTTGATTCAATAATGATACCTTCATCTATGAATACAGATCTCTATATTTCTGCCTAAATGGTTTCAAAGTTATCTGCTGAAGAATTGTAGCATGTGGTAAAGGGTTAAACAGTATTTCAGTCATGGCATATCTGGGAAGATTAACCCTTTGAATGGTCAAAAACCTTCAAACTGGAGCTCTAGAATTATCAATTTGATTCATAAGCAACAAGAGAATGCCAAACTGTCACAAAATATGCCCATCAGGAAGGTATAACTGTGGAACAACTAAATTGATCTGGTCAGCCTTTTGTCACAATGGAGGTTTTATGCCCAAAAGACTAACAGCAAATATGATGAAGATTGGATCAGAACTATTGAAGTTAAAAAGCCGACTTGGCCTATTTGGCCAAATTTCAGAGAATTCAAGGGCAATAATCCAAATGAACTTCGAGTAAATTTGCTGATTATCGAACTTGGCCTCGGTATTATGCCTACAAACATGCTCAACAAGTTTGGTGAAGATCCAAGGAAAACTGTTCGGCTTAGAGCAGTCAAGACTTATTCAGCCCTTTTTTTTTATAATTCCAGGCCCATAATTCAACTTGGAGAGCTGACAATATGTGCATGCCAACTGCTGCAGATGTTCCAGTAATACTTCCGGTTAATATGGGCTTATAACAATTACATGGAAAAATTCCATGTGTTTTTAAATGAATTATTCAAATTAGTTTTAGGACTGTATTGAACATTTTGTGATCTAAAGAACTTTAAATATAAAATAATCCAAATCTTATTGATAATCAATGACAATTCAACCGTTATTTCCCATGCTTTTCTGATACTAAATAAGAGCTGTCCGTAAGACAGCACACTCGACTATTTACCAAGGTAGTGCTGGACTGGTGAAGTAGCCTTTGTTACAACCCTGTTGAATATCTGCTCTAAAATATCAGCTCTTACCATTTCATGTGCCTGAAATGAACAATAGAGTTTAACCCTTTCCCTCATACGACAATTCTGCAGCAGACGACTTTAAACATATTTTATCAAAAAATAGAAAATCTCTATAATTGAATGGATAACATAGGACTAAAAGGGGAAAACATTGTAGCAAAAGGAGAAATTGCTTGTTTTGAGCAAATTCTTCTTTTGTCACTATGTTTTCAAAAAGCCGTCTGCTGCAGAGCCGTCAGAAAGCGTCTATATGAGGGAAAGGGTTAAAGGATCACAGGTGTTGCAGAGCTGTAGAAAAGGGGCGCTTTGCATGTTTTGCAAATAAAATCCTTATTTGACCCTTTAACCCTATGATGTGGATTCTCAAACAAATCATATGATTGAGATAATTCTTTTAAGTACTCATAACATAGGGTTTGAGAGAGAAATAAGAGGGATACTGTATGGACAAGACCAGATTATCCCCCCTTACCTAGTCCTCTGGTGTTGGCTGGCAGCAAATGAAAGGATAATGGACAGACAGATGCTGGAGAAGGTATTTCATGTGTTAGTAACTCTTCTAAGTCAGGAGATACAAATATCACTATTATAAATCCTATTTATCATATAATAATAACCGTTAGACTATGCGTTAGACTACGCTAGACTATGCGTTAAGACTATGCGTTAGAATACGCGTTAGACTATGAAACTCATTATCAACTTGTACAAATGACAATAATTGGCTTATTTGTTAAACTTCAATCAAATTACCTAAGTAGTTACAGTGATATAGGGTAGTATGCATAACTTTAAAGTGAAAGTATAACAAAAAGATTGGACACAGAGCTGTGGGTTATTACAATTACCACTTTCCCACATATAGTCACGTTCTGAAGCCTCTGCAGCAGACAACAAATGAAAACATTGTGAGCAATTTCTCATTTTCAACAATGTTTATTTTAGATAATTACACTTTCATTTTTAGAGATTTTCTATATTTTTGCTCAGATGTTTTCAAAGTCGTCTGCTACAGATTTGTTGTATGTTGAAAAGGGTTCAAATAAATAAATGGGACACACGCGATTTCGATGGAACAAATGTGTTCCTCACAAATATGGCAGAAAATGAAAGTGTGACAGACGGACAGGACAGACAAGCAGATATGTGATCCCTATGTGACCAAAGGCAGGTGACGCAAAAATGACTTAAACTTACTTTAAAAGTGTTAAGTAACAACTTAGCACCCAGTTGACAGGCCTGTTGCATCGGTCCTATGTGTAGACTCGGTGAAACATCAACACGACCAAACACAGCCTTTGGACCAAACGAGTCCATCAGAATAAACCCAAGTTCTACCAACCCTTGAACAACGTGGTCCCAGCCATAGGAGCTTAAATTATTTAAAATGGTTACAAAGTTGGTAAGGATTAAATCAGTAAGCTTTTTCCCACATGCAGACACATTCTATCGTAACCACAACAAATATCTTTTTGGAAAAAAAAATGTGGCAAATGGAGGAATTTGTCATAATGAGCAATTTCTCCTTTTGCCACAATGTTTTTATTAATATTGTTTATTTCAGTTAATGAAAAACATGGCAGCACTTTCAGGGCTCCAGATATTTTGAATGGTATGGTAAAATTTTGATCCCTTTATAAAACAAAAAAGTTACATTCAGAACTAATATCAGGGCTTTCGTGAGGGGCCGACTTGAGCAAAGTGGTCGCCTTAAATTGTCAGACTTAGCCCTTTCACTCAATCAAAGTGAAGTCATCTTTGCCAATAATTTATGGGACACTGTAAATCATTACAGTCACACATCATGTCACTTCTATGAGATAGATGTCAAATTAAACCTTAAATGTTTCAACAATTTGAATCTAGCTTTTATGAAACATATAGCTTAAAAAAAAAGAGCGATTTTCAGGATATTTTTTTTCAATATAAAGTTGTAATAGGGGGGCCGTACTATTTGACATTAACAAATCAAAAGGCACCATCTATGTAGCCTTGTTCCTAATGGATTCCTCCCCGAATATTGAATTTGATTGGTCAGAATTGTAGGTACTTTCCGAGATTCCAAAATGGCGGATGTAAATGAATCTTTTGTCGAGATTTTTCGAAATTTCGACTCTGAAGGAGAATTTGAGGGCATTGAAAGGGCTGATTTGATAGATATTGATAAGATCACTTTATGCTTTTTTGCCATATCACAAAAATGACATTTCCCGCGATGAACAGCTGAATTGTTCGCGAGAAATTTGTGAAACCACTCGTACCCCTCTTTGGTCGGGAATATTTGCTGACATTGACAGCAAAGCTTTACAGGTTGTCATCATTATTATAATCAAATATATAAACATTCATTTTTGTTTAAATAGATGTGTATCCCAAACGTCCCAGTGATGACACACATATCAATGACATAAGAAATATCACTTCTGCATTAAATCCCCCCACTTCTCCCTAAATTGCCTGGAGGGAGAAACAAGTTTTAGCCTAGTGAGAACCCTGAATATAGGTTCTTGCATCAAGACTAAGAACAAACATAATCATTTGTTTTGAGTAATTTGAAGCCTGTTTTTTCAGTTTCTGAGAATTATCAATATTCAATAATTTAGTTTTCATTTAAGAGATTTTCCATACTTTTGCTCTGACAGATGTTTTCAAAGTCATTTCCTGCAGATTTTCATGTGGGAAAGGGTTAAAACTGAATTGTGACTATTACACATTTCAAAACATATGTCATATGAAAACAAATAATCAATATTCTGGGTAATTGGCCTTTGAGCAAGACCAAATACTATTGTTAGAAGATGAGTAAATGCTCATTATAAAATTACTTTATATTGAAGTCTTCTGCTGCATTTGAATTAAACAATTTTTGAAATCTTGGAGAATCACTTTCATCATTGTCATCCCCGAACAAGTGTTGACTCTCTCATAAACCAAGGCTTTCACATGCATTATCCACTCGAGCCATTGGCACCAAAAAAAGAATGTGGCTAAAAAATAAATCTGGAGAAGACGACTTTGAAAACATGCAAAGATCTCTATAAATGAATGTATAACTATTGAATAGAGGTGAAAATGTTTTGGCAAAAAGAGAAATTGCTCATGATGAGCAATTTCTCATTTTGCCACAATGTTCATTGCTGCAGAAGGGTCAGATTGCGACTGTATGTGGTAAAGGGTTAAATGTCGTCCGGTGCAGAATTGTTGTAAGTGGTAAAGGATTTATTACACCATGGATATGCGTAGGGCTTACCTGTTTTTAACAGTCTGTAAAACAAAGTCTTCCACGCACCCAGAATCTGTTACAACCTCTTGTATCCAGGCGCTTTGCTCCTTTTTCTCGTTATCCCTGAAGTTCTTTAGAACCATGGCTTTCAGAAAGTCAAATATCTGGTCAAAAATAAAACAACAACTGTACCTTCCGTTGTCAAACATTAAAAGTTCTGACGATCACTAATCCTTGGATTCATGTTCTGAAAAAAATGTGTTTGTGAAATAGAAATTCCCCTGGGAGTCCCCTGGGAGTCAACTACATTTGCTAGATGTATGTAACATTCAATGTAAAAGATAAAAACAAAGTTTTAACAAGCAATTTCGCTGAATTGATATCCCCTGCCAATGATGGCTTGTTTGTGATTGATGGCTTGTTTGTGAATAAAGGCCTTTATGTTGAATGTGCAATTGACCTGCAAAATTATTTCAACTTATTCACACAAGAACAAGGGGTATGAACAGAAATTGAGACAGATAAACATATTCTTCCTGAAAGAATAAAATAACGACACTGGTTTTATAAACAACTTTATTAAACTAAGAGTGTGAATTAAAGACATTTTTTCATAATTAAATCCCAAAGGAAAATGTGAAAACAAGTTTTTGCTACTTTACCCAACGGTGACACAAGTGCAATAGCTCCCTTTATTCAAATTTTTTCCTTAAATCAATGGCAATAACTCTAAAGAAAATTGACCAATCCAAAAAAACAATGGACGGGCATAATCCCAGTATGTTGGTTCATATTTATTTCAAGTTTCATGAAATTCTACAAGCTAGTTACTGAGAAATGGCTGCGGACGTGGATTTTTCAATATATCAAGGGCAATAACTCTAAGGAAAATTGACCAATCCAAAAAAACAATGGACGGGCATCATCCCAGTATGCTGGTTCATATTTATTTCAAGTTTCATGAAAATCTACCAGCTAGTTACTGAGAAATGGGTGCGGACGGACGTGCCGGACGCACACACACACGGATGGACAATGCCATTTCAATATCCCCCTCCCTGAAATCAGGCGGGGGATAAAAAGTAAACATTGAAGGTTTTGGTGTTTTTGGAAAGGACTAGTCACATGGAATATGCATTCCAAATATCAAAATTTATTGCAAACGTCTTTTTTTTTTTACCACAGACAGACTGACAAAACAAACACTATATGCCTGTAATACTTTATTCTATGGACATATAGGCTAAATGCTTTGTAGCATAAAAAGAAATAACTGCTTAAAATAAGCAATTTAAAATGAATAAAAAATATCTTTTTTTTCTTCTACATTTTCCCACAAACATTTTCAAAGTATACAGCTCTTTAGATTGAAATACAATATTGAGAAAGCAGTTAATTTTTCCCATCATACAGACACATTTTGACACCTCTGCAGCATATGACTTTTGAAAACATTGTGACAAAAGGAGAAATTGTTCACAATGAGCAATTTCTCTTTTTGCCACAATGTTTTATACTCCATTCAATAAATATACTTTAATTTTTTAATCCAACCAAGATATGAAATCATCCAAATGGTAAAGCTCAAGTATATGATCTATCAATTGACATACATGTATTCAAGTGCACTTGACATTATGCTTTTTGAGAGACATTTTGTGATCAATGAACATTATATAAACGCTAAGGCTATCTTTTTATAAGAAATCATGATACCACTGGTATGTGTACCATCATTCTGTAACAGATTTCTGAAGAGTGAGGACATAATGGTCCTTACAAAAGAGATCAATTAAACCATGTAACAGGATCAAGTCCAAATTTCATATTGTACTTAAATTTAGAGATTTTTGCAAAGATGTTTTCAAAGTCGTCTGCTGCAGATTCATTGCAAGTAGGAAATGGTTTAAATTTCTGAAAAAAGAGCAGCTCAGCTTTCATATACAAAAGGGTTAACCCTTTCCCACATATCGACGCCTTCTTATGCCTCTGCAACAGTGGACTTTTTAAAACGATGTGGTAAAAGGAGAAATTGCTTTAAATGAGCAATTTCCCCTTTGGCCACAACTTTTTCATATTTATTCAGTAAATATTTTATCATTTATGGTAAGTTTTTTGTCTACATTTGTCTGCTGCTGATTTGTTGTCTGTGGGAAAGGTTAATGATTTCTTGGTTTGTTTGTTTTACCTGTGTCTCAAACCTTTGTACTCTAGACAGTGACAAGGCCAGTGCAAGGTTGAAAGGTGACAAAGATTTGGAAGCACATCCTTGTTGGTTACTCTGAAAGATAAAAATGAGCCAGTGCATGGGTTGATTGATTGATTGGGGTTTAACACGGTTTTCAACAATATTTCAGTCATATCACGGCGGCCAGCTCACACCAGTACTCCACATAACATTGTTTCCAAGCAACTGGCTGCTTTTCCACATAGACTGTTAGCCCATTGGTGGAAGACGAATGACCTTGTCACAGTGACTTTGTCAAACGTCGAAAAGAATGTTGGCCGAGCTGGGGTTCATACTCACAACCCCTGGTTAGACAGCTCGCGTCGCTACGGACTGAGATACCAGGGCTCGGCTCCAGTGCATGGGAAAATGCACAACTGCTAAATCTTATCAGAATCTACAAAGGTCAAAAGAAGCTTCTTACAAGCTTTCTTACAAGCTTGTGTAAGTAATATGTGATCTGAATCTATAATGTTCACAACAGACAACTCATACCTTTTTCTCATGCACTGACTCAAATGAGCTGTGATCTAAGAAAACGAACTATGAGGCATTTGTTACAAGTAAAGATCCATATCACACTGCCCATTCACATAGTCTAATCTGAATGAGCAGTTCGCATAGGTCAAAGAAGCTTACATTAGGACAAACAGCACATACTTGGATCATAGATCTAGCATCCATGTACATTGATATCTAAATCTGTAGTTGTCCTGAAAGCCTTAAGACCTACTGTTTGTCATGTTTTTTCTGAACCACAGCAAATGTTGTGAGAACTCATTATTTGTTTAAAGAGATAACTATAAAAACACTAATTACGCGTAATTATAGGCCAAATGTTTTGCAACCTTGTTTGCCTCCTTTAAAACAACTTTTTAATCAAAAAATTAATTCATAGATATATGGTTTGATGGCTGTTAAGTCAAGTGATGGTTTAAGTTTGACAGAAGTAGCCAGATAACATAGAAGTCTGTTTTTTAATTGGTCATCAATTTCAAAGGCAAAACAATTGGCGTACATTTTTGGTAAATTTATAGAAAACGGAAGTTGAATTACAATGACCGGTCATAATAACCGGTATAATTCTTTCTAAGACTCATCAAGAATATGTTTTATAAAGAAAATCCCATACAAATATGAATGGGGAACCAGGAGACTTAAGTCTGACGTAAATTATCCAGTTTCATTACAAACAAACAACAATAATCAATTTATGATTAGGAAATTATAACCATAATATTTAATACTTGTGCATCAGAGTATGTGTTATCGGGCTCCCTTGGTATAGCATTCCCATATCGGTGTTCAGAACGAGGCTGACAAACTTTCTTTCCCTATTTGCTTATTTAGATGCTAAATTAATTGTGTGTTAACTAATTAAATGGTTTAACTGTGGGTCTTAATTAAAGTCAGTCAATATGCCACGCCTCAATTATCGAATTATCCACCAACAAAAAGAAATGACATCTTGTGTAATTGCATCGAGGTGTCATAAATTGGGAGCCAGACAGGTACCCGGATTAAAGAAAAAGGGCACATCAATTTGGTTAGGATTTACAAATTGGTGAAAACCAAAGAGTAACCAACATATAGCAATGTGAAACATTGTTTTCCCTTAACACCAAACCCTGAGACCATGAAAAGTTATCGCCATTCATTTTTCACAAATTAAAAAAAACTTTCTCAATTTCTTTTAAATTTTTGCATTTGGCCAAAATGGCGAACCACAGCACAATCCCTGCAATTTTGCCTGGAAACCCCCTAACATGTTTGTGTTTGTAATGTTTCTAAATTGTTTCGGATCTATCTTTTATCTTGGCTGAAAAATCAAAACAGTTCCTGCAGTTTTGGATTCTGTGATTTGTTAACCATTATCGTCTTCAGGAGAAATTTCTACACTTTTCTCAAAATGTTTTCAATATTTTTTTCTAAAATTGCACTTTCTTTTGAAAAGATTAACCCCTTATAAAAGTTTGATGTATCTGTGAAAGGGTTAAATGTGACAAAATGAAGCAATGGTTAAAACTTAAAAGTAAAAATGTTCCTACCTTAAGAGATTTCACAAATTCCCTTCCCAAGTCTTGATGTTGTTTCACAGCAAAGGAGATGTGAAGTATAACAGTGCCTTCTGTGTGCCGGAGTTCTTCAGTGCTGCTACCATCATCCAAAAGATCCTCACTGTATTAGACAAAAGATTCATTTTTATTTGAGTTTAATGCCATTTTCAACACATTTCAGATATTTTATGATGTAAATTTGCTTATCCACATTCCCTAGGTGACTACAGTCATCCAGAAGATCTTGGCTAAATTACAAGATGAAAACCGTTTCAAATCAGTCTATTTTATGATATTATCTTTCGACTTTGCAAAATTTTAAACAACGGATAATTGTCGTAAGTGTCACAATCTTCTCAACTTATTGTTCTACTGACTTTTCTTATTAACTTTCATTCATCAAACTTGTGGGAAAGGGAATAACAAGAGAGCTAACCTGAATTCCTGTTCATTTTCCGGTTTCTGGGCCAGGTCCTGCTCCACAAAGTAATTGATGATACCGTCGAGTATCACTCTCTTGTGGCCCTGTACAAATATATTGGTTATTAGGAAATATCTTCAGCAATTTAATCTCCCTTTCACAGAGTATACATACACCCCAAAAAGTTTCACAGAGGACTAGATAAGAGAGAGTAAATAGGTATTTTACCCACAATATTTCTCATATTACTCAAGCAAATCCTATGTGGTGGGTACTCAAAAGAATCGTCTCACTGAGATGATTCTTTCGAGTACCCATTACATAGGGTTTGAATGTCAAATAAGGATTTTAGAACATAAAAAATGCCCCTCATCTAGAGCTCTGGTTTCCATTATAGTATTTCATCAAGCAGATGATTCTCAAGTAAAACGATCAGGGGATAGATTTACAATTTCTCACATACAACAATATCTGCAGCAAACAACTTTGATTAAATGTCTGGGTAAAAATATAGAAAATCTCTAAAGATGTTGTTAGTAGAAGCATTGATTTGAATTAAAAACATTGTAGCAAAAGGAGAAAAAGCTCAATAAGCAGTTTATTTTATGCTAAATGATTAGATACTGTGTTCTATCAGTGAAATAAGATCCATATTACTCACACGTATGCCGGAACTACTTCTTTACTTATAAAGGGAGGCCAATGTGTTGATATATAGCCTTCCATTGTTTCCTTAAAAGGACTTTGTTGTATTGTCAATGTCAGACATTGTGTAGTAAACAAATAAATCCAATAGATGTGTTCCATATTTGTTCTAGTTACAACTTTTCAATATGGCGGACAAACTGTGTTTGAAGAGGACATTCACACAGATTCGTCCACATGTGAACAGGTACGAAATAGTTCCATTCTTTCATTATCAATTAGCATAAAATAAAAAGAAAATTTGTTTGTTTTGAGTGGATATGGAATTCCGAATATATCTCGTCTCGAAGTGATACAACTTTTACATTTTCACTCGCGCTACGCACTCATGCAAATATTAAAATAGTATCACGTCTCGATGAGATATATTTCATATTCACTTAAAACAAACAAATATCCTCTATGTCTTCAAAGTCATCTGCTGCAGATATATCAACATGTGTCTGCATATAAAATAGTGTACTGTCAGTTAAAATATGGACACAGCTGTAGAAATGTTTTCAGTTTCACTATTCCCGAATATGGCTCTAAAACAATCACCTTAATGGTACTTATAAGTAAAGCATATTTGCAATATGGCATAATTCCACAATTTTGAAAAGTTTTGGCATTTTCTCATCTGATGCCGCAGCAACGAAAGTTCTATAAAGATTTTTAATCTTTGAACAATTTTGAAAAGTACCACATTTGTGTGAAGATTGGTTGTTATTTGGCATGTGGGTAAGAAGGAGATGTCTTTTGAAACTTAAGTTTATTTTAATCATTTTCTGATCTTACCTAGTGGATTTGCTTTTCAACAAATCTATGACTGTAACAAATTAAGTAAAGGGTCACTGAACCTAAAGAAACATTTCTACTACGGTTTCTTGAAATCGGAGAAGCACTTCCATTTGGAATTTTAAAGTTTTGTAAAATTTCACCTTTTTCTGATGCCTCCTGGCTTAATGACAATGTTTTTCAATCAATAAATATGGCTTGTATAATTTCTGTAGGGGGTCGCCAAAGGAACAATCCTACCAAATAATCTTGTAATCAGAGAAGCGGAGTCAGAGGAGAAGTATTATAACCTTGGGGCAAATCCATCCCTTTCTGATGCTGCAGCAACCAAAGTTCTATATGGAATTTTGAAAGAAGACCACGAAAGGATCCTTCCTGTGAACTTTGTTGAAATTGGTGGTTAAGGAGGAGATGTCGTAGTTAACAATGGATGGTTGGACGGACGAAGGAACGACACAGACAGCTCTCAGAAAAGATCTCCTTGAGCCTTTTGCTTGGGCGATCTAAAAACTTTTATTTCATTACGATGCAATCAACACCCTTTTTTTTCAATAAAATGAAAGCATAACAGACAGATCTGACAGATAATTCCCAAATGTACCCAGTACAAAAATAGTATTCAATAGTCTAATTATCTTCACATCTTACCTTCGTAGAAAGAAGAAGTAGCTGGTAAACTAATGAAGGGATATTGGACATTTCCATGTTTTTCAACATGCGGATCATTTTTTCCATCACAAACTGAAGTTCATCAGAAGTAAGCGGCACATCACAGAACATCGACGCCAGATGTATGACACTATCTGTATTCCATCTGAAGTAAATATCATTGCCAGATTTATAACACTACCTGCATCCCATCTGAAGTAAATATCATTACCAGATGTATGACACTACCCATATTCCATCTGAAGTAAATATCATTACCAGATGTATAACACTACCTATATTGCATCTGAAGTAAATATCAATAACAGATTTATAACACTACCTGCATCCCATCTGAAGTAAATATCATTACCAGACGTATAACACTACCTATATTGCATCTGAAGTAAATATCATTACCAGACATATAACACTACCTATAATGCATCTGAAGTAAATATCAATAACAGATTTATAACACTACCTATATTGCATCTGAAATAAATATCATTAACAGATTTATAACACTACCTATATTGCATCTGAAGTAAATATCATTACCAGACATATAACACTACCTATATTCCATCTGAAGTAAATATCATTATCAGATTTATAACACCACCTGTATTCAATCGGAAGTAAATACCATTACCAGATCCATAACACTACCCTTATTCCATCTGAAGTAAATATCACTAACAGATGTATAAAACTACCTGTATTCGATCTGAAGTAAATATCATTACGCTCCAAGAAATATGTAACATAGGCAAAAGGCTATAACTAAATCAACATTAAGTGGTTATTAACAAACCTACTACCAATTGTGACCAGAACACACACTTTAAACCCTTCCCACATAAAATAATCATTAACTCTTTCGACTTATAGGCCCATACTGATGCATCAGCAGCAGAATAATTTAGCAATTTCTCCTTAATGTTTTCAACTCTATTCAATAACATAACTGTTATGTTTAAAGATAAAAAATCCCTTTTTTTGCCTAAATACTTTCAAATTCGTCTGCTGCAGATTTGTATATGGAAAGGGTTAAGCAGATGACTATGGCAACATAAAAGCAAAAATATGGAATATCGCTGTAACAAAAGAATTATCATGTAATAAAGCTGAAAACATTGTCACAAAAGGTGAAATTGCTCACTATCTCCTCCTTTTCTATGCCTCTGTGTATAGACTGTATAGCTATAACCTTTTTCCACACTCAGACACATTTTAACAATAACTTTTGAAAACATTGTGGCAAAAATAGAACATATCCTGTTGCAATAATTTTTAACAACTATTCAATAGTCATACCTTTAGTAATAGACATTTTGAAAACTTTTGCATAAATGTTTTCAACGTCATCAGCTGTAGATTTTGTTCGTATGAGGGAAACCAGTATTAACCCTTTCCCTCATACAACAAATCTGCAGCAGACGACTTTGAACATATTTTGTCAACAAATAGAAAATCTCTATAATTGAATGGATAACCTATGACTTAAAGTGGAAAACATTGTGGCAAAAGGAGAAATTGCTCGTTTTGAGCAATTTCTTCTTTTGTCACTATGTTTTCAAAAAGCTGTCTGCTGCAGAGGCGTCAGAAAGCGTCAATATGAGGGAAAGGGGTTAAGGTTGATGATCACTTACTTGCAAGAGCAGATACTGTTCAACACATGGCTTTTATACTCGGCTCCTTTCATGTGGTTTCCAGCAAAAACAATGTTGTCCTGGGCAGCAATGGCTGATAAAAGCTTCGGAAATAACTCTAGTGACCTATGGAGAGAAAAAACGTCAGAGCTCAGAGGACTACATAAGAAGGAGTTAACCGGTCTTTTTCCAACAATATCTATCTTATGACTCCACTATACCCTACGTTGTGGGAACTTAAGAGAATCATCTCAGTGAGACTCTTTTCAGTACCCACAACATAGGGTTTGAGAGTCAAATAAGAATTTGGGGATGTGAAATACCTAGTGTTGGGACGATGATCGATTATAATCGAAAGTTGATCGGATATGCATCACGTTAGCGATAATCGATTGCAATTTACCACAATCGATTATCAATCAGTTTACCTTTTTTGCTTCATTTATGTTTGATTAATACTCGCTTCCACAAAGAGATTACTCTAGCAGTCATGTTTGAAAACTCATACTTGGTGGGCTAGGCACGGTGACGGTTTAGAAGTGACGGTGACCCAGTGTTCCCATTCACGTACATCTGTGCAGATTTCAAAAGTCACGCAAGTATTTTTTAATCAATCAAATACCCTTCTTATCCAGAGCTCTGAGAGCTACATGGGGATCGAACCCGGGACACCCGGTTTCAAAATCCCCGACGCTAACCACTCGACCACAGCGGATTAACTTTACAATGGAGGGCCACACTATGCATGAAATGTCTTATTTATAGGTCCAGCATTTAGGACACAAACTTGTTTCTTCTTTTAGAATTTTATTTCAATATTTATAAATGCAAACACTAATTGAGAAATACACTTTGGTGCTTTGTGAAACACAACATTTCATGTCAAGGAGTCAAACTTCTCTAAAACAGCCACCCAAAATAGGGTCAAATATGGCTGCTGAATACAGGTGGCTGCTTAATGCAGGTCAAAAAGAAATTGGTTAATCTTCAACCGGCTGCTTACTACAAGTTGGCTGTTAAACAGCTTACCGCTTACACAAGTTTGACTGTACAACAAATCTAACTTTGAAAACATCTTGGTATAATAATTGAAAAGTGTTGAAAACATTGTGGCAAAAGGAGAAAATATGAACAATTTCTCCTATTGTCACAATGCTTACAAAAGTCGCATGCTGCAGAGGAGTACAAAATGTGTCCGTATGAGGGGGACAGAGTAAAACGAAATTCAGATGAAAACTACAAATTGTGATATGCACACTACATGTGCATTTGGGACACAGATGGATGGACAAACATGTAAATCTAAACGCTGCCCTCATAAAGTGAAGGAATAGTAACACAGCAATGTCAACATACTTGCCAAGTTGTGTAGCCCCCGATTTGATTGCATCCACATACAGACTGGCCAACTCTGCTAACGTAGGTCCAGATAGAGTGTCAGCCTAGAATATTTCAAAGAGAAATAAGGTTGATTGATTTTGGTTTAACACCTTTTTTCAACAATCTTTTCAGTCATATCAAGCAGCCAGTTTGTTCACCTACCCATGCGTTTCCTGGCTTTCTCACACCGTAACTCCACACAACTGGCTGCTTTTCCATATAAACTTTTCAACCATTGTCGCATCAATCACATATGGTGACTTATTAATAATAATACTTTATTTAACCCCCCTTTCCAACATACAGCAAATCTGCAGCAGAAGACTTTGAAGACATTCAGTAAAAAATATGGAAAGTCTTCATAAATGAATGTTTAATTACAGAATAATGTTGAAAACATTGTGACGAATGTAGAAATTGTTTTCTTTGATCAAAATTTCTCTGTTTGCAACAAAGTTTTCAAGAGTCTTCAGTAGCGTCAAAATGCTTCTATAGGTGAGATTTTGCACAAAATGAGGAAACACAATTTTGATTGAGGCGGTAATTTCCCCAATTTGGAAAAAATTTGCTTTTATTCAATAAAATGTCACTAGACATAAAAAGTAATAAGTATAAGAACAGGCATAAATAAAAGTGACTATTTTCTATTTCATAAGACAAAATTGGATTTTAAACTCTTTTCCATTTCCTTTTGGAAAAAAGTTGTGACAAAATGAGCATTTTCTCCTTTTGAAACAATGTTTTCAACCCTATAACTCAATAATTATAAGTTCACGTACAAAGAATTTCCATTTTTTTGCCTAAATGATTTCAAAGTCATATGCCCTAGATTTCTTGTATGTTGGAAAGGGTTAACACTTTCCCACATGCAATTAATCTGCAGCAGAAGACTTAACCCTTTCCCTCATATAGACGCATTCTAACGCCTCTGCAGCAGACGGCTTTTTGAAAACATAGTGACAAAAGAAGAAATTGCACAAAACGTGCAATTTCTCCTTTTGCCACAATGTTTTCCACTTTTTGTCATAGGTTATCCATTCAATTATGGAGATTGTCTATGCTTTGACAAAATACGTTCAAAGTCGTCTGCTGCAGAATTGTTGTATGGGGGAAAGGGTTAACAAAAGTATGCACAATCTCTGTAAATTTAAAGTATATCAACTGAAAAGATTTGAAAACATAGTGACAAAAGGAGAAATTTATCGTTTTTTCTGAGCAATTGCTCCTTTGTTCACATTTTTTTCAAAAGTTGTCTGCTGCAGAGATGTCGAAAAGTGTCTACATGAGGGAAGGGTTAATATTCATTAGAAATTCCCAGGATGGTGCATCATTCTTAGGTAAATGAGTATTTTCTGGATGCTTGTATGGATGATTGAGGACTTTTGTATTCTAGGGAGCAGCAATCAAAATTTTCCCACAATTTTTTTGGAGTTATAAATGCTTTCTCATGCCTCTGCAGCAGACGACTTTTGAAAACGTTGTGGCAAAAGGAAAAATTGCTCATAATGAGCAATTTCTCCCTTTGCCACAATGTTTTCAACTCTATTCTAAATCTGAACTTTTATATAATGAGATGTCTTCTATTTCCAGACAATTTCAAAGTCATCTGCTGCAGAGATTTTGTGAAAGATGACTGACCTCCAACATAAGTAGACCAACCAGCTCTGAGGCCATTTTGTTGTTCATTTCATTCTTCTGTAGGACATCCACACATACTTTATAAACAGCTGAACGGCGGGAAGCATTGCTGTTACCTTCAGGCGGTGAACCTGGAGTAAAGAATATACAGAGCTCTAGAATTAGCAAGTATAAGAGTGTTCCTAAATCTTTATTTGACCATCCAACCCTTTGTTGTGGGTTCTCAGAAGAAATGTCTCACTCAGACGATTCTTTTGAGTACCTACACATAGGTTTTTGGTTGAGTTCATAGCGAGATACGGTGTGAAAAAGCCTGTTCAGTCCCCGCTCTGCCATATAACTGTTCAAATACAATCAGTTTATCTATTAACCCTGTCCCTCATATAGACGCTTTCTGATGCCTCTGCAATGTCGTATGAGGGAAAGGGTTAACACTTTCCTACATACAACAAATCTGCAGCAGACAAATTTTAAAACATTTAGGCAAATCTATGGGAAATTTCATTTTAAATAAAAGTATTCTTATTCAATCAAGTTGGAAACACTGTAGCAAAAGGAGAAATTGCTTGTTATGAGCAATTTCTCCTTTTGTCACAATGTTTTAGAAGCTCTCTGCTGCAGAGATGTCAGAAAACATCTTTATGTGGGAAAGGGTTATAGGGCACCAGCCCTTGACAAGCGCTATAACAATTAGTTTAAACATAATCTTATTTAAAGGAGAGATATATCTGTTTAACCCTTCCCACATACAAACGCTATCTCATGCCCCTGCAGCAGATGGCTTTTGAAAACATTCTGGCAAAAGGAGATGTTGCTCATAATGAGATATTTCTCCTTTTGCCACAATGTGTACACCTTTATTGAAAAAAATCACATGAATACATATCTTCTATTGGTGGTTTTCATGATAACAAAGTTCCATTAGGAAACGGTTTAACCTAATGAACTAAGGTATTACATGACATTACTAGTCACTAAGCAGGCATTTTTCGAGGCATCTCACAGGTCAGATATTCTGACCCATTCCCAATGGCAAAAGTCTTTAAAATCATGCAGAATTCTAAATTTTGGCATGTTAACCCTGATTGTTTTTTATTCCCAAATAGAAAATAATAGCGATTAATTTTCCCAAATAAAGGGCAAAATTCCTAGAAGAAGGCCTGCTAAGGTTATTCAGTCATACCTACCCAGTAAAATAGCCCTGACGAGTGTAAATGTGTCATTCCTGCCTTTAAGTACCTTTCTCTCTATCAGTTGACGGAGCTGTCAAATAAAACAAGAACTAAAATATTAACCCTTTCCCTCATATAGACGCTTTCTGACGCCTGCAGAGTCTGCAGAAGACGGCTTTTTGAAAACAGTGACAAAAAAAGAAATTGCACAAAACATGCAATTTCTTCTTTTGCCACAATGTTTTCCACTTTTTGTCATAGGTTATCCATTCAATTATGGAGATTTTATATGTTTTGACAAACTACGTTCAAAGTCATCGGCTGCAGAATTGTCATATGAGGGAAAGGGTTAAAATTGAAATTTGAATCATTCATATCATAAGAGTTAACCATTTCTCACATGTATACAAAAAAACTTGCAGTAGACGACTTTGGAAATGTTCAGTCAAAAATATGGACATTATCTATAAAGGAAAAGACAACTATTGAATAAAGTTGAAAACATTGTAGTAATTTAACGAAAAATTGCTCAATATGGGCAATTTCTTTCTTTTGTCACAATGTTTTTAAAAGTCGTCTACAGCAGTGGCATCAGAAAGTGTGCGCACATGTGGGAAAGGGCTAAAAGCAATTATTTTCAACAATATTTCAGTTCTATGATGACAGCCAGTTCACCTTAACCCTTTCCCTCATATAGACACTTTCTGACGCCTCTGCAGCAGACAGCTTTTTGAAAACATAGTGACAAAAGAAGAAATCGCACAGAACGTGCAAATTCTCCTTTTGCCACAATGTTTTCCATTTTTAGTCATAGGTTATCCGTTCAATTATGGAGATCTTCTATGTTTTGACAAAATATCAAAAGTTGTCTGCTGCAGAATTGTCGTATGAGGGAAAGGGTTAACATGTGTTTCCTGGCTGTTTTATACTAGTACTCTACACCACATTCTAGGAATTCGCCAAGGCCGAGTGTTTAACTTCGGGGATTTGGAACCAGGCACCCCAGGTTTGATCCCCAGTCATGGCACAGTGGTCATGGTGGAGTGCCCTTGGGCAAGGCATATTTCCTAGCCTAGTTCTGGTTTGTTTACCCAGGATTCATAAATAAGTGAACTGTTACCTTGATATAACTGAAATAATGTTTAAAACGGCGTAAAACCCCAATATTCTTAATTAATTTTCCCAGACAACTAGCTACCTTTCCATTTGGACATTTAGCCCATAGTGAGTAGTAGAAGATAAATTGCTGATTTTGATAATCATTGGGGAAAAAGAATGACCCAGCAAGGATTCGAACTCACAATCCCTACATCAATAGCTCATGTTGTAATTAGTTTAAACTTGTTAATCAACACTGATTGCGAAACAAGCTTTAAGCTTGTATTAATTAGTCATGTGCAATGTCTGCTTTCTGGAGAAATTACCATGCTGTTTGTGTGGAAAAATCCCATCACAGGATTCGAACCTGGGACCTTTGGTATGAGCGGTCGACGCTTTACCACTGTACCACTATCACAGCTCTATATAAGTTAGTATAAACCTTATACCTTTTCCCCATCTGCAAACGCATTTTGAAAACCATGTGCAGACGACTTTGAACATATTTTGTCAAAAATAGAAAATCTCTATAATTGAATGACCTATGACTAAAAGTGGAAAACATTGTGATAAAGGAAGAAATTGCTCAAAACAAGCAATTTCTTCTTTTGTCACTATGTTTTCATAAAGCTGTCTGCTGCAGAGGCGTCAGAAAGGGTCTATATGAGGAAAAGGGTTAAATCATTAAAGTTCAATGCTCTTATGCTTTCCCGTTTAAATTTAATCTGATCATATATCCAATATTTGTCCTAATGCCTAGAGGGTTTATCTAAAACTATCAAGCTGAAATTTGAAGACACTCCGTAGTCTCATTGCCAAAATATCTTGAAATTAGACAAACATTGTCATTTTGAATCCCTTTACAATGCCATACTGCCATGTTTTCAACAAATCCAAATGGTTTCAATAATTTTTGTAGAGAGTAATCTGGGGAATATTTCTATCGACCTTCCTGGAAATCAGACAAACACTTTCAGAGAAGGAGATTTTAATGTTTTGCCATATTCCACCTTTTCTAATGCTGCCAGTGGCAATTAAGTAGAACATTTCTGCCAAATTATCTTGTAATCAGACATGAATTTTCAGAAAAGATTATTTTTGTTTGTTTTGTTATATTAGTTAATATAACCCCATTTTAAAAAAAAACTAGAACTGTGAGTGAACTCACAAAGATACCCCCCGTTGCGCTTACAAGACATATGGACAGACATACGGACAAATATATTCCCGACCGGGATAATCTTACTTCATGCACATCATCAGGTTGTGTGCTGCAACTGTGTAAAGTTTCATCAGAATCGGTCCAGCCGTTAAGGAGGAGTTTCGCTTACAAGACATATGGACAGACAGACAGACGGATAGACGGGCAGACGAGGGTGATTCCTATATACCCCCAAAACTTGTTTGTGGGGGGTATAAAAATGAGCTTTATTTTTAACACATTTATTTGTGAATGTTTGATGTCCCAGCCACCAGAAAAGTAATACTGTAGTCCTGTCTTAGCTACTGAATTGTAGCAAGACAAAAAACAGCTACATTCAAATAAAATTTACCTCATCATTACTGGCTGACTCAAGTTCTTTTTTCAGCTCATCCACTTTGTTTTCTTCAGCCAAAGAAATAATCTTCTTATCCATAATATGTGTTACCTGTTGTGGAGAAATAATGAAATGGATTGTTATGTGTGAAAGCTTGAGCATGCCTAGATATGGAACACATTATTCATGGCTCAGTGACAGTCTGTTTAATTTAATTGAGACTATTTAACCCTTTCTGACATGAATCTAATCTGCAGTCCTGAGACAACTTTGTTAACATGTAGTCAGATAGATAAAAAAATCTCTATAAATGTAAGTATACTTAACAGCTGCGCAAAAGAAATGCAAGTTTTTTTTGAAGTTTAATATTTTCTGAACTATGCAACTTTATTGTAACAGTGTAATTTGTATAATGTATATCAGACGTTCGATAGCACATTTGCTGCATTGTTTATGCGCCTTTCAATAGAATATTAATTCAATGCGAAAATGGCGGAATCCATGTGCATATCTTGCACGGGTTAACCGTGTAAAAATTTAACAAAACTTGACTAGTTTTTGTAATGATTTCATATCGTAAACTTAAAACACTGAATAAATTTTGTAAAAAAAGCAAGTGTTTATTTAGCTATGAGACTGTCAAATTTTCAACATGCACACAGTCACACACACTTGGACATAGTGAAACAGGCATAACTCATAGAGCTGTTGCTGCTTTATTTGGGGTTCATGTAACCACCATAGCTCGTCTACATCGACGTTTAAACCAAACTGGATCGAAAGCAGATATGCCCCCCACTAGACAGCAGCATGTCTACGGATGTCGTGGGGAACATTTCAGTGATCCATGCATTTGTGAAACCAATAGATGGGGTATTGTGTCAACCATGGTGCGGGCGGGCATAAGTTTTAGACTGACATTGTATTCATTGATAACGGTTCAAGACGTTGATTGACAGCTGGTCGTTAAATTGATAACGTGCTTGAGTCTGTTACAGTACCATTTATCTGCCAACATCTTGGCTTCAGCAAGACCTCATGTTGCGTGTCTAAACAGTTATACTTGGATATTTGTGTACGAATAACGTCAATTTCATTGATAACTGGCCAGCATTATCCCCGGATCTGAATCCTATTGAGCATTGTTGGGACTACCTACAAGCATGTATCAGAAACTTGTGTCTGGACAACATGAATGAACTTAGAGATGAAATACAGTTGTTGAAATGGTGTTGATTTTCTTATGAGATATTGCCCTACATTCTATGAAGTTGGCTGTTTCACAGAAAGGGGGGAAATTAACAAAATAAATTGACATGAGTTGATTATTTTCGAAGGATCAGGAATCGAGTAAAATATGGAAATGTCTCTACTGGGACCCAGTAGGAAAAACAGAGTGTCACTTGCTTTACGTTTACAGCGAATAAGCGTGGTACCTCTTTAACCAACTCTCATTCTATGAGCTATTACATTTGATACAGTATATATTGACAGCTAATAAGTTGGATCGGCTCCTGTCAAACCAAAAACGTTACTGCAACCCTGGATGTCTGAAACTCAGCCACGAAAACCAATGAAAATGTTGATCCGTCTGATCGTCAAAATCTTTTAATCAATCTCACGATCTATGACCTATCTTAAAAAACATACCAATTAGTCAGTAAAACGGGAAGTAATAAACTGCCAGGACTGGAGCAAAAACTTTATTTCGTTTCGTACTGGAAGCTTTTTGTCTATTTTGTTTATTGAAAATGGCGCTAAAATGACGTCATCGCCTTATTATTCAATCAAAACAGTGTTCTCAAACATTGAATGGAAAATTCCGATTATGAAAACCGGCATTTACCAAACTCGGGTATTTCCGTTGTCTTGTCAATCATCAACTCGTTCATGTATTAAAACATTAGCTACCAACAGAGACCCTCAAATTAGACAATGAATGTTAGCTTTTATGAAAGTATGCTGCGAAAACAAACTGCATATTGTATAAACAATGATTCGACACATTCGGCCAGTTCGGGAAATTTGTTCCGGTCTAAGCCGATTGTTTCCGGAAGTAAACAATCTAAATTGATTTATTTACGATTGACACAAGGTACGAAACATCAAATGAAAGGTAAAACCGATTTACTTCAGTTTCAAAGAAAAGACTGGACAATCTTTGACAATAAAAGGAAGATATATATATATAAATAGGGCAGGTAAATGTTTGCAACTGTTAAGTTTATACAGTAGAATATTAAATACGTATTTAATAGGCAATCAATGGTCTAACAAATATCCATAATTATCACAAAAAGTGATGGATGTCAATTTATAAGCTACTGATGCAACGTGCCTACGAAATATCGATGGCTTAATTAACAATAGACAATAGACAATATTTTATTGGCACAAACGCATTTACAATAAATGGTAATGACCGAATGGTTAAACATGGTTATAAAATGCAAACATTTATGTGAATATAAAATACATGTATAATGAAAATCTATTGCAATAGATTACTTCTCACAATAAAACAATTTGTTACGAAAGAGGAAGATAGTTTAAGTGCGGTGGAAGATTTATTATTAAGTATTTATAAGCCATATCGCACATATAAGTGTTACTTTTTTGAGAAATTTTGGACAATTTGAATTCAAAAGTCTCTCTGATATTGGTGTACCCTCTGCAATGTAGTAGCATGTGCTGTTCATTTTCAATGTCATCACTTTTGCAGATTTCACAAATTCTTTGACCCCAGGGCACTTTAAAATATCTTCCTCTTTCAATGGCAAGGTTATGAGCACTTACTCTTAATTTACCTCTCTACCTAATACAACAATATATTTCAACATATTTAGTCAAAAAATAGAAAATCTCTATAATGAAATGGATAATCTATGACTAAAAGGGGAAAACATTGTGGCAAAAGGAGAAATTGCTCGTTTTGAGCAATTTCTTCTTTTGTCACTATGTTTTCAAAAAGCTGTCTGCTCCAGAGGCATCAGAAAGCGTCTATATGACTATGAGTTAAAGGGTTAACATTAAAGTTTAGTGTTACTAAGCTACAAAGATTTGACAGAGCCGTGTTTCTGGATAGCTAAGTAAAGGTTAACTAACAATTGTCTGACTTTGTAATTTAATTTGTGCCTAGATTCATGTCTTCAAATATTGTTTTCTAAAAGGTTTAGGGTAGGTAGCTAGCGGTAGCTTGACTAAGTTGACAGGAAATATGCTCACAAATATCAGGGACCTAAATATATACAAAACAAGTACAAAAATTACTGCAAAATGCAGCAAAAAAAGGGTGCCCGGTGGAGCGAAACTGTCTCTAGACGAAATATATATTTGATTCCATATTTGGTTGCATATTGACACATGTGCAGTTGACTCCTTTCTAGTTTTACTTAGAAATTCTTGTTAAAGTTTTGCGTTTAACTAAATTAAGAGACCATAGCATATTTACCTGATGCATTGCATTGAAACTTTATACAACGTTACCCAATTATCTCACCTATGTAAATTATTAAGTTAGATAACTCTATCTTGCATTTAATGCAAGTTATGGCCCTTTTTTACTTAGAAATTAATTCTGGTTTAAGTTTTGTGTGCAACTACATTAAAGAGACCATATCTTAGTAACTACTTGATCGTTGTATTGAAACTATATACAACCCTTCCCAAGCATCACATCTATGTAAACAATCAACTATAACAACTCTATCCAGTATATTATGCAAATTATGGCCCTTTTTTTACCTAGAAATTTGCATTAAAGTTTTGCATGCAACTACATTTAGAGTCCGATCTCAGTAATTACTTGGTGCATTGCTTTGAAACTGTATACAATCCTTGCCAACTATCACACCTATATTGATTTTCAAGTTAAATAACTCTATCCTGCATTTTATGCAAGTTATGGCCCTTTTTGGACTTAGAAATTCTGGTTAAAGTTTTGCGTACAACAACAGAGACCATAATTATCTTAGTAACTACTTGATGCATTTCATTGAAACCTTATACATCCCTTCTCAACCATAACTTCTATGTAAACAATCAAGTTAGATAACTCTATCCTGCATATAATGCTAATTATCACCCTTTAAGAATTTCTGGTTAATGTTTTGCATGCAACTATATAAGAGTCCATATCTCAGTAACTTATAAGTGATGGACAAGTCGAGCACACTGTCCTCCGACATGTTTTGTTTATAAAAAACTTCAAAACATTGTGAAAAATGGAGAAATTGTTGAACAAGAGCCATTTCTTCCTTTGCCTCAATGTTTACAACACCCGTCTGCTGCAAATGCATCTACATTAACCCTTTCCCTCATACAACAAATCTGCAGCAGACGACTTTGAATGCAGTTTGTCAAAAAATAGAAAATCTCCATAATTGAATGGATAACCTAGTATGACAAAAAGTGGTAAACATTGTGGCAAAAGGAGAAATTGCACGTGTTGTGCAATTTCTTCTTTCGTCACTATGTTTTCAAAATTCCATCCACTGCAGAGGCGTCAGAAAGCGTCTATATGAGGGAAAGGGTTAAATTATTATTTATCGCTATATTACAAGTATTAACCCTTTCCCTCATACGACAATTCTGCAGCTGACGACTTTGAACATATTTTGTCAAACAATGGAACATCTCTATCTATAATTGAATGGATAACCTATGACTAAAAGTGGAAAACATTGTGGCAAAAGGAGAAATTGCTCGTTTTGAGCAATTTCTCCTTTTGTCACTATGTTTTCAAAAAGTCGTCTGCTGCAGAGGCGTCAGAAAGCGTCTATATGAGGGAAAGGGTTAAACATAAAATAATATTTAAAAACCTTCAACGCATTTAAACTCTTTGCTAGTTGAAAATATAGAATGAAACAATACACACTGAACAAGGGAATAACATATCTATCAATAGATTGGAAAGATCCATAAACCGGATGCGGCACTCCTAGGCCGATTTTGGTACCCTACATTTTAGATGTAGTCGGCTGAGTTGTTCTGAATGCAATAAACCAGAAATTATATAATATTAAGGACCAGAAGGTGTTATTAATATCATCGCAATTAAAAGAATTAATTAAACAAATACTCAAAATATTGGAAATACATGTATATATTTCACTTCAATGAACTATAATTAAGTCATTTTACAATCAATTGTAACTGTATTTTGACCAAGACATTTACATTTAGTTTATCCGAAGTTAATAATAACTTCTCATCTGATGGTCAACTATGGTAAAAAGTTCAAAGTAACATCATATAGCGCGGTGCATAGTCGCACTGCGCAATTACTCCTTTCTTGTAAGTTAGATGAGCAATTGATCTGTTCTAGAACTATAATGAGTTATTATGTACCAGAACTGTTTTGACAGAACAATTGACACTGTAAAACTACATTATTACATAAGAGTTGAAAACATAGTGGTAAAAAGGGAAATTGCTCATAATGAACATTTTCTTCTATTGTCACAATGTATTCAAAAGTCTTATGCTGATGATGCATCAAAATGCATCTGCAGGCTGGAAAGATGTAATGAACAATTCTAATGAAATTCAAAGATAATACAGGGATCTAGAATAGGATAAGTAGACATGTCTTTGTCCCTTAGCCCTTTCCCTCATATAGACGCTTTCTGACGCCTATGCAGCAGACAGCTTTTTGAAAACATAGTGACAAAAGAAGAAATTGCTCAAAACGAGCAATTTCTCCTTTTGCCACAATGTTTTCCACTTTTAGTCATAGGTTATCCAATCAATTAAAGAGATTTTCTATTTTTTGACAAAATAGGTTCAAAGTCGTCTGCTGCAGAATTGTTGTATGAGGGAAAGGTTTAATATCTCTTTTATTACTCAATAATAATTTTGAGGGTATACAAAAGAACTGCCTCTGTGAGACGATGGTTCAGTACCCACAACAAAGGGTTTCAAACTTTGGAAACTGTGGATATATATATTTAGGATTTAAGTAGATGAACTATAATGCCTAAGAAGCAGACGGATTTTGAAACCACTTTTGCTAAGGAAAAAATTGCACGTCATGAGCTTACAATGAGCCATAATGATTTCAACTCTATTCAATAGCTATTCTTTCATTAAATGATTAAAGAGATTTTCTATTTATTTACGCATGTCTTTAACACTTTCCCTCATATAGACGCTTTCTAATGCCTCTGCAGCAGACGGCTTTTTGAAAACATAGTAACAAAAGAAGAAATTGCACAAAACGTGCAATTTCTCCTTTTGTCACAATGTTTTCCACTTTTAGTCATAGGTTATCCATTCAATTATAGAGGTTTTCCATTATTTGACAAAATATGTTCAAAGTCGTCTGCTGCAGATTTCTTGTATGTGGGAAAGGGTTAAATGATTGAAGATATTTTCTTTTTTTCGGCATAGCCTCAAGGCTTTAAAGTTATCTGCTGCAGATTTGTTGTTTATTATTATATAGTGAGAAAGAACAAGGTACAGGTATCCTATCTTACATTGTGATATATTTCAGATGCATTCAACATTGATGAAGATAAAATGATCAACAATCATGTTCAGTGGAACCAGGCTAGTTTGAAATTGTGAGAGAAGTCATTTGCAGTCGCCATGGCAACTGTACCAGGTTCAGCAGGACTTCCATTAATCAGTGACAGTTCTTTTGACTTTTACAAAGATGCTGTCAAGTTTTTCCAAAAGCGGATGGAACAGACCAAGTCACGAGTGTTTTTGTCGCGTTTTTTAAACAAACCAACAATTTTTGTGGGATCAAATTCTGTACTTCATGAGCTGTTTACAGGTTTGCTATATAGTTTGTAACTTTTAAGTTTGGTATCTTAGTCATATATTTATCAAGGCCCCTTTTCATATACTTTTACCCTGGTCAGTTTCAAGGTTTTTGTTGTTACAATACTTTTTCTATCAAATTTTCTCTCTTAGGATTATGGTCCACACCAATATTAGATTTTGCTCTACCATATATATATATCAGAGCATGCTTCAAAACACAGGAAATTAGTTATTGGACATTTATGACTAGTGTAGCATATTGTGGGAGTGGATTGAGAATGGAAAATTTGTGTTTCACAAATTGCCAAAAGTGTTTCATCAAACTGTACAGGAATGTTTGTCAGCATTTTAAGTTGTGCACCTTGGGGTTTCATACTTTCACACCAGCTTAATGAGTGTAACACAGCTTCATAGTATGCTGTAATTGTTTTAACTTTTACTTTTCAAAGTGCTGAAACTATGCAGTGGATTGGTTGATTGATTAGAGTTATATGCAGTTTAAAAAAAAAAAACAGTCATATCATGGCGGCTAGTTTGCCTACTGATGTCTTTCACAAGTACTCAAGAATGTCCATGTAAGTGGCTGCTTTTCCACATAGGATCAGCAGCTACCCCATTGGTGTGAGATGAATGACGCTTGTTATAGTGACTTTGTCAAACGTCGTAAAGAAAGTTGGCAGAGCTTGGGTTCAAACCGACAATCCCTTGCTACTGACTGAGCTGGGAAAAAGAGGCGGGAACACAATGTCATAAGCTTATATCAAATAAAAAAAAAACCAAGAAAATGCAAATCTGAAATATTGTTGTGTAAAACATCTATCAAAATTTATAAACAAAAACAATAATTTCAATTATTATTGTTTATTTAATCATTTCAGTTCACCACAATAAAATGGAACTTGGTTACAAACAGTTTATGGGAGAAATTTATGGAGACAATATCATATTTTCTGATGGTAAGGACATTAAATCTTTCCCCAATACACACAACTCCTGATGCATTTGCAGAAGATCATGACATTTGAAAACATTGTGTGAAAAGAGAGAAATGTTCAGTGGTGTAACAGTTAGAGCATCCACCTCAAGAATGGGAGACCAGGGTTTTGATCCTAGGTGGGGGCCATATTAAAAACTTAAACATGGTAGAATTAGCTTCCCGCATTAGCATTCAGGGTTGTGGGGATAACATTGCTACTTTTCTTTTCTTTTTCACTTTTTCTCAAAAAGTAATACTGCTAGGATTTCATGAATCAAATTTTCATCTGATACCCTAAATCCCATTCAATGCTGTAGATGCTGTATAATGAATAAAGGGATTTTGGGATCGTACATTTGGAAAATAAAATGAAAAAAAATAGTATTTTTAATCTTTGTCATTTTTAGCTCGTTTGATTTTTGGAAACAAAAAACCAATCTATTGTTGGCATGGGTAAAGTTTTGCGTTTAGGTTGCTTACTTGCAAACTATCAATGTTATCGACGCTATCTATATACATATCATTGTGACACTGTCTTAACCCTTTATCTCATATAGACACTTTCTGACGCCTCTGCAGCAGACAGCTTTTTGAAAACATAGTGACAAAAGAGGAAATTGCACAAAACGTGCAATTTCCCCTTTTGCCACAATGTTTTCCACTTTTTGTCATAGGTTATCCATTCAATTATGGAGATTTTCTATGTTTTGACAAAATACAATCAGAGTCGTCTGCTGCAGAATTGTCGTATGAGGGAAAGGGTTAAACATTTGTTTTACTGTACTTTATACCATTTAGAGGTTTAATGGAGAAATTGCCTTAGTTAGTAAATTGAAAGTTGCTACCAAATTTTAATGACTTTGATCTTAATTTTATACATATAAAATGACTTTAGTGGCAGTTTTATGCTATTGCTATTTCAACAAACAAGACTTTTAATTGAAATTCATAACGCTGATATAGCAGTGACCCTTTTAAATCCTTGTTTGTCTTGATGATAGCTAGGCTTAGTTCATAATATATATGGGTCTTGTCTTGTCAAAATCTAGGTAATTAGGTAATTAGGCTAAATTTAAAAAACGATTTTGAACACTCTAGATGCCCCATTTTGCTTACAAATCTTTATGACTTTATGACTTGGATCTTAACTTTATACATATAACATGACCTTGGTAAGATGCAGTTAAGCTCTATTTCAAAAAACAAGATATTTAATAGAACTTTATTTTGCTTACACTTCTGCAGCAGACAACGTTTGAAAACATTGTGGCAAAAATAAAAATTTCTCATAAAAGAGCATTTTCTCCTTTTGACACCATGTTTTCAACTTATTAGATTATTATGTCTCCCCCATACATGGGGGTGACATATTGTTTTTGCCCGTTCCGTTCTTCCGTCCGTCCTTCCGTCTGTCACACTTGTTTCCGCTCAATAACTGAAGAACGCTTAGGCCGCGGAACTCCATACATGGTATGCAGGTTGGCCATGGTCAGTAGAAGACCCCTATTGATTTTGAGGTCATTACGTCTAAAGTCAAGGTCACAGTGACCTTGAGTTGAAACGTCACAGTGACAATGAGCTGAGAAATTGTTTTTGCATGGGCCCAGGAACTTCATACGTGGTGTGCAGGTTGGTCACTACCAGCAAATGACCTCTATTGATTTTTGTCAAAGGTCAAGGCCACAGTGGTCAAGGTCACGTCCATTACACTTGTTTCCGCTCAATAACTGAAGAACGCTAAGGCCGAAGAACTCCTTACTTGGTATGCAGGTTTGCCATGCCCAGTAGAAGACCCCTATTGATTTTGGGACATCTAAAGTCAAGGTCACAGTGACCTTGAGCTGAAAGTCACAGTGACAATGAGCTGAAAAATTGTTTTTGCTTAATGGCTTTGGCCATGGAAGTTAATACTTGGTGTGCAGGTTGGTCACACCTAAATGACCCCTATTCATTTTTAGGTCACTAGGTCAAAGGTCAAGGTCATGGTAACCTTCAGCTGAAAATGGTTTCCGCTCAATAACTAAAGAATGATTATGTCGAGGAACTTCATACTTAGATTCGCAGGTTGGTCTTAACCAGTAGATGACCCCTATTGATTTTGTTTGATTTTGAGGTCACAAGGTCAAAGTTCAAGGTCACAGTAACATTCACCTGAACAATTCTTTTTTACTCAGTTACTCATACTAAGTGTGCAGGTTGGTCCTAATTAGTAGATGACCCCTATTTATTTTGTTTGATTTTGAGATCACAAGGTCAAAGGTCAAGGTCACAGTAATCTTCAGCTGAAAATTCGTTTTTACTCAATAACTCAAGAACGCTTATGCCCTGGAACTTCATACTTGGTGTGCAGGTTGGTCCTAACCTATTGATTTTTACTCCATCATTTCTTTTCCTCTCCTACGACAACACAAATTGGGGGACAAGCGCTTTTTCAAAAAAGCAATCTCTAGTTATTCTTTCATTTATATGGAGTTTTTTTACTAAACAATTTTTAAAAGTCTTTTAAAACTTTGTGGCAAAATGAGAAATTGCTCATAATCAGACAATTTCTCCCTTTTGCCACACTTTCAACTCTTTTCTTCTGATGCAGATTTGTTTTATGTGTGAAAGGGTTAAAGTTTGGATGACAACATGTTCACTGTGTCTCATTATGTTGATCTCTCTTAACAGGTGATTGTGCAAAATCACTCCGTGAGAGTTTAAAACATTTATTTACTCATCACTTGCTCTCTGTTTACAGGTGATTGTGCAACATCTCTCCGAGAGAGTTTAAAACATTTATTTACTTATCACTTGATCTCTGTTTACAGGTGATTGTGCAACATCTCTCCGAGAGAGTTTAAAACATTTATTTACTCATCACTTGATCTCTGTTTACAGGTGATTGTGCAACATCACTCCGAGAGAGTTTAAAACATTTATTTACTCAAGAGGCTACTCTAACATATCAGGACACCATAGAGAAGTATGATTGACGTAATATCTTAACCCTTTCCCACATACAACAAACCTGCAAAAGAGTGCTTTGATAATATGTAGGCAAATAAAATATAATCTCAATGAGGGAATGTTTGATTGTTGAAATGCGTTTAACCCTTTTCCACATACGACAATTCCTGCAGCAGACGACTTTGAACGTATTTTGTCAAAACATAGAAAATCTCCATAATTGAATGGATAACCTATGACAAAAAGTGGAAAACATTGTGGCAAAAGGAGAAATTGCACGTTTTGTGCAATTTCTTCTTTTGTCACTATGTTTTCAAAAAGCCATCAGCTGCAGAGGCGTCAGAAAGCGGCTTTATGAGGGAAAGGGTTAAAGCATTGTGGCAAAAGGGAGAAATTGTCTGATTATGAGCAATTTCTCGTTTTGCCACAAAGTTTTCAAATTTCGTCTTCTCACATTGGAAAACAATGTGAGTAAAGGGTAAACTGCAATTAATCTATTTCTCAAATTCATTTTTGTGCACCCAGAATATCTTCGGACAATCATTAAGACATTTTAACTCACATTTTATATACTGGGCTATTCATATAAACTGCTGCCTCGGGAATCCCATGAGCCTTAATGGGAGACTTCAGTATGTGATGTACGCTGTATAATGCAGATGTTGTCTGTCATACATTTAGGAAGGGGAAACGGGAGGCACACTCTATCCGTAGCACTTCTCAATTTGTTGAAATACAAAGATTCGGTGGCTTAACACTTTTATTCAAACGGCCATGATGTTACAGACTTTACCATAATGGGCCTAGAGAAGCTCAATGGGACAGACCTATACAGGAAGACGCTGGAACAGCTTTGGGAAAGCATGCTGATGACGTATTGTCTGTATGGCATGAATTAAATGAAATAACGGCACAAAACAGGACGGAACTCTTTATATGATGTCATTACGTTAAGACATTACTTCCGGTGTAATGTATATTGTTATTAATATATCTATAGGTGCTACCTATTTACGAAAAAACGCAAGATAATTATAAACAAAAATTAAAGAACATACTTTGGCCATACAAAAAGGATTTATAAGTAATTGACTAGACAATAATAATGTTAATGTCATGTTTCTTGCATTATCAAAACATATTTGGAATTCGTATTGCTGTCGTCTATTATTACGAACAGAAAATAATAAAGTAAAAACTTTCAGAAAATCAAGGAATATATTTATAATGAACGAGGTTAAAACATGAGGGCCAAGATGATCCTCAATCGATCACCTGCATTATGGTAAAGAAGCAAATAGATCAGCCCTTTTCTGATGCCATCTGGCGACTACCTTTTTCAACCAGTCAATATGACTGGAACAAATTATGTAAGGGGTCACATTTCTGCTAAACCCTTTCCCTATTAGAGACAGTTTCTGAGGCCTATGCAACAGACGATTTAGGAAAAGATTGTCACCAAAAGAACAATTGCTCCTTATGAGAAATTTATCCTTTTGCCACAATGTTTGATAAATAATTATACTTTGAATGAGTGTGGCAATAGCTCATGTATAGAATTTGGGGTCTTTCATGTTGATACCACTTTTTTTTGCGGGAAACGACGTCGCTCCATTGACGTTACGCCAAGATGAAGTGTAACGGAAATGACGTCACGTCCTTCTTTGGCAACGATACAGTCAAAATTTAGGTTCGGGCGTAGAAGGCTAATGCTGTCGGTTTTTTGAAGAACGGGAAAACATATTTATGTTATTATGTTTTAACTTTTCGTACAAATGTTTATTCCCACATAACACAGCATTTTAATGATCTTAAATATCTATTTAAAAAAAAAATGATTAAAAAGACGACAATAATTTTCAATCCGTGTTTTTCCGCTCATTTTATACATACCCAAAATACCGATTTTAAAATATATGATTAAAAAGACGACAATAATTTTCAATCCGTGTTATTCTGCTAATTTTATACATACCCAAATTACCGATTTAAAAAAAATGATTAAAAAGACGACAATAATTTTCAATCCGTGTTTTTCCGCTCATTTTATACATACCCAAAATACCGATTTTAAAAATAATTATTAAAAAGACGACAATAATTTTCAATCCGTGTTTTTCTGCTCATTTTATACATACCCAAAATACCGCTTTAAAAAAATGATTAAAAAGACGACAATAATTTTCAATCTGTGTTTTACGTCTGCCTTTTATACATATCCAAAATGGCGGCCCCCATGGATTTTTCCAGTTTCATTTCAGAAAGCTTCATGGGTTATTGAAAAAAAAAAAAAAAAAAAAAATCTCACACCTGTTAACTATAAGCGAAAAAACCCATTCATGGGTTTTTTTCGTATTAAACACCGCTGATGAAGGCTTAAGGTAGAACGCGCCTCTAAAAAAATATTCGAATTTCCTCACGAAATTTTGCATCACCATAATACAGCATATGCCTAATATGATTCTGTTCTTACTTTGTTCGTATCTAAAACAGTTTTTAAACTACGAGACCTCAAAGTATACCACTGACGTCACTTTTTAGACGTCTCTCAAATGTCCCTCGTTAAAACAACAACAGCTGATAGTTTGGTCAATTTTAGGTTGATAGCTGCGAAATTATATCACGATTTGCATCTTAAGAATACCTTCACGTACATGTAATGTTCTTCTTTGTGTCGTACGTTTAAAAAGAATAACGCGTCTATTACGTCACTTTTCAGGAGCGAAATGACGTTGCGTTTCGCATAAGAAAAGGTGCCTTTCTTTCATTTAAAAAAAATCTGTACATTAAATTTTTGATTTTTTTTAATCTATTCATTTAGAATTTTATTAAAAATCGTTTGATATCAAGAAAAGTATACCTTACCGACTTCGTTCTTTCACAATATCAATTCATCTAACCCCTACTAGATAGTTCATAATGGAGCGTGAACTGCATTTAAACGACAGGTTTGCCTCGAAAGCTACTCATCAAAGATCATTTACCAAGAAAACGTATTGTGGACATACAACATTTTGTCCAACATTTTGCAAAAAGCTCTCAAAGTTGTGAAAATTATTTAAATATCGTAGATTTTGTAAAGGAAAACACATTTAGACTGTTTAACTAAGTTACAATTTCGCTACCGGCATTGCCGCGCTGTGTCTGCTGTATACATACATGAAACCGATCGAAAGGAAGGAAGCGGTTCTTTACAAATAGCATCAAGGCATCCTTCAGCAAGGTAAAGCTTTTTTTATTATCTTACTTCATACATCTTTAAATAAAATATAACCATATAGCACAACTATGGTGGCATATTACTGCCGTAAGATAACCAGTTAGTGTTTTGTAAATATTAACTGGTTATCTAGTTAGGGTTTGCGAATTTCACTTAATAAGTAACATACTAACTAGTTAACTAGATAAGATTCGTGTTACCACTTATTTGATATTCTCGAAACGTAAGACGAAAACAGGCATGAAAGTGCCCAGAACTGCCACCAGTTACCCTTTCTTGCTGTAAAATAGACTTAAACGACCATTAACGTACAACTGAAATCCTATCTAGTTAACCACTTATTATGTCACATACTAACTGGTTAACTAGATAACATTCGTGTTACCAGTTATAAATAGATACTGCGGAGGTCCTTTGTATTTTTCCGCTATGGAAGTTGCAAGTTCATTAAGGAAAAATATGAAGGACCTCCGCAGTATCAATAACGTACAACTGAAATCCTATCTAGTTAACCACTTATTATGTCACATACTAACTGGTTAACTAGATAACATTCGTGTTACCAGTTATAAATAAATACTGCGGAGGTCCTTTGTATTTTTCCGCTATGGAAGTTGCAAGTTCATTAAGGAAAAATACGAAGGACCTCCGCAGTATCAATAACGTACAACTGAAATCCTATCTAGTTAACTAGATAACATTCGTGTTACCAGTTATAAATAGATACTGCGGAGGTCCTTTGTATTTTTCCTTTGGACAGTTATCGATCCAAGGGAAAAACACAAAGGACCTCCGCAGTATCTATTTATAACTGGTAACACGAATCCTATCTAGTTAACCCCTTAGTAATAACTACTGCGGAGGTCCTTTGTATTTTTCCGCTATGGAAGTTGCAAGTTCATTTAGGAAAAATACGAAGGACCTCCGCAGTATCACTAACGTACAACTGAAATCCTATCTAGTTAACCACTTATTATGTCACATACTAACTGGTTAACTAGATAACATTCGTGTTACCAGTTATAAATAAATACTGCGGAGGTCCTTTGTATTTTTCCGCTATGGAAGTTGCAAGTTCATTAAGGAAAAATACGAAGGACCTCCGAAGTATCAATAACGTACAACTGAAATCCTATCTAGTTAACCACTTATTATGTCACATACTAACTAGTTAACTAGATAACATTCGTGTTACCAGTTATAAATAGATACTGCGGAGTTCCTTTGTATTTTTCCTTTGGGCAGTTATCGATCCAAGGGAAAAACACAAAGGACCTGCGCAGTATCTTTTTATAACTGGTAACACGAATGTTATCTAGTTAATCAGTTAGTATGTGACATACTAAGTGGTTAACTAGATAGGATTCGTGTTACCAGTTATCGATCACGCGTTTATTGCGCAATACACGCGTGATCGATAACTGATAACACGAATGTGTTTCAGTTGTAAGTTAATGCTCGTGTAAATCTTATTTTACAGCATGGTAAGGTAACTGGTGGCAGTTCTGGGCACTTTCAAGCCTGTTTTAGTCTTACGTTTCGAGAATATCAAATAAGTGGTAACACGAATCCTATCTAGTTAACTAGTTAGTATGTTACTTATTAAGTGAAATTCGCAAACCCTAACTAGATAACCAGTTAATAATGTACAAAACATTAACTGGTTATCTTACGGCAGTAATATGCCACCATACACAACACTCTTTATGAGAGAAAAATAATAACTTTCGTTGCACATGTATTTACCGGGAATTAATAAGTATATATCGCGGGAGGACATTCCCGAACATCCTTCTCTCAAATGTAATCATGACTGTCTCTCCTATTTGTTAACCACTTCCAAAATACAGCAGATAACTTTTGAAAATATCGTGGCAAAAGGTGAAATTGCTTATGAACATTTTCTATATTTCTCACAACAGTTTTGTAATATTAAATAATTATTCTTTGTTCTTTGAGAATTTAAATGTTCTATTTTTTTCGAAATGTTTTGAAAGTTTTAAGCAGCATATTTAGTGTATGTGGGAAAGTGATTTGTAAAGAAATCTAAATACATCCTATAATGTAATATAATGTAAGTTACTCAATGTAAGTCCAATTGTATCGCCTCGATACATTGCGCCCGGTAAAATGCAGACTAAGACTAACATATAATTTTAAGTTATAGGTCTACACCTGCTGTAATAAAATTCTTACCATCTTTCAGGAATGTTGACTTATTCACAAGATGACGAATGGTTTCCACCAAATAACGTTTTAAAGATATAAATAGTTGGGCCGATTGTAAATACAAAGGCACGTGAATCTTCTGAAAGGACGTGCACTCGAAAGCACTTTGATGAGATCAGCTACCCTTTCTACATTTCCAGCGGTAGACGATTCACGCTGTTACCATTATTATTATTTGTTATTATAATTATGATTCCGGTCAAACGAAATTTAAGAACAGGCATGTGTCATTTGCATTACCCCTACCACGGATATGGGCCATGTACGATATCTGTAACATATTGAGGCGTATTAATGCATTAATTGTGTTAAATAATTGGGTTAAGTAAACACTTTCCCATTGTAGACGCATTCTGAAGCAAACGAATATTAAAACATTGCAACAAAAGAATAAATTGCTCATCTTCTACTTTTGCCACAACGTTTTCAATTATATTCAATAATGAGACTTACACTTATGGAGAATATCCATATGTTTTACTAAATGTTTTCAAAGTCGTCTGCTGAAGACATTTTGAACTGAACACTTGCATAATAATGTAAAATGTCCTTCACTATGATGGCTCAAAATGTTTTATTCTAACGGAAATGTGTTTCATAAAACCAATAGAGCTCCCACTAATTACGTTCTACTTATTCTGTTTTTAGGGATTTCAAAGGATCATTTCTTTATCCGTCGTTGAATAAGTAAATAGGAATTTGTCTTTTGATTAACAAATAATGGTGTAATAAGATATACTGAAAAGAGGCTTTTTTTAAAAGATGAAGTTGACTTTCTGTACGAAACGCCGTTCGAAACACAACAGCCTTCAGACCGTCTTAAAACGCCAATGTAAACTGACAATGTTTATAAGAAAACTGGTATAGAGCCGGCTTGAACTGATTGGGAACATAATGATCACATTAAATGTAAGATATGTTTAATTAGTGTACATGTACATAACAAACAGTTATTTGTACATATGTATAATAACATAATTGCTGGCAGTGTACACGTTGACATTTGGGAACCGTACAGATCAAAACCAGTCAGTGCATCCGGACAGTTTGATCAGGATTCACACATTGTCAACGTGTATATATTCTGAAAAGACGGAACGGGCGTACAAATTGGTCTGAATCCAAACTTTTAAGAAATGCCATCTTCTATCTTTAACCATGCATTGACGCATATATATAACGTTTGAAACGTTTCAGCTCGATCTTGTTCGTACATTTAATATCTAACACTTGTACGGTATTTCTGTCATTGATATGTATACGTCGCAGGCCACGACACATTTGAGTCATAGATCAAAAGAAATTGTACTTAGGCTGGTATGGCTGATTACGATGACGTGAAGCAAAGCAATGCCTATTATTCAAATAAGGTGTCGGTTGTCAATCATTACATTGAAGGATCTGATAATATTGCACAATAAAATGGTTGGAGCACTATGCACTGATGGCCTCGTCCTAACTTCCCTTGAAATTATTCAGATAAATCTACGCCAGGGAAGGATTTTGTTGGAGGGAACTCTCACACAGCCGTTACTGCCAGCTAGAATGCACCTTGGTTTAAGCGGTCGAAGAGCCTTACCGGTAAGAAAATGATGACTACTATTTATTCGTTTATTTAATATTTGTTTTGCAATGAATTGAACATAATGTCAGGAAATCCTAACCGTTATGTTCATTCTTTAAATAATGATGCATTTTACCTTAGTATTGTTTTTACGAACTATATTATCTCAATACACAGAAATGATCATTTTACGAATCTACGTCAATATATTTCAGGTTGGGGTCATGTTACAGGGATGCATATGCGACTTTTCTACAGGAATCAAACGGGTTTACATTTAAACAACACTTTACTGAACACATCAGGATAACGGATTAATCATAACAAACTTCTTCAAATTGCACGATATTTAGTTCATTGCCTAAAGATGTTCTAAATAAAAATGTTTCTTAAAAGTGTTAATACATTGCGAAATTGTCACTAGAAAAAGAAATTACTTTCAAGGATACCATTTTAATTGTCAATGTTCTTCATTTTCCAGTATTATATTAATATAATTTATTGAAATCCGATTTCTTTATTAAATAGAAAGCATCGGATGAAAAACGCAACATTATGTGAGTTATTATTTCAAATAGTTATTATAACATTTGAAGCCATTATAGACCCATATATTCTTATTTGTCCATCAATATTAAAATCTAAATAATTGGAATATAATATATTATTAAATTTTATTGCCGACTGAATAACATAACTGCAACAAGGACCATTATTCCAGCTTACACATAATGTATATCTAAAATACACCTTTTTAACGTCATAACTAAATAGGTAAAGGGGTGAGATAAACTGATATTGTGAAAAAACGAAGTCGGTAAGGTATACTTTTCTTGATATCAAACCATTTGTAATAAGATTCTAAATGAATAGATTAAAAAAAATCAAAAATTAAATGTACAGATTTTTTTTTAATGAAAGAAATGCGCCTTTTCTTATGCGAAACGCAACGTCATTTCGCTCCTGAAAAGTGACGTAATAGACGCGTTATTCTTTTTAAACGTAAGACACAAAGAAGAAAATTACATGTACGTGAAGGTATCCTTAAGATGCAAATTGTGATATAATTTCGCAGCTATCAACCTAAAATTGACCAAACTATCAGCTGTTGTTGTTTTAACGAGGGACATTTGAGAGACGTCTAAAAAGTGACGTCAGTGGTATACTTTGAGGTCTCGTAGTTTAAAAACTGTTTTAGATACGAACAAAGTAAGAACAGAATCATATTGGGCATATGCTGTATTATGGTGATGCAAAATTTCGTTAGGAAATTCGAATATTTTTTTAGAGGCGCGTTCTACCTTAAAGGCTGAAAGAACTATGGCATAAGATTAATCAGTGCTTTTTATCTTGTATATATATACATATTTATTTCTATATATTTCAGAATTACTAAAAGATACATGAACTCACTGAATATTGGGTGAGTAATGTTTTTCTCATAGATATTTCTTTACATTAACTCGTTTTCAAAAATATTCCTGAATGACACAAGCAATATAAAGCCCACAGTTTGATGAGTATTTTTCCTGCAAAAGTCAATTTGAAAGTTTTGTTTGTGATTTATTGCCACATCGATTACTTAAAGAAAACAATCATTTAATCAATTAAATGATCTCTCTAGAGACCACATTTATCATCCAATTTTCATGAAAAATCATCATAACATAATTAAATTTTGTCACTTGGTTAAAGTATAGAAAAAAACTTGTGACCATTCTAGCAGCAACACCCATACTGTGCACAAGGTTTATAATAGATAAAGCAGTCCAAGCTTTCTTTTACAAAATGCCCTTGGGGGGGGGGGGGGGGGGGGGGGGGGTGATCTCAAATTAACTTATTATATTTTAAGTAGAAGGCTTGATTGAACACACGTGTTGCTTGTTTTATATCCATATTTTAATTTAACCCTTTCAGCGCCGAATTGTTTAAAGTAGACTCTTCCATGTTCAAACTCGGACGAAACTATTTTCATGTTTTTTGGAATATCTTCATAACTTACAGCCAAACAATCCAGATTTCAGGTGAGACATCTCGTTACGAGCTGCCTGACCTGAATCTGTATTGTTTGCAAAAAGCTCAATATTGCCTTTGGCGCTGAAAGAGTTAAGTATTAGAGCTATATTTTTACTCCCGGTATGAGATAAAAAATAGAGGGAATGGCCTTTTAAATTTATTTCATACAGATTAAAATTGAAAAATGTAAACCTGGGAAATGGAAGAACATTTTGATTTTGTTCGCACCTGTCAAATTTCAAGGTCAAATACATATTAGCTGTACATAACTGACCCATTAACCCTTTCCATATAAAGACACTTTTTTGACGCCTCTGCAGCAGAGGACGTTTGAAAACAGTGTGACAAAAGGAAAAATTGATCATCATGATTTGGGTGTTCTATTTCAGACAGAGTATCTGTATATATGACCATTTCAAGAAACTTGCCATCGAAATATGTCTCAGTTTATTTCTTGGTCTGGACTTCAGTCAGTCCGATGCTGAACTCGTCGCAGAACTGACCACAACCCATTGGCATGGTAATATTACAAATTACAGTCTCATGATGAGCATATTTTTAATTATAAAGAGCTTCCATAGTTTTGGCTACAGATACAGAATTGTTTAACCCTTTCCCTCTTACAGCAAATCTGCAGCAGACAACTTAGAAAACATCTAAGCAAAAACATGAAAAATCACGACAAATGAAGGTATAATTACTGAAAAAGGTTAAAAACATTGTTGCAAAAGGAGAAATTGCTTGTTTTGATCAATTTCTTCTTTTTAGATCACCTAGAGCTAAAGGCTCAAGGTGAGCTATTCTGATCACTTTTTGTCCTTTGACTTCCGGCGTTAACTTTTAGCTTAAAGCATCATCTCCTCCTAAACCACAGGACCAATTTCATCCAAACTTCACAGGAATGTTCCTTTGGTGGCCCTCTTTCAAAAAATTTCAAAGATTTATATTCCATTTAGAACTTTAGTTGCTGCGGCATCAAATAGAGGGCAAAATGGCCAAACTTTAAAAATCTTCTTCTCTGAATCTGCATGTCTTATTCCAATATAGTTTGGTAGAAATGTTCCTTGGGTGACCCTCTACAAAGATTGTTCAAGGCATACTGTTCGATTGAAAAACATGGCAATCAGGAGGCATCAGAAAAGGGGCAAAATTACAGAATTTGAAAATTCCATTTTTAGCTCTACTGGCCAAAGGCCAGAATGGCTTATGTCGTGGCGATTTGTCTGTCGTCCGTGCATGCGTCCGTCCGTAAACAATTTCTTGTTAACACGATACAGTCTTCACTTTTAATTGTATCTCAACCAAACTTATTATGGCCCTTGAAATGGTCAAAATTGCTATAAAAGAGCTTGTTAACAAGATACAGTCTTCACTTTTGATTGTATCTCAACCAAACTTATACAGTAGTTAGATATCCATGAGAGCTCGGTTCCTTTCGAAAACCAGCCACAGATCCGCCCGTGCATGACTGGATTATGGCCCTTGGAATTGTCAAAATTGCTATAATAGAGCTTGTTAACACGATACAGTCTCTTTTTTTTATTGTATCTCAATCAAACTTATACAGTAGTTAGATATCCATGATAGCTTGATTCCTTTCGAAAACAAGCCAGATCCGCCCCATGCATGACTGAATTATGGCCCTTGAAATTGTCAAAATTGCTATAATAGGGCTTGTTAACATGATACAGTCCTTAGTTTTGATTGTATCTCAATCAAACTTATACAGTAGTTAGATATTCATGAGAGTTTGGTTCATTTCTAAAAAACGGCCAGATCTACCCATGCATGGCTGGATTATGGCCCTTGAAATTGTCAAAATTGCTATAATACAGCTTGTGAATACAATAGAGCTTCCATTTACTATCTGATCTTCACCAAACTTAGATGGTATTTGAATATTGATGACATATTGGTTCCTTTTGAAACAAGCCAGATCAATGCCAGTAGAGCATAGGCCCTCATTGGCCTCCTGTTTTAAGCTCTTGTCTGATATTAAGAAAATTGAATAGGTTACAAAATCATAGCAACCTCACGTCATCACAAAAGGGGTAAATTGAACTTTTAGCTACAAATGACAACTCCTACCATTTCACTTGACCAATTTCAACGTTACTACACAGGAATGTTCCTTTCAAAGACTTGCATTCTGTGTAGAAATTTTGTTGCTGCGTCATCAGAAATTGAGAAAAATACCCAAACTTGAAAAACCTCCATCTCCATAATCCATTTGTCAGATTCCAAGATAATTTGGCAGAAATGTTATTTGGGTGACTGTTCAAGCCATATTGATTTTGTTGACAAACAGGGCAGCAATGCGGCATCAGGAAAGGTGCACAATGACAAAACTTTATAATTCCATTCTTATTAAAGTTCTTGTTAGATTTCAAGATACAAATGGCTTTTACTGATAAACTATTTCTTTAACTGAGTCCACTCCTTGCAGTTTCATTTGAACTCCTGATAACATTTTCACAGATATTTGCAGTTAAATATTTGCTTCTAATTAACTATCATTCAGGTGATCGATTTAGGGCCATCTTTGCCCTCTTGTTTCACATTGTTTTTAGAAAGTCGTCTGCTCAGAGGTATCAGAAAGCGTCTACATGTGGTAAAGGGTTAATGTAGGAAAAGATTGATAAGTCTTATAAAATATAGCATAATTTCTTGCAATGCTTGTTCCTATGCACCTTTTCTTGTAAACATTCTTGGCAGTGTAACACTTAGGGATCTGATCTCTGACATCTGCCTGTGATTTATTGGCAAGGCAACACTTGCGTAACTGGGTATACATATTGATGAGGTAGCGGGATCGGTCCAGGTATATTTTCTGAGGGAAAATGTTGAAAATCCTACATTGTATATTGTGTACTCAAGTGGTCATTTAGGTCAAACCAAAAACACTCTGTGACAAACAAGCTATATCCACATGCAGATTTATTGACATTTTTGGACGAAATCAACCCTAACCATTCTCAACCTTCAGTTTTTAATGCATTTTTAGCTCTACTTTTGAAAAAAGGAGAGCTATTGTCATGACCCTGGCGTCGGCGGCGGCGGCGGCGGCGGCGCCGTGGGTGTCTGGTTAAGGATTTTTGTTTAGCTCCTTTTTTTTTTTTTTTTTTTTTTCTCCCTATCAGTCGAGTGTCTGTGCCGTACGCAGTGCTCTTGTTTAACTCCTCTGCAAGTTGTACGCATTGGCGTACATGCCTGTACCTGGCTAGAAATATGAGGATGTTGATGACCTGTGAATGACGTCCAACTTGCCCATTTTGAATGACGCATAATCATGTTTCAATGATGTTTACATCATGTTTCATTGATGTTCCATTTATACTATATATGATATATTTGTTTACGCATGTTTTTTCAGGAGAAAAGGTATATGATAAATAAATATAATTATTATGTTTTTCAGGTATTATATCCGTCCCTGTAGCACTTAAAATACCAAAGATGAGTGAATCAACATATAGCAAAGCTCTAGATGCAAAAGTAAGGCTTTATTTAACCCTTTCTGACATGCATCAAATCTGCTGCAGACGACTTTGAAAATGTCTAGGCAAAAAGAAGCTCTTTTTTTGCAACTGTTTTTTCAAATGTTGTATTCGTCAAAATGCTTCTGTAGGAGGAAAAAGGTTTAATGATTTACATAGATTTAGAACAAGAATTGTTGAATAAGATAACCTTTTTACACATTATATACTCTTATCAGACAGCTTACTATTTTTAAATACATTGGTGACTGACCCTTAGAAAACAGTATCCTCTACATTTTGAAAATTAAAAACATTGTGGATATAATTATATCTATGGGAAAGTGATATGTAAAAGAAAACTTTCCTTACATCGTCAAAGTACAGTGTATTCATGATAGCTTGAATATGTGATAATTCAAAGAAACTTTTGACTAAAACCTATTCCTAGAACAGTTATATCTTTTGGAAACAACATAGCATCAGTTTGAAATGATCAGAAGAGCAATCAGTTCTGCTGCCGTGCTGTTCGCTTGACAGGATTTTATCACTGGCTTACTTCTCATTATAAAAAGTTAAGTATAAATGTATTACAAAGCTGAAAATACATAAATGAACTCATAAATAAAGGATGATAAAGACCATGATGTTAATTTAAAGTCACTGTGACATGCGTCATTCGTCTTTCACCAATGGGCTGTTAAACAGTCTATGTGGGAAAGCAGCCAGTTGCTTGGAAAGTATGTTTTGTGGTGTACTGGTGTTGGAAAAGTAGGAAACACATGAGTAGGTGAACTTGTAGCCGTGAAATGACTGAAAAATTGTTGAAAACGGCGTTAAACCCTAATAAAAATAAAATGAAAACAAAGTAAATTATGATTCACATTCTTATCTCAAACAGAAACAGTTGCTAGAAATAATAAAATCAAGGCGGGAGGAGCAGAAGCATGACTTTCCGAAGAAAGTTGAGAATCTTGAGAACTTTAATGAGATTATGATCAATAACCATTTACTGCTGTTTACATCCGCTCTCGTACCTAAAGGCTTGTCGTCCATTCTTACATCATTTGTACTTGAGATTTGCGCTCCAGATAGGGTAAGTCAAGATTTCTGCCTTTTTGTGTCACCTGCCCTGGTTAGATGGTGCACACTGCAAAGCTCTAGATGGTTGGCGTTTTTTCATTTTCTTAACCCTTTACCACACACAAAAAGTCTGCAACAGACGACTTTGGAAACATGTGGACAAAAGTATAGAAAATCCTTATAATTGAGGGTATATTTACTGAAAAAAGTTGGAAACATTGTGGCAAAAGCAGAAAGTGCTTGTTTTGAGCATTTTCTGTCACAATGTTTTCAATAGGCGTCAGAAAGCGTCTATATGTGGGAAAAGGTTAATCCTTATTTGACCCTCTATAACACCTTTATCCTCGGATGTTTTCAAAGTATACAACTGTAGGAATATCATATCTGATAAACAGTTTAGCTTGTTACTGTAAAATGTTTGTGTCGCTTTCCTGTTAGGCAGGGAGACCAAAAGCTAGTGATTACTTCTCTTTCTGTCTGTCTGTCTTTGCATTATTGGATGTCAATTTTTTTTCTGTTTGGGCGGATTCACTCCAAACTAGAAACACTTATAATTGGTGAAGTGTAAAAGGAATGTCTTATCATAGTTGTTTATTTCCCCTTTTCAATATTTCTTGTTGGCCATTTTCTCTCTTTTTTTCCAATGTATCAAATTTAAACATAGTCTGTAAATAGCTTGTGGCCTGCCATTGTATAATTCACAAGATTCATAATTCTCACATGCATAATTTGATTTTTTTTCGCCTCTGTAAAAAAAAATCCTTCTACATTGTACATGACATTTTCTCAATTATTATCCAACTTACTGTTAGTTTAATTTAGTTTAAACTTATTTATTTTACATCGATTGCGAAACAAGCTTTAAGCTTATATTGATCACGCTCGATGTCTGCTTTCTCGATACTTAACCAGTACTTGCGCTGTTTGTGTGAAAACATTCCTAAGGCAGAACCTGCTCACCACAGGATTCGAACCCGGGACCTTTGGTACAAGAGGTCGACGCTCTATCTCTGTACCACTGTCTACCACACAACTTACTGTTGGTGACCCATGTGTTCTGTGGAAGGTTCTTGTTTTTATGACATTCAGATAGATCATAAGTTTGTCTGTTTGGTTGTAAGTTAGATGCATCAGATGTCTTGTCTATTCCAGGTTAATTTGCAGCCAATGATGTTAGAAGATGAGGGTCTTTTAGAGTGCTATATATTAGAAGTACTGAGATTGCATCCACCCTTCCTGGGTGGTAGGAGGGTGATAACACAGGTACTTGTGAGCTGTGTCTAATCAGGTCTACATTATTTGTCAATTAGACACATAAGCATCCATGAAGCTTCAGTCCAACACTGTACATTTGTCAATCTTGACATATCGGGGTCACTTCTCAGGCACCTTTCCTTCACATAATTTCTCTAACCCTTTTCTACTTGCAGACGTATTTTGATGCATTAGCAGCAGACAACTTAAGAAAAGATTGTGACAAAAGTTTTAATTTATAGTTGCATCCAAATTCATAATGCAAAATACTTGGAATATTGCAATGAATATTTAATTAACATTTTCCAACATGTCTTCATTTTCTGATGACCCTGCAGCAGATGGCTTTTGAAAACATTGCATTAAAACGAGAAACTGCTCATAATAGCAATTTCTTCTTTTGCGACAATATTTTCATCTCTATTTAATGATTATAGTTTCATTCAAATTGTTTTCTATATTTTTGCAAGGATGATTTCAAAGTCCTTTGCTTTTGATTTGTTCTATGTGGAAACGGGTTAAGCACACTTGTTCTGGTGAAAGTATAAAGCTAACAGAGGATATGAATGAAGTGATTGTGACAAGCATTTTAATAAAGATTGGACCCCCTTGGTGGTCTAGTGGTAGGGCACCCATCTCGGATGCGGTAGGTCGCAGGTTTGATACACAGCCAGATCATACTAAAGACTAGAAAAACAGTAGTGATGGCTGCCCTCCTTGGTGCTCAGGGTTGTGGTGTCGTGATAAATGGACGAGTAGTACTCGTAACTTACCCAGGAAACGCCGTGATATAACTGAAAGATTGTTGAAAGCAGCGTAAAACACCAATCAATCAATAAATACAGTGTTATCGAATAATCAGAAATCATTGGTTACAAGATATTTTGACTGCAACCATTTAAAGAAAAGACTGAGATATTTTACATAGCTTACTTCTCCTAAACCACAGGACCAAAATCAACCAAACTTCACAGGAATGTTTCTTCGGTGATCCTCATTCAAAATTGTTTAAAGTTAGATGCAATCCAAACCAATAACACAATAAACTGGATTTGGCTAATAATCTTTAAAGTGAAAGCATAATTGCCTCTATTTATCATCTAGGACATAGCTGTGGGTGGATACAAGATGCCTGCAGGTCATTCCATAGTGTACCATACATATGCTGCCCATAGAGATTCCACTGTATTTGATACTCCAGATGAATTTAAACCTGGTCGATGGCTTAGTCAGTATGTACTTAAACACTTCTTTTAACTCTTTCACATATACATCAAAACTGCAGCAAAATGACTTTGAAAATGTCTTCGCAAAAATATGTTAAATCTCTATCAGTGAAAGTATAGTTATTGAATAAAGTTAGAATTATTGTGGCAAACGGAGACGATGCTCATTATGAGCAGTTGCTCCTTTTGCCACAATGTTTCCAAAAGTATTTTGCTGCAGATGCATCTGCAAGAAGGAAAAGGTTATACTCTTCTTTGATGAATGTAGGAATGATTTTTGTTGGAATTTAATTTGCCCTTGTCTGTCCTTTTTTTGTTTCGCACAATCATTATTGCAAATGGCATCATGAGTAGTTCTGGGTATAAGATTTTCATTTACTTAACCCTTTTGTCACATACAACAATTCTGCAGCAGACGGCTATAAAATGATATGAAAAAGGACCACAAATGAAAATATAAATTAATTAATGTGGATATAATTAATGTTTGGCAAAAGAAAAAATTGTTTATTATGAGCAATTTCTCCTTAAGCCCGAAGTTGTCTGCTGCAAAATGCATCTGCAAATTTGAAAGAGCAGCAGACAATTTGCCTCATCTGATAATATGTTCGTCTTCGCGTTGGCAGGGTGACTCTTAGCTATCATTTCTTTGATGCTATCGTCAGGGACTACTAATATGCGTAGTAGTAGTCCCAGCTATCGTTTATTAACATATTGGAAGGAGAAACATGTCTTTTCTAATGTTTATTCTTTTATATCTCCCCTTTGAAAACATCTTTGAAAAAATGTATAGCATTTGCCACAATGGTATTAACTTTTTGCAGGAATTATACCTACATTTATAGAGATTTTCCATGTTTTCACCTAGTTGTCTTCACAGTCTTCTGCTGCAGTATTTGTTCTATGTGGGAAAGGGTTATATAGGCTTTTCTATTTTTCAGAAACAAAGATGATAAAGACAAACTGTTTTGTTTTGGTGCTGGCCCACGGCAATGTCTAGGACAGAAGTTAATTTGGGCAATCATAAAGGTATCAGTCATATCATAGACAGACAGACAGACAGAACATTTTATTGATGACGTGTACAAAGTCTATTGTTACACATGCATATACATACAATTTACATGACAGGAAAATACGAACAAACATACTTAATTCGGAATTTATAGTTATGATGGAATAAATTAAACATGAATTAAAAATGAATTAAAACTGAATTAACATGGATTAAACATGAGAATTATATGACTTTCAAGGCTGGACCATTCCATATAAATCTATATATAATTCAATAACTAAAATTCAACAGATAAACCTATTGATGTTTATTTTAATGAGGTTTTATGCTGTTTTCAACAGTACTTCATTTTTATAAGAGCATCAGACCACTTATTCATAATTCCTGAGTGACAAACAAGAACTTAGCTAGGAAATATGCTATGCCCAAGGCTACTGCACCATGACTGTCATAACCACCTTGATGTGGGAGGTTGGAGATTCGATCCCTTGTGATTCGATACCTACCCTCTACCAAGACTTTAAAAATAATATTACTGGCTTTCCCTCCTTGGCACTCGGGGAGGTTGTGGGGTTGTCATTAAGACTGACTCGCTGGTGTAACCAAAACCTTATATAATTATATTATATAGGAGTCACGCTTGTTGGTCCGTTGGTCTGTGGACATTTCTTGTGAACACTATTTCTCAGCAACCCTTGGTCAGAATTCAATATAACTTCACAAGAACGATTGATACCAAGCCTAGTTGTGCATATTGTCGGCATGTTGCACTGGAATTATTTTTAAATTAGTTATGGCCCGTTGAATTTCTCATACATATTTATATTGTCAGGCACCAGATGGGGGTATTCATCACCTTCAGTGATATGTCTAGTTCAAGTTGTTCTTCTCCGGAAAACCCAAACACCTTCTCTATATTACATGTTACACATGGATAAGTTGAACAGGTAAACTGTCACCTTTCAGTCAACTTTTTATCACAATTTCAATTAATCTGCCAGCTGTTTGGTTTATTGATCAAGGTTGCTCGTATCTTTCACGGGATATCTTGGTTACACGATTATCGCACAAGGTTAATGAAAGCATTATATCGTAAAAGCTGTTTAACCCTTTCCCTCATACGACAATTCTGCAGCAGACGACTTTGAACGTATTTTGTCAAAACATAGAAAATCTCCATAATTGAATGGATAACCTGTGACAAAAAGTGGAAAACATTGTGGCAAAAGGAGAAATTGCACGTTTTGTGCAATTTCTTCTTTTGTCACTTTGTTTTCAAAAAGCCGTCTGCTGCAGAGGCGTCAGAAAGCGTCTATATGAGGGAAAGGGTTAAGAAGAAAACTTTTGTCGAATGGATGAATTGTAAATTTGTTGCGTTTGCTTTTTGTGCCAGGATGACACATAGGGATCACTACAATGTCATCAGTATATCTTTAACCCTTTCCCTCTATATAGACGCTTTCTGACGCCTCTGCAGCAGACAGCTTTTTGAAAACATAGTGACAAAAGAAGAAATTGCACAAAACGTGCAATTTCTCCTTTTGCCACAATGTTTTCCACTTTTTGTCATAGGTTATCCATTCAATTATGGAGATTTTCTATGTTTTGACAAAATACGTTTATAGTCGTCTGCTGCAGAATTGTCGTATAAGAAAAAGGGGTCATCAGTATATCTTTAACCCTTTCCCTCTATATTTAAATGGTTAACCTATGACTAAAAGTGGAAAACATTGTGACAAAAGGAGAAATTGCTCGTATTGAGCAATTTCTTCTTTTGTCACTATGTTTTCAAAAAGCCGTCTGCTGCAGAGGCGTCAGAAAGCGTCTATATGGGGGAAAGGGTTAACAATTCCCTGTCTTTAGTGACCATATATTTAGTTTCCCAATTGCTAAATTTTTGCTTAAATGATCCTGTACATTAAGACCAGATTGATGTTTTCCCATGGGTTGTCTTAACCCTTTCCCTTATACGATAATTCTGCAGCAGACGACTTTGTACATATTTTGTCATAAAATGGAAAATCTCTATAATTGAATGGATAAACCTTATGATGACTTAAAGTGGAAAACATTGTGGCAAAAGGAGGAATTGCTTGTTTTGAGCAATTTCTTCTTTTGTCACTATGTTTTCAAAAAGCCGTCTGCTGCAGAGGCGTCAGAAAGCGTCTATTTGAGGGAAAGGGTTAACACTTTCACTAACTGTCAATTTGTCTGGTTACATATAATTATGTTTCTTCAAATACTCTTGTTTCTTGCAGACTGTGATAAGAGAAATGTTACAGAAATTTGAATTAATACTGGAACCAGACCAAAACCTTGCCTACAAGATGTTACCTGTAAGTCGACCAAAAGACAATGTGATGATTAAATTACAGGCCAGGGATACATCGAAAGATACCTAGTCATTCCTTTCTGACTGAACAAACAAGAAAACATTTTTACCTTTTCAAATTCCGTCTTATACTCTTCTACATGCAACGAAATAAATATTTATCTCTTTAAGAGCCAGTTATTAACAATTTATCTGAATTTGATATTTTCAGAGCTGTCTGCCTCTAAAATATCATATAGGATAAATACATATACATTAACCATATCTGCAGTGTTTGATACATAGTAATGATACAGAATTGAAGACATTGTGAAAAATGATTGCAAAACTTGCCTATAAAAGCAGAATCGTGGTTCAAATTTAAGAGACATTTGAAGAACTTTACACCAATTGGAAGGTGTTGAAGGGTTAGATTGTTTTTAAAAAATGCCATAACTGTAGTATGTATTTTAATAAAGTGGTCACCTTCTGTGAACTTAATAACTTAATGAGGATTGGCATTTGCTTACGAAGCTGTTGATATTTTCTATGCAATATTATTTTATTGGAAGGGGGTGGGGAGTCAGAATAATTTAGAACATATCGAGGGCTTGGCGTGAAACGGTTGTAACTAAAAGCCTATTTTGAAAACCCTGGTTTAGGGGCAATTTTGACACCTTTGTAAACAATGGAAATGAATGAGCAATGGCACCTCAATTTCCATTGTTTACCAAAAAAATGATTTAACGCTTATAAAGACTTTATGGCAAAGTGATTCACGCCAAGCCCTCGATATGATCTATGAGCCGTATTTTGTGATTTTGGGTCTTAATACATACATACATAACATATATACATGCAACTTCTAACATAAATCTAGAAGTGTATCCCCACTATTGTTATGCCAATATGTCTTTGTATAATGTCATAACGGATTGGTATTAAGACTCCAAATCACTAGATGCGGCTCAAATATAAAATATTTTCTTAGCCTAACAATTTTGTTTTGCTCATTCATTTTCATATTTCTCAATATAAGTTTGGTTTGGGAAAAAGCAGGATTATCTTATATTTTCAGTATTTATGTTTCACACACATTGCTCAGTTATTAGATCACCTGAGCCAAAGGTTCTAGGTGATCTATTTTGATCACTCTTTGTATGATGTCCGTTTATTAATAACTTTTAGTTTCTACATATATAATTAAATTCTCCTGAATCACTAACTTACCAGCCATGTTCTTTGGTGGTCCACTTTCAAAGTTGTTCAATGATTAAAAATTCTATGTATAACTTTGGTTGCTGCATTATCAGAAATGGGGGAAAATGCCAAACTTTAAAATTCTTCTCCTTTGAATCTGTATGTCTGATTTCAATTTATTGTTGAAGAAATGTTTCTAGGGTGACCCTCTACAAAAAGTTTTCCAGCCATATTGATTTGGCTGAAAAACATTGATGTCAGGTGGCACCAGAAAAAGGGCAAAACGACAAACATTATTAATTTTGATCAAGTCATATTGATTGGTTGAAAATCAAGAAAAGTGGTAAAATGACAAAACTGTTAGTATTTGTTTGTCTTATTCCAAGATAACTTTACAGAAAGTTTCCTTAAGTGACCAAAAATGTATTGATTTGAAGTAATTTCACCTTTTGTTATAATGTTTTCAAAATAATCTCGCAATATAAATCTCTTTTCAATAATCAACTATCATTTATAGAGATTTTCCATGACTTTAAAGTTGTCTGCTGCATAATTGTTAACTCATGTAATAACACTATAAACTCACTCAGAGGAGTTACAATTCAATTTCCAATGCATAGTGTTTGGAAGTCAAATAAGGTTTTAATCCTGAAGACATATCTGAAGACATATCTGCAGCCAATGACTTTTGAAAATGTTGTGACAAAAGGAGAATGACTCATAATGAACAATTATGCCTTTTGCAACAATGAATGCTTTCAAATCTATTTATTCACAAGCATTTATTTAATATTTCCATGTTTGCTGTGATATTTTTCAATGTCAATTTCAATGTCGTCTGCTCAAGATTTGTTTATCTGAAAATGTTCCTTTGTGCAGGTGTGTTTTGAAGCATCTAAAGTGGACATCCAGTATCTCTATTTGCCACAATGTTTTCAATCCTTTTGAATAATTATAAATTTTATGTATCATGTATAGAGACTCCATATTTTTGCCTAGATATTATTAACGTCGTCTGCTGCAGATTTTTTTGTACGTGGAAAAGGGTTAAGATGAATAGCTAAACTGATTTGTATTTGAATGAATCTCCTTGTATTATGATCTTTTATCAACAACCTGATTAGATATTTTTTTAAAAAAGCCTGCTTTGAAAATGTCAGAAAAAGAAATTGTAACATCTACAAAGGAGAAAACACTGGGACGGGAAAAAAATAATCCCTTACCAATAATGTTTTCAAAAGTTGTCTGCTGCCGAAGTATAAACGGTGATCTTTATCAGGGAAAGGCTAAGATCTGACATATCGAGGGCTTGGCGTGAAACGGTTGTAACTCAAATTGGTGTTTTGTTACCAAGGTTAATCACCTCGCCATAAAGTCTTTAATAGCGTTAAATCATTTTTCTTGGTAAACAATGGAAATTTAGGTGCCATTGCTCGTTCCGAGCAATGGCACCTAAATTTGCATTGTTTACAAAGGGGTCAAAATTGTTCCTAAACCAGGGTTTTCGAAATAGGTTTTTAGTTACAACCGTTTCACGCCAAGACCTCGATATCATCGACTTTTGATACACATTTGCTTTGTCATTTGTTTTACTTTTATTTTATTTACTTTATTTTCTATTCTAGATTTTACTTTTTATTCCTTTTTATATTTGTTGTTTGCTGTAAATTTATAAGAGGGAAAACAGTTGTAACCTCTTGAACGTTATAAGCATCGGTTTAGTTCTTACTGGAAAACATGTGTGAAAAGGAAACACATTTTGAGCAATTTTTAGCTCGACTTTTGAAAAAACGAGAGCTATCTTCATGACCCTGGCGTCGTCGTCGGCGGCGGCGGCGGCGTCCGGTTAAGGTTTTTTGTAGGTGGCTGCGGCGTGGTCGTCCGGTTAAGGTTTTTTGTTCAGCTCAGCTTTTTTTCCCTGTTTTCTCCCTATCAGTCGAGCGTTTGTGCCGTACGCGATGCTCTTGTTACATTCACCACAATGTTTTCGAAAATGCATCTGTTGAAAATAATTGAATTGTCAAGTTTATCAGGGAACGATTTTGATGCCTCTGTATGTCTGCAACATTAGACATCTGCACTGACATCTTCTGTTCGATGCTGCAGTGAAAACATTCTCGAAAATATAGCTCCAGACAAGTACATTGTGTTTATTTCAGCTCATTTCAATTTTATAACACACAATAATATATAAATATGACTAATAATCTGTGTTATTGTTCTATTTATTGTGGGATTTATTGTGCGATTCTTTTGACTTGACTGGTTTTAACTGGTTGTTCAAATTTAAAAATTGTCTACCTGAATTTTATATTATATTAATAATACATTGATGTTTAATAGGAGTCCGTTGGGCTTGCGTCCGCCTCCTCGAGGTCCGGCATCGATCCCAAGTCGCGTCACGCGAAAGACATTATAAATGGTAGTTGTAGCTACCCTCTATGGCGCTCTACGTAACGGTGATATCAATGGGACCGATGCAGAAAAGATAACACCGGTAGTATTGGTAAATAACACAGGACACGTCGCTATATGACTGAAACATGGCATAAATCAACATGCAAACAAACAAATAAACAATTCTACAACATCCTAAAAAAAACATGTGAGCCGAATTACGCAAAATCCAACATTATGGACTCTGCGTAAAGTATTGACCCGGATCAGCCTAAGCGGTAGGCTAATCCGGGCTGACGCATTTCGCCTCGTGTGGATTTTCTGTTTCAGGAATCATAACTCTATATATACCTATATACCCCTTAGACGGAATGTGTCGGAGCGGACCAGTGTGCGGACTGCGCAGGCTGATCCGAGTCGATACGTTACTCAAAGGCCATAATGTTGGGTTTCTCGCGGGACGGCTCGAATACAAAATGCTACAGCATCATTAAAGTACATGTGAGCCGAATTACGAGAAAACCAACATTATGGACTCCGCGTAAAATATTGATCCGGATCAGCCTAAGCACGCCGCGCAGGCTAATCCAGGCATACGCTTTTTGCCTCCTATGGATTTTCTGTTTCAGGAATAATTACTCTATACCTCTATTTCCCTGAGACGGTATGTGTCAGCCCGGATTAGCCAGCGATGACTTCGTAGGCTGATCTTGGTCAACACATTACGCAGAGGCCATAATGATGGTTTTCTCGTAATTCGGCTCATGTTAATCATGTGTCACACTGGAACTCACTTTCAACTGTAATAAGACCCACTTACGATGGCGATAATGATACGACAGGTTTCAACCACATATCGACGCATCTACAGCAGACTCATTCTGAAAACAGTGTTGCAAAAGGAGAAATTGCTCTTAAATTAGCAATTTCTCCTTTTGCCACAATGATTTCAACTCTTTTCATTTATAGAGATTTTCCATGATTTTGCCTAAATAATTTTGAACTCATCTGCTGCGGATTTGTTGTATGTGGGAAAGGATTAGAACTAATTTACAGAGTACATTACACAGGGAAAATGGATATTGATTATTGATCCAAAAGACACAACTACGATTGGTACACGTTTACATTGGAGCCATGTCGGTCAACTAGTTGTCTTATTAACTCGCCGTTCTAGCTTATTGTCGAAAGATGCATGTAGGACTAAATTCATTGGAGACGAACAGTGAAAGCTCTGGTGAGACTGTATGGATACACAGGCTCGCCCGAGTCTTCACTGTAAGCAGATGTATTAATATCGATAGTAGCGGAGTGCCAGTAGCCATATTTTTTATATATATTGCTTTACCGCCTCGGTGGTGTAGTAGTAGAGCGTCCGCTTTGGGTGCGGGAGGTCGTGGGTTCGATCCTCTGCAGGGTTATACCAAATACTTTCAAAGTGGTAGTAATGGCTGCCTTCCTTAGCGCGCAGGGTTGCGAGATTAGCATTACGACTGACTGGCTGGTGACAGGATAAATGGACCAGTAGTACTGGTAACTTGCTCAGGAAATTCCGCTAAAAGCGACCTAAAACACCAAACAATAAATCAATATGCATTGGTTGACACAATTCCTATCATCGACATAAAATATCTTAACCAGACGCCTCCTGTCTTTGCATGGGTCGATAATTTGTAATGATTAGACCGATCTGTTCTGTCCCTTTGATGTTCCCATTTGTACAACACACGATAAAGTTGCGAGATTACATGTATCATTGAAAACGGCGTTAAACCCCAAACACTCAATCAACTATTCTGTTCAACAGTCTGTTGTTCATAAACCGTTTGCGGATACTGCCCGGTGTTCATAGTGCAATATAAAAGTATACAAGAGAATACGTGTGCCTGCTCTCGATAAACCCACCTTTGTCCAATTGCTGTGGTCACGTAAGACAAAATGTAAGACATTTGGGATCGGTCTACATATGCAGCCTTATTCTGATATGTACTGTTCGCCAATTAGTATCTGAAAGTATGTTTTGACATACATTGTGCACTTTTAACAAACAGCACGGGTATGCAGACTGGTCTTTATCGACGGTTGTCACATATACCTTTACCTGCAGCACGGCGCTTTTCAGTGGAAGAACGTTAGACATAAATGGGTCTACGTAAATTATGCAAATTGAGAGTTGTGTCTGTCTACTGGAATAATTGTACGGTGTTTCGGTCCTCCGTGTTAGATAAGATAATATAGTGGTAAGAATATCCGCCCGGGAAGTTAGAGACCAGGGATCGAACCATGAACATGATTCGTACCAAAGGCTCTCATATAAATGTAAGGTATAGTAAACGGTGTGGGAAAAGTGAATTAATCGTAATGTGCGTTGAACTGGGGGAAGGGTTTGACGTAACAAAACTCGCCTTTTCATTTTACTCTAATAATATGAACTACAACATGGGGAAATATACTTGCGATCAGCGAATATCCAGGCCATAATCTTTCTTGCTCGCTGGCTTGAATGAAATACGAATGACGCTATTAACAATAAATTTTATCAATCGGCTGAAATACTGAAAAGATTAGATGGGGTTCGAACTTGCTATCCTGGATTAAAAGCCCTCGTTTGCACATGGGTCATGGCTATCACAGAAGGGATATTAAAGAAAGACTCATGAGCTGACTGAAGGAAATGGGTTGGGGAGATAGTCATGGTATTGGGGCCTCATGCATCGTTTTAGCTGTGATTTTGCAATACATGTTCATGAAAATTTGCCCAAAAAAACACCATTTAATAATTTTAGTGATTGTTATTTTAAGTAGTTCTTACTGTCGATAATAATAACAAACATAACTGTGTGAATATGTTTTGAAAGATAACTGCTATAACATGAGCACAAATGTCTATGGTTTTGACTTAAAACGAATATGCCAACATGCAATATAATTCAAATCGCCATACAGATGAAAGACGAAACCATTGTAGAAAACTGTTAATATGTTCACAATGATCATTTTCTCGTTTTCCCCACAATGTTTTAAGTTCTGTATTAAAATTAATCTATAAATTTACCTCTGTAGTACACTAAAATGTGTTCAGTACGTGGTACTTTACAAACAACATTAAACTATCATATCTTGAAATTGTTTAATCTGCGGAGGGGCGGTTTTCCCGTGGCATGGCTCAATTAACGTGTCCTGACGTCGCGCTAGCAAACCCGGCATATTAACCTTTAACCCTTTGCCTCATGCCACGAATCTGCAGCAAACAACTTTGAAAACATACCCGAAAACATTTAGGAACTCCCTTTAAATGAAAGTACAATGACGGAATAGAGTTGAAAACAAGGTGACAAACGGAGAAATTGCTCGTTTTGAGTGTTCATAAAAGCTGTCTGCTGCAGAGGCGTCCGAAAGCGTTTGTATGACGGAAAGGGTTAAATTAAAGTCTAAGCTTCGGATTACGTGATAAGATTGTTTTATATTGGTTAACAGTAGGAGCTGTTGAAAATAATCAAAACAACAAACTTTGTTAAAACTTTTTTTTTCTTTACTCTCTGCCCATTGTTTTTTTTTTATTTTTCGCCATCATTTCCAGGGTTAAAACTATTTTCGATTTCTATGAACATTACAGGAACAATACATGTGTCAAAGACGTCATTTAATCTCGGCTGGTATATTCGCACGATATGATAAGACTGTCCGTAATGCGTACGGGTTGCGTCGCGAATGAGGAAGAATATATATAAAAAAGATTATTACGAAGTAGAGGATGGAGAAGAAGTAATTACATGGCGACCAGTTCACAATATCAAGTGTTTCCTGGCTCTATCGAACTCTATAGAACCACTACTTTTATCAACATTTTGCCTAGGCAACTGGCTACTACCTGAAGAAGAGACGATCAAGATATTAACCCAAGAAGAACCACATCCGAACTAAGCAAATAAAAGATACAAATCGCCCCATGCAATTCTTATCAATATTTACTCTCCGTTTCCATGCAAACTAGATTTCGCAATGTGATACGATTTATTCAGACTATTTCCATGATATATGACGTTGCAAATGTCTGCCAATAAAACTTGTTAGGGAGAGCTGATTTCACCCTTTCCTAGAATAATTATTGAATAAAGTTGTGGCACATAAAGGATTTGCTCAATACATGGTTTTCAAACGTAGTATGGGAAACAACGGTCAAGAGCTAAAGTTTCGGATTGTTAAGGTCCGTGGTTTGAATCCAGAGATAAGAGAGGTTATCTTCAGGGATTGTTTATACTTGGCACATGGTATATGTATATCTGTGATGGAAACAAATCAGCCGTCATGAATCTAAATCGCAGATCAATATCGTGTTCACCATAAATTTAAATCTAATACAAAACAGAAAACAAAAGCCTATGAATTTGTGTCTATGACTTTTGCGTGTGTTTTTATACGCCGCCGGAGGCGGTGGTATATTGGCGTCATCTTCTCCGTCTGTCCGTCCATCCGTCCGTACGTCCGTACGTCCATTTCTTGTGAACGCAACTCCTCCTACGTTTCTGACCGTATCTTTTCAAAACTTGGTCAATGTCATAACTATAATGTGTAGATGTGCATGAAGCAGCGATTTTCCGGTTCATTGATATTTGCAAGATTTATGTCCCTTGTAACTTAGTCTCTGTAGCTGATTGATAATTGCAGCCTTGTGAACGCAACTCCTCCTATGTTTCTGACCGAATCTTTTCAAAACTTGGTCAATGTCATCACTATAATGGGTAGATGTGCATGAAGCGGCGATTTTCCGGTTCATTGATATTTGCAAGATTTATGTCCCTTGTAACTTAGTCTCTGTAGCTGATTGATATTGCAGCCTTGTGAACGCAACTCCTCCTATGTTTCTGACCGAATCTTTTCAAAACTTGGTCAATGCCATGACTATAATGGGTAGATGTGCATGAAGCAGCGATTTTCCGGTTCATTGATTTTTGCAAGATTTATGTCCCTTGTAACTTAGTCTCTGTAGCTGATTGATATTGCAGCCTTGTGAACGCAACTCCTCCTATGTTTCTGACCGAATCTTTTCAAAACTTGGTCAATGTCATGACTATAATGGGTAGATGTACATGAAGCAGCGATTTTCCGGTTCATTGATTTTTGCAAGATTTATGTCCCTTGTAACTTAGTCTCTGTAGCTGATTGATATTGCAGCCTTGTGAACGCAACGCTTCCTATGTTTCTGACCGAACCTTTTCAAAACTTGGTCAATATCATTACTATAATGGGTAGATGTGCATGAAGCGGGGATTTTCCGGTTCAGCGATTTTTGCAATAGTTATGCCTTTCGAAACTTGGTCTCTTTAGCATATTCACTTGAGAACGCAACTCAAGTTTCCAAACAGGTAGAAGTGCATAAAGCAGGGATTATCCGGTAGAGTGATTTTTGCAAGAGTTATGCTCAGAAGGAAAAAAGGATACATATCGACACTGCCATTTGACATACTTTCATATCGGAAGCCTCTATAGGGTTCTATCTCTGTTTATATGTATCCTATTTTCTTCCTGACTAAAATAATTTGTTGAATGGGACATTAAGCTCCAACAATCCAATCCAATACTTTGTTTGCTGTTTCTTTTTCATTAAGTGATTGTTTTACCATAATGGTAGTTTTGTGATTTTTTTTCATGAAATTACCATTTTTCGGTTCGGCCATTTTGATAGAGATTCCAATGGTAGTCTTGTGATACATGTTAAAAGCAATAATTAAAAGGACCAATCTTGATCGTTATATTTTGTGGCGGCGTATATTGTGTGGCTAATTGAATTTATGGTGTTTGTCTTCGTATTCATTGTTTAATAACAATTTCATCTTGTATTTTATCTGAAATGAATTATCTGGAGAAGCAGTGATTATAATTCTACGAGAAAACCAAAATTGTAGACTGTGTAAAGTATCGACCCGGATCAGACGAAGCATGCCGCGCAGGCTAACCCAGACGGACAATTTTCGCCTCCTGTAGATTTTCTGTTTCAGAAATCATTAATCTATCAACCTGAGACGGAATGTGTCGGCCCGAAATAGCCTGCGTGGACTGCGAAGGCTGATCTCAGTCGATACATTGCGCAGAGTCCATTATGTTGGTTTTCTCGCGGGACGGCTCATATCAATATATCTGCGTAATGTATCGACCAGATCAGCCTGCGCTGTCCGCGCAGACTGATCCGGCCGACACATTCCGTCTTAGGGGGGATAGATGTATACAGTAGTTATTCCTGAAACAGAAAATCCACAGGATACGAACAGTGTCGGTCCAGGTAAGCCTGCGAGACATGCTTAGGCTGATCTGGTTCGATACATTGCGCAGAGTCCATTATGTTTTTTTTTTTTCTCGTGGAACGACTCAATTGTAACTGAAGAAGCAATTGGTGTGGAGTGGCTGATCTTGGTCAAACTGTGCAGTTTTGTCAGTGGCTAAATGAATCTTTTGCTCATGTGTATGTAGCTTCCCACCAATAACCTGCAAAGATATAAGCGCCAGACTTTATAATGAGAACTAGGATACAGACCAATGTCACTTACAATATTGGATAAATAAGAAATAATAAAAAAAAAAAAAAATTGGGGTTTCACACCGTTTTCAACATTATTTCAGTTATATCACGGCGATAGTTCAGTTTTTCGTGAACCCTGGGAAAACAAATCAGTTCTAGACTATAAAATGTGCCGTGCCCAAAGAGCACTCAACCACGAACGTTGTGCCGCGATTGGGGATCGAACCCGGAAAAACGGCCGGTTTCAAATCCCCGACGCTAACCACTCGACCACGGCGGATTCTTCAGTATTGGATAAACAATGTCATACGAAAACTGACATAAGTGATTTAAGCGCTATACTTGTTTAATGGGATTTTCCGCCGTTTGTATGAGTATTTCATACATATCATGGCTGCTAAACACATATTCACAATGTCTGGGTGACTCACCAGTACAATGCGATAAAACTGTGCCTTGCCCTATGGCAGGTCACCAATACGGCAGCGATGGGGGATTGAACCCCGGACACCAGGTCTCAAGTTATAACATTAGTGGGGGGTCTAACATCTGACATATATAATTATAGTTATTCTAGTGGCATAATTGGTTGATCAAAGAAGTAGTTGTGAACACGCCTTTAGGAATACCGCGATCATGCTGCTCTGAGATGGCAAATGATCCAGATCTTTACTAGTAGCACAACATTCAATATCAGGTCTCATAATGAAACGATGATCTAGTTTAATCAACCTCAGGGACATTGCACACCAAACTAGATTAAGATCATAATGCCCATCCGGGCAAACAGTCCTTAATCGGCACTGTTTACTATTAGTTACAGAAACATTTGAAGACATATCGAGGACTTGGCGTGAAACGGTTGTAACTAAAAACCTATTTTGAAAACCCTGGTTTAGGGGCAATTTTGACCCCTTTGTAAACAATGCAAATTTAGGTGCCATTGCTCAGAACGAGCAATGGCACCTAAATTTCCATTGTTTACCACGTAAAATGATTTAACGCTTATAAAGACTTTATGGCGAGGTAAAAAAAATACCAGTTTAAGTTACAACCGTTTCACGCCAAGCCCTCGCTATCTGACAATTATAAAGTAAACAAGGAACGGGAAGCATCAACGCATAGTTAGATAGTAACTTATACTTGTCACGCACGCTCTTTGTTTTGTTTCCCTCGAGTCGAGCCCAGCTCGCTCAGGCGGTAGCAAGCGGACGGTCAATCCTGAGGTTGTATGTTCTAAAACCGGCTCGGCCTACATCCTTTCCAACGTTTTAACAAAAGTCAATAATGCGATAGGCGTCATTCACCATTAGACTTACAGTATAATGTGGAAAAGTAGCCAGTTGCTTTGAAATACTTGTGTGGAGTACTGGTGTGAGAAAACGAGGAAACAAATGTTGACAAACCTGATATGACTGAACAATTGTTGAAACCAGCGTTCAACCCCAATCAATGAATTTAGTTTCTTGAAGGACAGACAATCTTGGGTCTCAATATCAAGTATCTATGTTGTCACCATTTGGGACGCGTCACGCAAATAACGACCTTCTGAGGTGGACCTAAATAGTATTTACGATTAAATTATATGCTGGTATAAAGTTAGCTTTTAACCCTTTCTCTCATACGACAATTATGCAGCAGACGACTTTGAACATATTTTGTCAAAATATAGAAAATCTCTATAATTGAATGGATAACCTATGACTAAAAGTAGAAAACATTGTGGCAAAAGGAGAAATTGCTCGTTTTGAGCAATTTCTTTCTTTTGTCACTATGTTTTCAAAAAGCCGTCTGCTGCAGAGGCATCAGAAAGCGTCTATATGAGGGAAAGGGTCAACCATTACCGTTCTGGTAAAGCTTTAATGATGATTGTGCGACTAAAAAGGGGTTTCCGTCATGGCCGAGTGGTGAGCGTCCGGGATTTTTAACCGGGCGTCCCGGGTTCGATCAACAGTCGCCGCTGAGCGGTTATGGTGGCGTGCCCATGGGCAAGGCCCATTTTCTTGCCTAGAACTGGTTTGTTGAACCAGGTTTCATAAATAAGTGAACTGTCGCCGTGATATAGCTGAACATATGTTGAAAACGGCGTTAAACCCACAATAAACAAAACAAAACGACTAAATAGTGTAGGAGCACAGACTAGATGTTTCCTGGTCTCAACATCCCGTGGGACGGTTTCCTGAGACGTGACCCATTTAACCCTGTTAGCCTCACCAACATAAATCTCACAGAGTATAATTAGTACGAAATGACTCGTTGAGAAATGTCCATAAACCTAACCTTAATATCGACCATACATACGGTCACCCCATGAATACATACTATCATTCCCCGACGTTTGGGGCGAATTGCTTTGGCCGAATGAACAGGACCGGGAATCGCTTGTTCAGTGGAAAGTGAAGAACCTTCTTAACCCTTTCCCACATACAACAAATCTGCAGCAGAAGACTTTGAAAACATTGTGATATAAAAACCTAAAAAATTTCCATAAAAGATAGCTTAATTGTTAAATAAAAATGAAAATATTGTGGCCAAAGGGGAAATTGCTCATCATGAGCAATTTCACATTTGGCCATAATGTTTTCAAAAGTCGTCTGCTGCTATTCCGTCAAAATGCGTCTGCATGTGGGAAATGGGGGTAAACAAGGGTTAACGGGTTCGAACTTCGACTTGGCAGACAACCGATAATTGCTGGTACTCGACGGTACAACGTATAGCTGAGTACCTTTGTCCTCACGGAGGGAAGCTACACAACCGGTTTTGTATACGCACGGGATGTATGTGCGATAGCTATTTATAGCTTGGGCGTTTCGAGAACTCACTTCTAGCGAGACAATCGACAGAGGCAGTCGCATTTCTAAGATTTAAAATTAGATATTTCTTGGTTATATAACATGTTAGAATTTTGAAATGGAAATGATATCATTTTTTATATATTATTTGATAAGGGAATAATGTATTTATATTTATTTCTGTTTGGAAATCTTTGTTAGATAGTATTCCTATTTCAGGTATGATTAATAAGTTAAAAGAGAAAACTTAATTTCAATACAACTGAGTATACTCATACATTATTAAATGATATCTTAAGGATTAATACTGCAAATGAGGTTCGACATTTCATGGTATGACATTTGACAAATGGACACAGGTTTCCAGAGTGTTTTACTATTAGTTTTATCTCTGGTTGTTCCTGGGCGAGTCAGCCATACGCAGTAACTAATGTCTGAGTACCGGTACAAACATGTATTTCTTTTACATTTCTGTAATGTATTTATTACAAACATATGCCTGTTATATATATGTACATTGTATATATGTGTGTCGACTGCCAATACATGCGTCTCTCTGTACGCACAACATAGAGTAGTGTTGTTGTTTTGTTTTGAGCGAACTAAGTAAGGACTTGATGAAATCCGTTTCGACACACGTCATTCATTTTCCACCAATCACGTTAAATGTTTATATATAAAAGTAGCCAATTGAATTAGGAAAAATATTTGCTCGCCAAATGATAATACTGCCGATTGCGAGGGTAAACAAGGCCAACATACAACAACAGGAAAAATGTTAGGTGTGGAAGAGTAGTTGACCCTCCTTTTATCACTTACCCCACTTACAGATGCTCTTTATGCTAGATACGCTTTACATAAATACAATCAATTCATATCGACAGATGAAAGATCAATTACAGAATAGGAGAACACATGTCGGAAAGGCAAAATTACTAGTAATGTTTTCAAAAACATTAATTCCAGTCCGACATAATTATACCAATCAATCATTGACCATTGATAGATATATGAATAATTCATGTGTTGTTTTAAGGTCCGCTTCATATCGACAGATGGAAGATCAATTACAGAATAGGAGAACACATATAGGAAAGGCAAAATTACTAATAATGTTTTCAGAAACATTAATTCCAGTCCTACATAATTATACCAATCAATCATTGACAATTGATAGATATATACATAATTCATGTGTTGTTTTAAGGTCCGCTTCATATCGACAGATGGAAGATCAATTACAGAATAAGAGAACACATATAGGAAAGGCAAAATTACTAATAATGTTTTCAGAAACATTAATTCCAGTCCTACATAATTATACCAATCAATCATTGACAATTGATAGATATATACATAATTCATGTGTTGTTTTAAGGTCCGCTTCATATCGACAGATGAAATATCAATTACAGAATAAGAGAACACATATGGGAAAGGCACAATTGCTAATAATGTTTTCAAAAACATAAATTCCAGTCCTACATAATTATATCAATCAATCATTGACAATTGATAGATATATACATAATTCATGTGTTGTTTTAAGGTCCGCTTCTACGCATGTTGGGTTTTATTCTAAGTGTGTGAAGTTGGCAGAGCATTAGACGTTAGACATTAGACATTCAAAAAAAATATTCGAATGTCTAATTAGACGTTAGACATTCGATTAGACATTCGCTAATTTTGATTATCGAATGTCTAATTAGACATTAGACATTCTATTAGACATTCAGAAAAATCGCAAATGTTAAATATCGAATGTCTAATTCGACATTAGACATGCGATTAGACATTCGCAAATTACAAGATATATAACCCAAATTCGTCGGAGGTCATTGTACATGCAAAAAACGAATGTCTAATTGGTCAGTTAGACATTAGACATTCGATTAGACATTCGCAAATTAAGGGATTTAGATACCAAATTCGTCGGAGGTCATTGTACATGCAAAAAACGAATGTCTAATTGGTCAGTTAGACATTAGACATTCGATTAGACATTCGCAAATTACTATACTTAGGTTCCAAATTCGTCAGAGATCATTGTACATTCAAAAAACGAATGTCTAATTGGTCAGTTAGACATTAGACATTCGATTAGACATTCGCAAATTACGAAACTTAGTTTTCAAATTCCTCGGAGGTCATTGTACATTCAAAAAACGAATGTCTAATTGGTCAGTTAGACATTAGACATTCGATTAGACATTCGCAAATTACAAGATCTTAAACCCAAATTCGTCGGAGGTCATTGTACATTCAAAAAACGAATGTCTAATTGGTCAGTTAGACATTAGACATTCGATTAGACATTCGCAAATTAAGGGATTTAGATACCAAATTCGTCGGAGGTCATTGTACATGCAAAAAACGAATGTCTAATTGGTCAGTTAGACATTAGACATTCGATTAGACATTCGCAAATTACAAGATCTATAACCCAAATTCGTCGGAGTTCATTGTACATTCAAAAAACGAATGTCTAATTGGTCAGTTAGACATTAGACATTCGATTAGACATTCGCAAATTACTATACTTATGTTCCAAATTCGTCAGAGATCATTGTACATTCAAAAAACGAATGTCTAATTGGTCAGTTAGACATTAGACATTCGATTAGACATTCGCAAATTACCAAACTTAGTTTTCAAATTACTCGGAGGTCATTGTACATTCAAAAAACGAATGTCTAATTGGTCAGTTAGACATTAGACATTCGATTAGACATTCGCAAATTACGAAACTTAGTTTTCAAATTCCTCGGAGGTCATTGTACATTCAAAAAACGAATGTCTAATTGGTCAGTTAGACATTAGACATTCGATTAGACATTCGCAAATTACAAGATCTTAAACCCAAATTCGTCGGAGGTCATTGTACATTCAAAAAACGAATGTCTAATTGGTCAGTTAGACATTAGACATTCGATTAGACATTCGCAAATTAAGGAATTTAGATACCAAATTCGTCGGAGGTCATTGTACATGCAAAAAACGAATGTCTAATTGGTCAGTTAGACATTAGACATTCGATTAGACATTCGCAAATTACAAGATCTATAACCCAAATTCGTCGGAGTTCATTGTACATTCAAAAAACGAATGTCTAATTGGTCAGTTAGACATTAGACATTCGATTAGACATTCGCAAATTACTATACTTATGTTCCAAATTCGTCAGAGATCATTGTACATTCAAAAAACGAATGTCTAATTGGTCAGTTAGACATTAGACATTCGATTAGACATTCGCAAATTACCAAACTTAGTTTTCAAATTACTCGGAGGTCATTGTACATTCAAAAAACGAATGTCTAATTGGTCAGTTAGACATTAGACATTCGATTAGACATTCGCAAATTAAGAGATTTAAGTACGAAATTCGTCGGAGGTCATTGTACATCCAAAACACGAATGTCTAATTGGTCAGTTAGACATTAGACATTCGATTAGACATTCGCAAATTACCAAACTTAGTTTTCAAATTACTCGGAGGTCATTGTACATTCAAAAAACGAATGTCTAATTGGTCAGTTAGACATTAGACATTCGATTAGACATTCGCAAATTAAGAGATTTAAGTACGAAATTCGTCGGAGGTCATTGTACATTCAAAAAAACGAATGTCTAATTGGTATGTTCGATTTGTCTTTCCGATCAAGTTCGAGATATCCAGAAAAAAAAATCAAAAAATCAAAAAAAAATCAAGATATCGAAAGGTTCGAGATATCGAGGAAAAAAAAAAAAAATCAAAAAAAACCCCGAGATATCGAAAGTTCGAGATATTGGAAAGTTAACTGACCAATTAGACATTCGTTTTTTTAATGTACAATGACCTCCGACGAATTTGGGTTATAGATCTTGTAATTTGCGAATGTTTAGACATTAGACATTCAAAATAAATAAATCGAATGTCTAATTAGACATTAGACATTCGATTAGACATTCGCTAATTTTGATTATCGAATGACTAATTAGACATTAGACATTCGATTAGACATTCAGAAAAATCGCAAATTTTAAATATCGAATGTCTAATTAGACATTAGACATTCGATTAGTCATTCGCAAATTACAAGATCTATAACCCAAATTATTCGGAGGTCATTGTACATTCAAAAAACGAATGTCTAATTGGTCAGTTAGACATTCGATTAGACATTCGCAAATTAAGGGATTTAGATACCAAATTCGTCGGAGGTCATTGTACATGCAAAAAACGAATGTCTAATTGGTCAGTTAGACATTAGACATTCGATTAGACATTCGCAAATTACTATACTTAGGTTCCAAATTCGTCAGAGATCATTGTACATTCAAAAAACGAATGTCTAATTGGTCAGTTAGACATTAGACATTCGATTAGACATTCGCAAATTACGAAACTTAGTTTTCAAATTCCTCGGAGGTCATTGTACATTCAAAAAAACGAATGTCTAATTGGTCAGTTTGACATTAGACATTCGATTAGACATTCGCAAATTACAAGATCTTAAACCTAAATTCGTCGGGGGTCATTGTACATTCAAAAAACGAATGTCTAATTGGTCAGTTAGACATTAGACATTCGATTAGACATTCGCAAATTAAGGGATTTAGATACCAAATTCGTCGGAGGTCAATGTACATGCAAAAAACGAATGTCTAATTGGTCAGTTAGACATTAGACATTCGATTAGACATTCACAAATTACAAGATCTATAACCCAAATTCGTCGGAGGTCATTGTACATTCAAAAAAACGAATGTCTAATTGGTCAGTTAGACATTAGACATTCGATTAGACATTCGCAAATTACAAGATCTTAAACCCAAATTCGTCGGAGATTGCACATTCAAAAAACGAATGCCTAATTGGTCAGTTAGACATTAGACATTCGATTAGTCATTCGCAAATTAAGGGATTTAGGTGCCAAATTCGTCGGAGGTCATTATACATGCAAAAAAACGAATGTCTAATTGGTCAGTTAGACATTAGACATTCGATTAGACATTCGCAGATACCAAATTCGTCAGAGATCAATGTACATTAAAAAAAACGAATGTCTAATTGGTCAGTTAGACATTAGACATTCGATTAGACATTCGCAAATTAAGAGATTAAGATACCAAATTCGTCAGAGATCAATGTACATTAAAAAAACGAATGTCTAATTGGTCAGTTAGACATTAGACATTTGATTAGACATTCGCAAATTACAAGATCTTTAACCCAAATTCGTCGGAGGTCATTGCACATTAAAAAAACGAATGTCTAATTGGTCAGTTAGACATTAGACATTCGATTAGACATTCGCAAATTAAGAGATTAAGGTACAAAATTCGTCAGAGATCAATGTACATTAAAAAAACGAATGTCTAATTGGTCAGTTAGACATTAGACATTTGATTAGACATTCGCAAATTAAGAGATTTAGGTACGAAATTTGTCGGAGGTCATTGTACACGCAAAAAACGAACGTCTTATTGGTCAATTAATAACTTGAACATATTGATAACTCGAACATATCGATATCTCGAACATACCGATAACTCGAACACAGCGATATCTCGAATACATTGATAAAACGAATGCTTTTAACTTGAACATATTGACAAAATCGAACATATCGATATCTCGAACTTTCGATATCTCGATTTATTTATTTATTTATTTATTTATTTAATTTTTTTTTTTTTCCCGATATCTCGATTTTTTTTTCTTCCGATATATCGAACACTTTTCGATATCTCGAACTTTCCGATCAAGTTCGAGATATCCAGAAAAAAAATATAAAAAAAAAAAAAAAAATCAAGATATCGAAAGGTTCGAGATATCGAGGAAAAAAAAAAAAAAAAAATCAAAAAAAACCCCGAGATATCGAAAGTTCGAGATATCGAAAAGTTCGAGATATCGATATGTTCGATTTGTCAATATGTTCAAGTTAAAAACATTCGTTTTATCAATGTATTCGAGATATCGATGTGTTCGAGTTATCGGTGTGTTCGAGATATCGATATGTTCGAGTTATCAATATGTTCAAGTTATTAATTGACCAATAAGACATTCGTTTTTTGCATGTACAATGACCTCCGACAAATTTCGTACCTTAACCTCTTAATTTGCGAATGTCTAATGTCTAACTGACCAATTAGACATTCGTTTTTTGCATGTATAATGACCTCCGACGAATTTGGCACCTAAATCCCTTAATTTGCAAATGTCTAATCGAATGTCTAATGTCTAACTGACCAATTAGACATTCGTTTTTTTAATGTACAATGACCTCCGACGAATTTGGGTTATAGATCTTGTAATTTGCGAATGTTTAATCGAATGTCTAATGTCTAACTGACCAATTAGACATTCGTTTTTTGAATGTACAATGACCTCCGAGTAATTTGAAAACTAAGTTTGGTAATTTGCGAATGTCTAATCGAATGTCTAATGTCTAACTGACCAATTAGACATTCGTTTTTTGAATGTACAATGACCTCCGAGGAATTTGAAAACTAAGTTTCGTAATTTGCGAATGTCTAATCGAATGTCTAATGTCTAACTGACCAATTAGACATTCGTTTTTTTAATGTACAATGACCTCCGACGAATTTGGGCTATAGATCTTGTAATTTGCGAATGTTTAATCGAATGTCTAATGTCTAACTGACCAATTAGACATTCGTTTTTTGAATGTACAATGACCTCCGAGTAATTTGAAAACTAAGTTTGGTAATTTGCGAATGTCTAATCGAATGTCTAATGTCTAACTGACCAATTAGACATTCGTTTTTTGCATGTACAATGACCTCTGACGAATTTGGGTTTAAGATCTTGTAATTTGCGAATGTCTAATCGAATGTCTAATGTCTAACTGACCAATTAGACATTCGTTTTTTTAATGTACATTGATCTCTGACGAATTTGGTACCTAAATCTCTTAATTTGCGAATGTCTAATCGAATGTCTAATGTCTAACTGACCAATTAGACATTCGTTTTTTTAATGTGCAATGACCTCCGACGAATTTGGGTTAAAGATCTTGTAATTTGCGAATGTCTAATCGAATGTCTAATGTCTAACTGACCAATTAGACATTTGTTTTTTGCATGTACAATGACCTCCGACGAATTTGGGTTATAGATATTGTAATTTGTGAATGTCTAATGTCTAACTGACCAATTAGACATTCGTTTTTTGCATGTACATTGACCTCCGACAAATTTGGTATCTAAATCCCTTAATTTGCGAATGTCTAATCGAATGTCTAATGTCTAACTGACCAATTAGACATTCGTTTTTTGAATGTACAATGACCTCCGACGAATTTAGGTTTAAGATCTTGTAATTTGCGAATGTCTTATCGAATGTCTAATGTCAAACTGACCAATTAGACATTCGTTTTTATTTGTTTGGAACAAACAAATTTAGTTACTGCAATTCTGAAGCCATACGTCTTATCGAAAATTCCATGAATTTCATACGCGTGAAAGTAGTACTCAATACTTGCTCTTACTTTTCAAATGTATCACGATTTTTGAAATAATGATATATTTATATCGTCTTTGTTTTCTTATGTGGTTCTTATATTCAAAGAGAATTTGGAAATAAAATGAAACATTGTATTTTAAAACAAGAACGCGGAGAGATTTATAAATCTCAATGAGTGAACTGCTACAGGGAAAACTATTTCCGATTTAAGCTCCAGATACGGTATTTGAATTTTCAATCACGCATTGAAAATGTAGATAAAAACAGAATTGAAAATATTTTCTTTGTGCCTTGTCGGCCATATAAATATAGTATAAAGAATTAAAAAAACAAATATGTGCGTCATAAAATGCATTTAAAATGAGAGTAACACATTTGCAGAGAAATCGTGATCGTCGAATTCTATTTATAAATACAACGGTATGGGGGGAGGGTCTAAAGTGCGGACGCGATCTGCGGACACATATATTATAGAGGGAAAATGCGGACAAATGCAATATAGTGGGAAAATGCTGACGCTATAGAATATAGAGCAAATCTTCGGACACATAAACAAGTGAAATAAACAAAAATAAGAAATATTTTGAAAACGTATCTCAAATATATGTCTATTGAAAGTCTTAAAGCTTTCTCTTCAGTTTCATGTATAAAGGGAAGTAATCGGAAGTAAAATGTAAACTGCGAAAACTTGACGGAGTAAGTCGCTCGAAATAGTGATTTCTTATGTTTTTGTAGAATTACCTCCCTTTATTGAAATAAATAACATAGGTTTTCTGTATTTAAGTTATTATAGATCATGCGATACAAAAAATAAACACTTATACAATAATGTTATAAATGTATAAAAATGCAATACAAAGATAAGTTCCATGCCGTATTTAAATTTTAATAAATTTTTAATCAAAACCCGTGTAAGGTTCTATAAAGATTTTATAAATAAAAAAAGTACACAGATTCTGTAGCGTTCCTGGGAGTTCTCTGGTATGAAAAAGGTTTGTTTCCGTCGAAGGCTCTACACAGTCCTCCACTTGTCCCCAGAAATTTGTCCAAATTGTAGTCATGGCTTATCAGTCCTGGTAATCAGCTGTATTAATTAATTTGCCATTAACAGGGATTCCCTACTGGGCTACAGTCCCCCATTAGTTATCTCTGTCCGATTCATGACACCATCACAACATTTGCATTGTTTGGCAGTAACATTGCACTGTAGCTTTATCATTGCATTCAGTGTAATATAAAAGCGAAGTCATATTTGTGATTGCTGTTTCTTTTAGGAGCTTTTGAATAACACTTATAAAGAAGTAAAGATGACTTAATAAAATGTAATAGATTTTTTTTACATTATGACTATTATTTGTTTAACCATTTCCCTCATACGAAAATTCTGCAGTAGACGCATTTAAACATATTTTGTCAAAATATAGAAAATCTCTATAGTTGAATGACTTAAAGTGGAAAACATTGTGGCAAAAGGAGAAATTTCTCGTTTTGTGCAATTTCTTCTTTTATCACTATTTTTTAAAAAAACCTGTCTGCTGCAGAGGCATCAGAAAGCATCTATATGAGGGAAAGGGTTAACATTGGATATATGATTTCAGCACAATTTGTTCAGCCTACGAAGTCGTAGAGCTCACATGTTTGTTTTAAGTATTGCTTTACCATACACATCAAATTTGCAGCAGATGACTTTGAAAACGCCTTGGCAAAAATATGGAAAATTTCCATTAATGTAAGAGTAATTATTGAATAGAATTGTAGACAATATGACAAAAACAGAAATTTCTCATAATGAGCAAATATTCTTGTGTAACTAATCTTCTGCACACACGTCAACATTGGTTTTTAAGTGGGAAATAGTTAAGTAGATTTACGTTCACATATTAACCCTTTCCCACTGGCAGACACATTTAATGTCATGTTACTTAAAGAAATTTTGGTAAGAATGTGATTTTAATGTAAAGAAAATAGTTTGAACCTAAGTCATTACGGGTAAGAGATCTACATAAGGTATGCGTAACATAGTGTAAGAATAGAATGAGACGTTCATAATATAAACATATTTGAGGCAAAAACATAAGCATTTTATTACCTAGATAAGGATACTGTTTTTGGTCAGATTGTCAATTCTAAGACTAGACCAAATTTAAGAATGTAGTTTAACAGGAGTTGTTCTCAACTCTTAACAGGTAAGTTGATTTTAAAACTTCTATTTCTTTCAATTTGGGATAATATTAGAATAATTATAAATGTTCATGAAAAATCCTGGTTTTAACTTGAAACTGTGCTCTATTGATAGGAAACTTATACTCTTAATGTAAATGAAAGAATTGAAACAATAATGTCATTGCTAAACCTCTTTTAAGAATTTCTTCTGTTTATTTAAAAAAAAATGCATTGTTATAATTTCTTGTAATACAATCATTTTATGATGTTCAAATTTTGAAATTAGCTAAGTATTTTTAGTTTAATTACTTACTATGTGTTATGGTTAAGACAAATGCGGAATACATTCTTAGTCTGTAAGGTATTTCTCACATGCAAGCATAAACTGTATATAAGCTCAACCACTACATCTGAAAATCCCTATTTTAAGCTTTAATTTCCAAAAATATTTTTATGTTTAAGTTGCAACAGCAGTTCTGACTGTTTTTGATGCATAATATATTTAGACCACGCCTTTTGGTCTGTACATGTTGTGGAAGACGTCTTTAAGTTGGCAAATTAGTATGGGTGAGATTGGGGGAAGTTTCTAGAGGACTTAGAATCCCAAAACTTATAAATAAACCCCTGCGTCTGCTTGGATGCAAAATGAAATGCTGGTAGATACCTTTTATATGACAGCAATATTGATCACAATAAACACCTATATATATATGTTAACACATACAATGAATCTGAAATATACCTGGGCGAAAAAGAAAAGTTAATAAAGTTGAAGATAGATGCTTCCTTACTCCAATGTAACTGCTAACCCTATCCCTTTGAATTTTTGTATGACCGCCCTCTATTTGCGACCATTTAACCCTTTCACTCATATAGACGCTTTCTGACGCCTCTGCAGCAGATGGCTTTTTGAAAACATAGTGACAAAAGAAGAAATTGCTCAAAACGAGCAATTTCTCCTTTAGCCACAATGTTTTCACTTTTAATCATAGGTTATCCATTCAATTATAGAGATTTTCTAGTTTTTGACAAAATATGTTCAAAGTCGTTTGCTGCACCCTTGTCGCATGAGGGAAAGGGCTAAGATACTGATGCAGATGACTTTGAAAACATTGAGATAAAAAGTAGAGTTGCTCATGACAGATGAGCAATTTCTCCATTTGCCACCAAGTTTTCAAATATATTCAATAGTTATACATTCCTATTTAGAGTTTTGCTGCAATTGTCAACATATATTTTCAAAGCGGTCTGCTGCAGATTCGTTGTATAACTATAAGGGAAAGGGTTAAAGCGTATGTTTGTAAGAGTAAACAATGTTGTGTGAGGAGAAATTTCGTTCCTTTTGCCATAGTGATTTCAAAAAAAATCTGCTGCATAGGCTTCAAAATCATACATGCAATTTCTTCAACTATTATTTAGAGTCGTCTGCTTTGAAAAATATGAACTGAAAGATCTATTTTGTAGAAGACTATAAAGGGACACTTTTAGTAGAGTTTATATTATTTCTCTCCTTTCTCCATAATAATTTCAAAACTTGGGTGTATCAGCAAATACAGCAAAATCCATCTCTGCATCTTCAAAAGTTCACCCAATACCTTTTTTAAATGTTTTTTAACAAAAATTCTTCTGCTTTGTATAAATACCTACCAATGCATTTGAGTAATTTGATCCAAATGGACAATATCTGTAAGAAGTTAATTGAAATACTCTGTGTATAATTAAAAGACATATTGAACTTCCTGTATATGCATGTTGATTTCTGGTTGCAAATTGCTAGGTTGCTTTTACGAGAGCAAGTTTTTGGAAGAAAAAAAGGAGAAAGTGATCGTTATAAGCAATTTCATCTATTTTTATAGTTATTTCAAAATTTGTCTGCAGCAAAGGTATAACAAGAGGGCCATGATGGCCCTGGATCGCTCACCTTAATTATACAATGTACTGCAATGCAAAACACATCAAGACAATTATTCTGAATGCAACCTCCACAGTGTTAACAATATTTTCCTTCGTTTGGCCTAGTGATCTATATTTTTTTACCTGATATGACCCATATTCCAACATGGACTAGATATCATCAAGACAACATTCTGACAAAGTTTCAACTTGCTCAAAGTAAAAATGCGGCCTCCGGAGTATTGACCTAGTTTCTGATGGAATATGACCCATATTTGAACTTGACCTAGATATAATTCAGACAAACATTCTGACCAAATTTCAAGCTGCTGAAGCAAAAAATGCGGCATCCAAAGTGTTCACAAGATTTTCCTTCAATTTGATCTAGTGACCTAGTTTTTGAACCAGCATGACCCATATTCGAACTTGGCCTACATATCATCAAGAAAAACATTCTGATAAAGTTTTATCATGCTGAAATTTAAAATGCAGTATCCAGAGTGTTAGCAAGCTTACCCTTCAATTTGGCCTAGTGACCTAGTTTTTAACCCAGCATGACCCATATCCGAACTTGGCCTAGATATCATTTAGACAAACATGACCAAATTTCAAGCCGCTGAAGCAAAACATGCGGCTTCTACAGAGTTAACAAGATTTTCCCTCGATTTGGCCTAGTGACCTAGTTTCTGATCCAATATGACCCATATTTGAACTTGAACTAGATATCTTTAAGACAAACATTCTGACCAAATTTCAAGCTGCTGAAGCAAAAAATGTGGCATCAAAAGTGTTAACAAGATTTTCCTTCAATTTGACCTAGTGACCTAGTTTTTGACCTGGCATAACCCATATTCGAACTTGAACTAAATATTTTAAGACAAACATATTGACAAAATTTCAAACTGCTGAAGCAAAAATTGCGGCCTCTGGAGTGTTAACGAGATTTTCCTTCAATTTGACCTAGTGACCTACTTTTTGACCCGACGTGACCCATGTTCGAACTTGACCTACATATCATCAAGACAAACATTCTGATAGAGTTTCAACATGCTCAAGTTGAAAATGTGGCCTCCAGAGTGTTAACAAGATTTCCCTTCAATTCAACCTAGTGACCTAGTTTTTGACCTCATATGGCCCGGTTTCGAACTTGTCCAAGATTTTATGGAGATGAACGTTCTGATAACTTTCATGAAGATTGGATGCAAAATGTAGCCTGTAGAGTGTTAACAAGCTCAAATGTTGACGACGCACGACGGACGGACGCCGGACAAAATGTGATCACAATAGCTCACCTTGCACTTCGTGCATAGGTGAGCTAAAAAGTCATCTGTATCATGAAGGACTACAATGTATCTATAACCAAGCATATACAGTATAAATTTATCAATGCATAGGTTGTTGTTTCAGACAAATATTTAACTTTATTACAATTGAGTAAATCTACTCTAATTAAGAATGTATATATTTTAATTACAAATATTACAAATATATTGATACTAGAACATTTTGTTGTATTTCTACCAGAAAAATAATGAAAGATATCTCTTCGGATAAAAACACAGTTATTTAACACAGTTACTCAGGTTAAACCAGCAATGACCAGAGACACTAGTTTGCTTGGGTAATAAATCATGACCTGCTGTGCTACAGACACCGTATCTAATTTTATGGGCCTATTATAACAGTATTTAAGATTGGACCAAAAGTTGAAAAAATCCTATTTCTCGGGGATGTGTGGAGGAGTGTACAAGCATCCACATTTCTTGCCCTGGAGACTTACCTGCTTGACTGTCAGATGACAGACAAAATATAAATAGTAGTTATCTTCTTTTTGTGCATTTTTAACTGGTTGAATACAGTGCAATTTATAAATGTTGCTCCCTTTTCGCCAATGTTATTTGTTTGGGGTGCCTAAGATCGCATCCTTAAATATTTAATCATTGCTTAATTAATTAACGACTGGGACTTTCGACCACGCTGAGATATTCTTTTACAGTTTTACGCATTCTACAAGTCAACTAAATCAAATATAGGCGGAAAGAAAATATATCTCAATCAATAGGGGATACCCAGTAATCACCCCTACAGTTCTAAAAACAACAGAAATTTAGACTAAATAAATACACTTCCTTATTCAAAGGGGACCTTTAAATCATTACAGGAAGTGCAAAAACATAGATTCCCTTGTAACTACGTAGAAATTTGTAATGTTGTATTCTTAAATTGCACTGTCTTCTTCCCTGGCCGTTGAACAGTTTTATGTACCCAAACAAATGCAGTGCCTTCAGCGCTTTGATTTGAATGTACAATGACCTCCGAGGAATTTGAAAACTAAGTTTCGTAATTTGCGAATGTCTAATCGAATGTCTAATGTCTAACTGACCAATTAGACATTCGTTTTTTGAATGTACAATGATCTCTGACGAATTTGGAACCTAAGTATAGTAATTTGCGAATGTCTAATCGAATGTCTAATGTCTAACTGACCAATTAGACATTCGTTTTTTGCATGTACAATGACCTCCGACGAATTTGGTATCTAAATCCCTTAATTTGCGAATGTCTAATCGAATGTCTAATGTCTAACTGACCAATTAGACATTCGTTTTTTGAATGTACAATGACCTCCGACGAATTTGGTTATAGATCTTGTAATTTGCGAATGACTAATCGAATGTCTAATGTCTAATTAGACATTCGATATTTAAAATTTGCGATTTTTCTGAATGTCTAATCGAATGTCTAATGTCTAATTAGTCATTCGATTTATTTATTTTGAATGTCTAATGTCTAACGTCTAATGCTCTGCCAACTTCACACACTTTTTTATTCTTTCAATAAATAAGAAGAACGTTGAGGATGTTGCAGTAGACGACATTTGAAAGTTATTGTGGCAATAAAATGAGGGAGAATGACTTTCGATTTCGTACAAAGTTTTTTCAACACTTTTCTAAAGATAAACTTGAGATTTTACTTATATGTTCACAGCAAACGACTCACACATATTGACTTGATTGATTGATTTGATTGTTTGGGTTTAACGCCGCTTTTAACAATTTCTCAGTTATATCACGGCGGCCAGTTCACCTACTCATGCATTTTCCTGGTTTTCTCACACCAGTACTCCACACAACAATCTTCCCAAGCAACTGGCTGCTTTTCCACATAGACTAAGCCCATTGATGGAAGACGAATGCCGCATGTCGAATTGACTTTTGTCAATCGTCGGAAAGAAAGTTGGCCGAGCCGGGACTCGAACTCACAACCCCTGGATATTGATTTGATGTAAACAGTTTAATTAAAAGACCAAATGTTACGAAATACACTGCAATAACACAGGGAAAGAGGCGTGTATATTTGTTTTATTTTTTCAAAAGACACGCTCTCATGTATGTTTGGTACACTTTTACATTTGGGGTCTAATAGTTCCTCCGTCATGTGATCATATATCATATTGTCGTAACTAGTGGGGCTATATTTATTATTTGTTGTCAAAATATACATGTAGGACTAATTACATATAGACGGATAATAATTGATTGTTTGGTGTTTTACGCCTATTTCAACACGTTTTTAGTTACATCACGGCGTTTCCTAACAACCCTTAGCGCTTAGGAGGGCAGCAATTACTACCATTTTAAAGTCTTTGGTATGTCCCGGCCAGGGATTCTTCTTCTTCTTCTTCTTCTTCTTCTTCTTCTTCTTCTTTTCTTCTTCTTCTTCTTCTTCTTCTTCTTCTTCTTCTTCTTCTTCTTCTTCTTCTTCTTCTTCTTCTTCTTCTTCTTCTTCTTCTTCTTCTTCTTCTTCTTCTTCTTCTTCTTCTTGTTCTTGTTCTTCTTCTTCTTGTTCTTGTTCTTGTTCTTCTTCTTCTTCTTCTTCTTCTTCTTCTTCTTCTTCTTCTTCTTCTTCTTCTTCTTCTTCTTCTTCTTCTTCTTCTTCTTCTTCTTCTTCTTCTACCACCAATGTTGCACAGGGCCCACTCTGGAGCATCGTCGTACAATGTGAACTATACAATCGAACCCTACACCACCGAGACGGACACTGAAGGCAATGGCGAGACTGTGCGACAGTCTTGAACAAATACTCAATCTACACATATTCATTTAGACCACCAGTACTTCCCATGATATCCTTTACGCAGTAATACGGGGAATGCTCTGGTGAGAATATGCGACAGTCACGAACGAATATTAAATCTAAACAGATGCAATCAGACCCCCAGTAGCTATGCAGAGTACCAATTGACCTATTTAAATAGTTCGCCTGGCACAATTCTCATCGACATTCAATAACTTCTGTCATCACTTAAATTGACCAGACATCTCGTGAAGTTGTATAGTCGATAATTTGTAGTGATTATATGGATCTGTTCTGTTCCCTTGACCTTCATATGTGTGATAGACATCACTAAATGCTGCTGCGAGATATTATGTATCATCAGTCTGTTCTTTAACCGTGTGAGGTTACAGTGGGGTGATCATGTGATGTTAAAACATGTACATTATAAAAGAGAATTCATGAATACATGTGTTTGCCTTTCAAAACTTAAACCATTATCCAACTATGTTGTGGTCCTGGAAAGCCAACCTTATGATATTTGCGAACAATGTTAGTCCGCAACAGCCTAATCTTGATCTGACTGTTCGCCAATTAGTAAGAGCAGTATTAAGGCAAATGATGACAAACAGTGTGCACTTGTATCAAATGACACGGATACACAGACGGGTTCTCTTCGACACTTGTATCGTATAGCACGGATACGCAGATGGGTCCTCTTCGACGCTTGTATCGTATAGCACGGATACACAGACGGGTCCTCTTCGACACTTATATCGTATAGCACGGATACACAGACGGGTTCTCTTCGACGCTTGTATCGTATAGCACGGATACACAGACGGGTCCTCTTCGACACTTGTATCGTATAGCACGGATACACAGACGGGTTCTCTTCGACGCTTGTATCGTATAGCACGGATACACAGACGGGTCCTCTTCGACACTTGTATCGTATAGCACGGATACACAGACGGGTCCTCTTCGACGCTTGTATCGTATAGCACGGATACACAGACGGGTCCTCTTCGACACTTGTATCGTATAGCACGGATACACAGACGGGTTCTCTTCGACGCTTGTATCGTATAGCACGGATACACAGACGGGTCCTCTTCGACGCTTGTATCGTATAGCACGGATACACAGACGGGTCCTCTTCGACACTTGTATCGTATAGCACGGATACACAGACGGGTTCTCTTCGACGCTTGTATCGTATAGCACGGATACACAGACGGGTCCTCTTCGACGCTTGTATCGTATAGCACGGATACACAGACGGGTCCTCTTCGACACTTGTATCGTATAGCACGGATACACAGACGGGTTCTCTTCGACGCTTGTATCGTATAGCACGGATACACAGACGGGTTCTCTTCGACGCTTGTATCGTATAGCACGGATACACAGACGGGTCCTCTTCGACGCTTGTATCGTATAGCACGGATACACAGATGGGTCCTCTTCGACACTTGTATCGTATAGCACGGATACACAGACGGGTTCTCTTCGACACTTGTCAGAAATATCTCCGAGTTGGTTTTCCTGGAGCATGGGTTAGAGAACGCGAGACGAATTTCACAAAGTCGACTCTTCCATGTTGAACATTGGAGCACTCCACCTTTCGTCAAATAAGCGAAGTTTGGTAAAATTCATTGTCTAAGTGGCAACAATGCATATTTCAGGTGAGACAGAGCTGTCTGTCTCACCTGGATCTACATTGTTTTCAAAAGCTTTTAAATGCAGCGAAAGGGTTAAATAGGTTTATACTAATTATGCAAATCAAGAGATATTCTCATTAATATTTTTAAAATTTGTGTCTGTCTTCTCGAATATTTAAATGTTTTTTAGATCGTAAATGTTTTAGTTATACGATTATTCAGCGGTAAGAATTTCCATCAAGAAAACGAGTGCCTAGGGATCGATCCCCGGTCAGATCTTTGAGGCATAGATGTAAGCCATGTCATGTCGTTCAGGTATGAATACATTAATCACTCGTGATTAATTACTACACACCTTCAAATCGTGATTTAAGAACCGGTATATCACTCAAAGGGAGATACATTTCCTAATTCTAACACTAGACACAATTTCTCATCTATACGCATATAGGGATTTGAGCGTGATATATCACATGTAGTATATCACTTTTAACTTCCGGAACTATTTTTGGCTGTTGAAATTTCCTCCCGCGTATTTTTGATATAACGTTTCTTAGTGCGCATGCGTTGCTACGCTGGGCTTGACATTTTATGAATGAAGTCACGAGCTTTTGTTGTAATTGCCGTTTAGTGTTTAACGCCGCTTTCAACATTTTTTCAGTTATATCACTGCATTTCCTGGGTTAGTTACCAGTAGTACTGGTTCATTTATCCTGACACCAGACAGCACTGGTAATGCTAACACCGCAAACCCCGAGCGCCAAGGAGGGCCGCCATCACTACTTTAAAAGTCTATGGTATCGAATACCGCGACCCCCGCACCCGAGGCGGACGCTCTGCCACTACACCACTGAGGCGGCGTAGACGACATTAAAACGGTCATATCAGGACAGTGTTCTATTTCAATATGCATGCTGAGGGGCGATTCTCCCATTGCATTGCTCAAATAGAGTGTCCTGCATGAAAACTCGAATAACCCGGTATTGTCAGTCTATATGAATATACGGGAGAAGAAGAAGAAGAAGAAGAAGAAGAAGAAGAAGAAGAAGAAGAAGAAGAAGAAGAAGAAGAAGAAGAAGAAGAAGAAGAAGAAGAAGAAGAAGAAGAAGAAGAAGAAGAAGAAGAAGAAGAAGAAGAAGAAGAAGAAGAAGAAGAAGAAGAAGAAGAAGACTGACCCATTGTTTGGAGTTAAAACGCGTTTTTCAACAAGATTTCAGTTCATCTGACATTCCTTGCAGGCGATTGACTACCGTCGGAACAGAATGAAATCCCCCGAAGAACAACAACAATCAACTAAAAAGCAAACAAAGATACTAAATCTCCCTATTCAATCCTTATCATTAGACTGCCATCTCCAGGATCATTCCAATTATGTTCCAGGCCGATGTTGCGATTAGATCAGATTTATTCAGACTATTATATCATGATGTATGATGGTACAACTGTCTGCATATAAAACTTGTTGGGGACAATTGATTTGAATCTTCCCCACGTATACAACATCAGCAGCAGACAACTTTGAACATATCTCTGGGCAAACTCGGAGAATCGCTATAAATGCAATGTATTATTGTTGAATAGAGAGACAAAGCCGCCAGCCTGAGATAAGTTAAAGCTGCTGAGTCTGCATGTGGAAAAGGGTTAAGGTGATTTATAGCCTCGGTATTTATGAAAATGCGAGATCTGCCATACAAGTATGGATCTTAAGCACGAGAAGCAATAGTAAAAAATGTGCTTCGTAGGCTGATTCGAAAGGGTTCATTATTTGAGTTCCGAGACAGACAGACAGACAGACAGACAGACAGACAGACAGACAGACAGACAGACAGGGGTTGTTTTTAGTCGGGGTCAAGTGAGAAGCAATTAAACCGACCTTTGAAATGTACGCTTACGCACTATTTAAAAATAGTTCAAAACTTTTAATGAATAATGGACATATACGAATGCCGTGTGTGAATAACTTTGGAATTACGAAAAACATGCCCCTGAAAACAACAAAAAGGCACACTATTTGTGTTTTTAATTCAGAAAGGAAAGTGTGTTATTGCGCCCGTCGAACGTAATTCAGTTACTTTCGTGAGATGACCGGAAAGATACCCAAATCATTGGCTTCAAATAAGGTCCTTATAGGAATCAATTATTTATGAGGTTTTGCATGGTTCTGAAGCTTTTCTTTTTTTATCAGATGTTACAACGATATATCTTCATTGTTTGCATTAAACAACAAACATATATTTAAGCCCGACGCACCTCAAATGCTGCAAAGTAGTTATTATTAAATCTTGATACAGAATATCAGCAACTGACTCATTTTTTAGCCGGCCTAAATAGCTTGTTAGCGTGCATCTTGAAATGAATGCATAATATAAATGGCTTGAATTTAATGGTAAAATTGAACAACTTTGCCTGTTTAACGTTATTCGGCTACTTACGTAAGATGACTAGAGGCATCAAAGTGATTTTTAGATAACGGAGAATTGTTAGGTCAATGAAACATATAAAAGGAACATATAAGTGGTGTATTACCAATTCACTACACCTTTTTCGTTTGAGACGCGAAAGCATTTTATTTTAATCGTAATCTAATTTGATGTTTGGTGAATGTATATTGCAAGGGTCATATCTGGTTGCAGTTATGTCCTTATTTTACTTACATCATTGGTTAAGTAATGTGTTTAGATTCATTTTTCTCCTAAACTTGTATGGCTTTCAAGCTTATTCATCATTGACCGGAAAATGATACAGCTGGATAATGACGCATCTACTAGTGTTTGACAATTTGATAAATTGAAACCCTTGAAGAACTTATTAGACATTCTAGCAATTGAGACAGTAGAAATGACAAAGAGTAGCCAATTCGACTGAAGTACTAGATATTATTACACTGAGTTAATGGCGCAGACAGTGAGTTAATAGCCGAAAAAAGTGAGCTAAAAGCGGAGACAGTGAGTTAATAGCGGAGACAGTGCGTTAATAGCGGAGACAATGAGTAAATAGCGGAGGTAGTGAGTAAATATCAGAGACAGTGAGTTAATAGCGGAGAAAGTGCGTTAATAGCAGAGACAGTTAGTTAAACGCGGAGACAGTGAGTTCATAGCAGAGACAGTGAGTAAATAGCGGAGACAGTGAGTAAATACCGGAGACAGTGAGTTTATAGCGAATACAGTGAGTTAATAGCAGAGACAGTGAGTTAAAAGCGGAGACAGTGAGTTAATAGCGAAGACAGAGATTTTAAAAGCTGAGACAGTGAGTTAATAGCGGAGACAATGATTTATTAGCAGAGACAGTAAGTAAATAGCGGAGACAGTGAGTAATTATTAGAGACAGTGAGTTAATAGCGGAGACAGTGATTTAAAAGCGGAGACAGTGAGTTACTAGCGGAGACAGTGATTTAAATGCAGAGACAGTGAGTAAATGGCGGAGACAGTGCGTTAAAAGCGGAGACAGTTAGTAAATAGCGGAGACAGTGATTTAAAAGCAGAGACAGTGAGTCAAAAGAGGAGACAATGAGTAAATAGCAGAGACAGTGAGTAAATATCAGAGACAGTGAGTAACTAGCAGATACAGTGAATAAATAGCAGAGACAGTGAGTTTATAGCGGAGACAGTAAATTTATAGCAGATACAGTGAGCTAATATCAGAGACAGTGAGTTAAAAGCGGAGACAGTGATGTAATAGCAGAGACAGTGAGTAAATAGCGGAAAAGGTGAGTAAATAGCGGAGACAGTGAGTTTATAGCGGAGGCCGTGAGTTAAAAGCGGAGACAGTGAGAACACAGCGGAAACAGTGAGTAAATAGCGGAGACAGTGAATAAATAGCAGAGATAGTTAGTTAATAGCAGAGACAGTGAGTCGAAATAGGAGACAATGAGTTAATAACAGAGACAGTGAGTAAATAGCGGATACAGTGATTTAATAGCAGAGACAGTGAGTTTATAGCGGAGACAGTGAATTTATAGCAGAGACAGTGAGTTAATAGCGGAGACAGTGAGGTAAAAGCGGAGACAGTGATTTAATAGCAGAGACAGTGAGCAAATAGCGGAGAAAGTGAGTAATTATAATTAGCAGAGACAGTGAGTTAATAGTGAAGACAGTGATTTAAAAGCTGAGACAGTGAGTTAATAGCGGAGGCAGTGATTTAATAGCAGAGACAGTGAGTACATAGCGGAGACAGTGAGTTAAAAGCAGAGACAGTGAGTTAATAGCGGATACAGTGACATAAAAGCGGAGACAGTGAGTTACTAGCGGAAACAGTGATTTAAATGCAGAGACAGTGAGTAAATAGCGGAGACAGTGAGTAAATAGCAGAGATAGAGAATTATTAGCGGAGACAGTGATTTAAAAGCGGGGACAGTGAGTTAATAGCGGAGACAGTGAGTTAAATACGGAGACAGTGGGTTAATAGCGGAGACAGTGATTTAAAAGCAGATACAGTGAGAAAATAGCGTAGACATTGAGTAAATCTCAGATACAGTGAGTTAATAACAGAGACAGTGAGTCAAAAGAGGAGACAATGAGCAAATAGCAGAGACAGTGAGTAAAAAACAGAGACAGTGAGTAACCAGCAGAGACAGTGAATACATAGCAGAGACAGTGATTTAATAGCAGAGACAGTGATTTAATAGCAGACACAGTGAGTTTATAGCGGAGACAGTGAGTCTATAGCAGAGACAGTGAGTTAATATCAGAGACAGCGAGTTAAAAGCGGAGACAGTGATGCAATAGCAGAGACATTAAGTACATAGCGGAGAAAGTGAGTAAATAGAAGAGACAGTGATTTAATAACGGAGACAGTGAGTTTATAGCGGAGGCAGTGAGTTTAAAGCGGAGACAGCGAGAACATAGCGGAAACAGTGAGTGAATAGATGAGACAGTGAGTAAATAGCGGAGACAATGATTTAATAGCGGAGACAGTGAGTTTAAAGCTGAGACAGTGAGTAAATAGCAATAACGGAGACAGTAGGTAAATGGCGGATACAGTGATTTAGTAGCAGAGATAGTGAGTTTATAGCGGAGACAGTGAGTTTATAACAGAGACAGTGAGTTAACAGCGGAGACAGTGAGGTAAAAGCGGAGACAGTGAGGTAAAAGCGGAAACAGTGATTTAATAGCAGAAACAGTGAGTACATAGCGGAGAAAGTGAGTAATTATTATTAGCAGAGACAGTCAAATGATAGCGAAGACAGTGACTTAAAAGCGGAGTCAGTAAGTTAATAGCGGAGAAAGTGATTTAAATGCAGAGACAGTGATTTGAAAGCGGAGACAGTGAGTTAAAAGCGGAGAAAGTGGTGTAAATGCAGAGACAGTGAGTGAATAGCGGAGACAGGGATTTAAAAGCGGAGACAGTGAGTTAATGGCGGAGACAGTGATTTAAAAGCGGAGACAGTGAGTTAATAGCAAAGACAGTGAGTTAATAGCGGCGACAGTGATTTAATAGCAGAGACAGTGAGTTTATAGCGGAGACAGTGAGTACATAGCAGAGACAGTGAAATAATAGCTAAGACAGTGATTTGAAAGCGGAGACAGTGAGTTAAAAGCGAAGAAAGTGATTTAAATGCAGAGACAGTGATTAAATAGCGGAGACAGTGATTTAAAAGCGGAGACAGTGAGTTAATAGCGGAGACATCGATTTAAAAGCGGAGACATTGAGTTAATAGCAAAGACAGTGAGTTAAAAGCGGAAACAGTGGGTTAATAGCGGAGACAGTGATTTAAAAGCAGAGACAGTGAGTTTATAGCGGAGACAGTGAGTAAATAGCAGAGACAGTGAATTAATAGCAAAGGCAGTGAGTCAAAAGAGGAAACAATGAGTTAATATCAGAGATAGTAATTTAATAGCGGAGACAGTTAGTTAATAGCAGAGACCGTGAGTTAATAGAGGTAAAAGCGGAGACAGTGATTTAATAGCAGAGACAGTGAGTACATAGCGGAGAAAGTAAGTAATTATTATTAGCAGAGACAGTCAAATTATAGCGAAGACAGTGACTTAAAAGCGGAGTCAGTGAGTAAATACCAGAGAAAGTGAGTTAATAGCGGAGACAGTGATTACACAGCGGAGACAGTGATTACACAGCGGAGACAGTGATTTAAAAGCGGAGACAGTGAGTTTATAGCGGAGACAGTGAGTTAAAAGCGGAGACAGTGAGTTAATAGCGGACACAGTGATTTAAAAGCGGATGCAACAGTGAGAAAATAGAGGAGACAGTGAGTAAATAGCAGAGATAGTTAGTTAATAGCAGAGACAGTGAGTCGAAATAGGAGACAATGAGTTAATAACAGAGACAGTGAGTAAATAGCAGAGACAGTGAGTTAATAGCAGAGATAGTTAGTTAATATCAGATGTAGTCAATTAAAAGCAGAAGCAGTGGGTAAATAGCAAAGACAGTGCTTTTATAGCATATACAGTGAGCTTATAGCAGAGATAGTGAGTTAAGAGCAGAGATAGTTAGTTAATAGCAGAGACAGTGCGTTAATAGCAGAGCCAGAAAATAAATAACAGAGACAGTGAGTAAATAGCAGAGACAGTGAGTTAATAGCAGAGATAGTTAGTTAATATCAGATATAGTCAATTAAAAGCAGAGATAGTGGATAAATAGCAAAGACAGTGATTTTTATAGCATAGACAGTGAGCTTATAGCAGAGATAGTGAGTTAAGAGCAGAGATAGTGAGTTAATAGCGGAGACAGTGAGTTAATAGCAAAGACAATGAGTTAATAGCAGAGGCAGTGAGTTAATCGCCAAGACAGTCAGTTAATATCAGAGACAGTGAGTTAATAGCATATATAGTGAGTCAATAGCGGAGACAGTGAGTCCATAGTAGAGACAGTGAGTAAATAGTAGAGACAGTGAGTTAATATCAGAGATAGTGAGTTAATAACGGAGACAGTTAGTTAATAGCAGAGACAGTGAGTTAATAGCAGAGACAGTGGGTAAATAGCAGAGACAGTGATTTTATAGCAGAGACAGTGAGCTTATAGCAGAGATAGTGAGTTAAAAGCAGAGATAGTGAGTTAATAGCGGAGACAGTGAGTTAATAGCAGAGACAATGGGTTAATAGCAGAGGCAGTGAGTTAATATCAGAGACAGTGAGTTAATAGCATAGATAGTGAGTCAATAGCAGAGCCAGTGAGTTAATAGCAGAGACAGTTGGTTAATAGCAGAGACAGTTAGTCAATAGCGGAGACAGTGAGTTGATAACAGAGACAGTGAGTTAATAGCCGATATAGTGAGTTACTAGCAGAGACAGTGAGTTAAAAGCGGAGACAGTGAGTTGAAAGCGGAGACAGTGAGTTAATAGCGGAGCGAATAATAGAATCAGATTTAAGCAATACCTTTCTCATTTTGAGAAATATATGAGTATTTATTGACGGGTTTTAAGATATGGATTTCATGAGCTTAAGCAATTGGTTCAAATCAGGTAAAGAGCTATTTAATAAACATCCAACAATAGTTTTACATACAAATACATCGACCATCAAGACACACAAACGACTGATTGCCACAGTTACCACCTGGACAATCCGTATTATAAACACACGGCAAAGTGTATGCGTGTAGACATTGACACTCTCCATTGACGCAATGAGAAGAGTGACTCTGGGGATGGAAACATTGATGTGAGGTGCAATCCTCCTTTCCCGTGCACGTGATTTTTAGTTCATGACACGTGCAGGAACCACCAACACAGTATGGTTGTAAGTTTCCGGCACAATGGATGTTTCGACAGTAGGAATCCGTGGAACAACCTGGAAAGTATGGTAACACAGTCGTACTTCAATGAAAACTGAAACCAGTGCATATCCAGATGAGACTGCACGAAGTCATAGGCTGATCTGGATGCTAGTTTTAAATACGATAGATTGGTTTTGGTCAAGCACCGTTCACCCTTTTTTGAACCGGATCTAGTTTTTTTTCAAATTAGTGATTTGTTATATGAACACACATACGCAGATATGCATGATACACAGGCTACATTTGATTATTGACATCTTTGCGCAAAGGTCAGGATCAGGTCAATATTGCTGAGTTATATACCATTACATGAAGGGATACAAACTAATCCACGAACGTTTAACGTGGTCCCTGCGTCACGACATTATGCATCGTTTCCGTGATGTAGTGGTTAGAGCATCCGGGAGACCAGAATGTGATACCCCGTCGGGTAACACCAACTATTTCAAATTGGCAATAATGGCTTCAAGGGCTGTGAGGAAAGCACCGGTGTCAGGATAAATACTACCGGCAGAACTGTTAAAGTATCAAGGAAACGCAGTGATTTAACTGATTTAACTGAAATACTTTTAAACGGCTTAAAAGTCCATTTGGAAAATCCTTGATTATGGAATTTTGCTTCGCTCTTGGTTGGTTACACAGATGCAAGCACTGGTGAGATAGTGAATATTGAGTGCGCTGATACTAGGAGGTCCCTTCTCATCAGATCCAGCTATAAACCTACTCTTTTATTTTTTACAACATGACAACATATCAATTACGTCACAATGACAAACCCACGGTCCCAGGGTGATTGGTAATTATAAATGTTGTGGATGGTGACATTGTAAAGAAAAATTCCACCGTGCCCGATACGGAAATGGACCTAACTTGGACAGCCCGGTGCATGCTCTCATACATAACCTCCCAACAAACGGGACCTAAGAACACACATTGAACTCCGGACATTGGCGACTCTGATAAACCTGTGCATACGTACACCATCGTTGACCATTTCACCTAATAACGACATTCAAAATGTATAGGCAAAATATTATTAATTCTCATTAGATGAAGATCTTAATATTGAATATAGTTGCAATCATTGTGGCAAAGTGCATTTGTTGCAGATGTGTCAAAAGCATAGGCGAACGGAAGGGGAATTACAGATTGTTATAAACGGTTGTTGAAGTTTCCTTCAAGGTTGCTGCATGTTACAGGGATAAGGCTATGGGTAACGCAGCAAGTCGGAACAGAACAGAACCCAAGGGAGATGATACTAGTTTTAGGTATTTAGAAGGATAAGGCTTGAAACCTAAAGTCTCGAAAGTGATACGTGATACCATATCATACCTGAAGCTAGCAGACACTTGCAGATCCCTCTAGAACACGTGGCGATTTTCCCGCCATCCCTGTAACAAGCAGAATCACTGAGGTCACTACAATCATCGGCCTTACGATTGTCTTCGCATGACTCATAATACGTCGCTTCCTGTATAAATCCTTTTGTCGGGTCTTGAAAATATTTCAGTTATGAATTAAGTGGCGCTCTATATATACGAACAGTGTAGAACCAGATAAGCCAGCGCATTCACGTAATCTGATCTGATTATGTACTGTTCGCTTGTTAGTCGTATAAGGATACGTGACACTCTTGCGAAATAGTATCCAATTCAATGTTTTGTATTAATGTGCAGGCAGATACTTTTCCACACGTGCAGAAATTGTGTTAAGGTTGGTTTTCCTAGAACACCCTTAAATTAGATCATACTCGACTTTAAAAAAGAACACGGTAGAATAGACGTTTTAGCGGATAAAGAACAAAAACATGTACCCACATGTGTAAAAGAACCACAAGACATAAACACATCCAATGTACAATCTCATCATGTAAATATTGATAGCATAGAGGTCAAACAGTATACAGAGACCGTCATAACCTAGTAGCGGAATTAGGCTATCTTAAAAAGGTGTAACTGAAATGAGACATGTCATTAGAAAGTTTGCTTATAGTATCAACTGAACATGTAATACAAAAACCGACCTTCGAGACTAACCGATCACCGCAGGCTGATTACAATCTTATCTGTTCGAAATGTTTGAAGCGTCTATCAAAAACCGACCTTCGGGACTCATCGATCGTCCCATTCTGATTATAATATCCGTTGGCCACGTCACGCGAAAACCGACTTTCAGAGGTATTGATATACAGTCAAGGTTTTGGTCATAGCCGTTATGTTTTCGGAATGTACCAGTGATGCTTGTGTAACGGGAATGGGGAAGGCTGTAGAAGTGGCATTTGAACCTATACATCATTCCCGTAACACTTGTACAACTTGATGGCGAATGGAAAAGATCCTGATCTGACTGCACGGAGGCGCAGGCTGATCTGGACCGTCCGTAGGTCAGTTTGCGTGCGGCGTGACCCATATGAGCGAACGAGAATCTTTAAAGTCCCTGACGAAGTAGAAGTTTTCAATGGTGTCGTTATGGCCATTAATTTCCCAAACTCCTGCTGTAGGTTTCGTGTGAGGAGGTGTCTTATAGCCTAACATTACTGAATCAGAAAGAATAGGTTTTATCTCTTAGCCTGGTATATTATGGTAAACTATTGAGCGTTAACACCTAATTATACTTCTTAAGGCACATCATTCGAATAGTTAAGCTCTTCACATTACAAGAATGATATACATATCTCTCGTCATGAAAACCGATAATGTCCGAGGATGTTTACGGCCAGCCGATGCCACAAGAGCGCAAATCACCAGACGTGGATCATTTACATCAGTTCGTGTACAACACATTGGAATCAATTTAATTTCACGGAAGTTTCGCTGACTCCTTTCTTACAAAGGTTACTATTTCCAAAATGGTTTGGCTCAAAAATGAAAATATGAATCCACTCAGAGTGTTGTCTAGAGATGTACGTACACATATTTCATTCAAATATCTTAACATGTCTCTTAGCCTGGTTATACAAGGGACATCTAATACATGATAACTTGTCTTCATATATTCAAATATCTTAACATGTCTCCTAGCCTGGTTATACAAGGGACATCCATACATTATATCACTTGTCTTCATATATTTAAAAATCTTCACTGCATCGGTAAATCCATCAGGGTATTCCCCTGTGCAGATACACATTGTTGAAGTGTTTCTATCTACGGCATAAATGTTGCAGAGAAGTCTCCATTGGTATTCTGCTGAGACGTAATAACACGTACATGAGAGTATTCTTTTAGAAAGGAAAACAGGAAAAGGTCACGACTCACAAGGGCTATGTTCAGGCGATAATGTGGTGTTCAAAATGAAAAACATTTTCTTGTTTTAGGAAATATTATACATTTTTACTTTTATGGGCTGAGAATTGTCAAGCTTTTATTTTGGCATTTGTTTTGATATAAAGTTTTAACGGATGTAAGTGCTTTATCTTATTCAAATATGCCTTTAATAATTGTTCTACCCTCTTTGCAAAACATTGGTACAACAGCGACACTAGACTTGAAGAAAATGGCATATTTTTTAGCGCTTCTTGTTCTCTTCGCAATTGGCTAAAATAATAAATTCAAGTTCGATGACTGGTGAACAAACAGAGATTTTACTAGGATTACAATTACTTTATTTTTTCAAAGTTTGTTGGCAAAATCGAAACCCTTGGCCTATGGTCTGGTGTCAACAAGTGGGGGTTCATCTAGCACATATCTAAATATAATTTCGTAGAACTGCATTGTATGCGACACAATTCAGAAAAATATCTCTTTTCAAGACATCTTCAAAGATACTCGGGTACGGAATACCGTTAGGGCCATCGCCTATGAATGTATTTATCTGAAACGCGATACTCGACAGTACGATGATGATAACACGACAACGCGACGGTACGATGGTGAAGACACGACGGTACGATGGTGAAAACACGATAATACGACAGTACGATGATGATAATGCGATATACTATCGTGTCTTCACCATCGTACTGTCGCGTTTTCACCATCGTACTGTCGCGTTTTCACCATCGTACCGTCGTAGTATCGTACATTCGCGTCTTCACCATCGTACCGTCGTGTTATCACCATCGTACCGTCGTGTCTTCACCATCGTACCGTCGTGTTATCACCATCGTACCGTCGTGTCTTCACCATCGTACCGTCGCGTTATCACCATCGTACCGTCGTGTCTTCACCATCGTACCGTCGTGTCTTCACCATCGTACCGTCGTGTCTTCACCATCGTACCGTCGCGTTATCACCATCGTACCGTCGTGTCTTCACCATCGTACCGTCGCGATATCATCATCGTACCGTCGTGTCTTCACCATCGTACCGTCGTGTCTTCACCATCGTACCGTCGCGTTATCACCATCGTACCGTCGTGTCTTCACCATCGTACCGTCGTGTCTTCACCATCGTACCGTCGTGTCTTCACCATCGTACCGTCGTGTCTTCACCATCGTACCGTCGCGTTATCACCATCGTACCGTCGTGTCTTCACCATCGTACCGTCGTATCTTCACCATCGTACCGTCGCGTTATCACCATCGTACCGTCGTGTCTTCACCATCGTACCGTCGTGTCTTCACCATCGTACCGTCGTGTCTTCACCATCGTACCGTCGCGTTATCACCATCGTACTGTCGTACTATCGCCTTCCGGTGCGCATGTGCATAGAAGAATTTCCCTCCATGTGACAACATGTCGGATTCAGAAGCAGAAGGTAAACATTAATTCTGGTTTATAAATCCGTATAAATGTGTATTAGATATATGTTGTCACATGGAGGGAAATTATTCTATGCACATGCGCACCGGAAGGCGATAGTACGACATTACGATGGTGATAACGCGACGGTACGATGGTGAAGACACGACGGTGCGATGGTGAAGACACGACGGTACGATGGTGAAGACACGACGGTGCGATGGTGAAGACACGACGGTACGATGGTGAAGACACGACGGTACGATGGTGATAACGCGACGGTACGATGGTGAAGATACGACGGTACGATGGTGAAGACACGACGGTACGATGGTGATAACGCGACGGTACGATGGTGAAGACACGACGGTACGATGGTGATAACGCGACGGTACGATGGTGAAGACACGACGGTACGATGGTGATAACGCGACGGTACGATGGTGAAGACACGACGGTACGATGGTGAAGACACGACGGTACGATGGTGAAGACACGACGGTACGATGGTGAAGACACGACGGTACGATGGTGATAACGCGACGGTACGATGGTGAAGACACGACGGTACGATGGTGAAGACACGACGGTACGATGATGATATCGCGACGGTACGATGGTGAAGACACGACGGTACGATGGTGATAACGCGACGGTACGATGATGAAGACACGACGGTACGATGGTGATAACACGACGGTACGATGGTGAAGACACGACGGTACGATGGTGAAGACACGACGGTACGATGGTGAAGACGCGACAGTACAATACTACGACGGTACGATGGTGAAAACGCGACAGTACGATGGTGAAAATGCGACAGTACGATGGTGAAGACACGATAGTATATCGCATTATCATCATCGTACTGTCGTATTATCGTGTTTTCACCATCGTACCGTCGTGTCTTCACCATCGTACCGTCGTGTCTTCACCATCGTACCGTCGCGTTGTCGTGTTATCATCATCGTACTGTCGAGTATCGCGTTTCAGATCAATACATTCATAGGCGATGGCCCTAACGGTATTCCGTACTCGGGCCACGTAGAATCGTCAATGTATTCTTTACTCAAGTTCTAAAAATACCAGCAACCTAGAAGCGTCTGACGTCAAGAGTATTATAGAAGTATTCAATCTTCTGATCGTAATTCTGCTTTATTTCAAATCCACCAAAGAGCGGTTTTCGTGGAGCTTGGTTGTGGTTCAAGTAAAACACAAATTATAACTCGTGTGCCATTGCTCACAACGGACTCGTTTTGAGGAAGACTATTTTTGTTACAATGTTATCAGAAATATCCCGCCCTAGAGATGCATAAGACCGTCTGTATCGAGTAGAAGTTCAATTGCTTCTTTGTTTTTATGATCACTAATATAGTTTAACGTACTCTATCGAAGTAGGCTGTTTAACTCTTGCAGCGCCGAATTGATTAAAGTTGGACTCTTCCACGTTGAAAATCGGACGTCTCCACTTCTCATGTAATAGGAGTTTTGACATATATTGATAACTAAAAGGCAAACAATGCTGATTTCAGGTGAGACAGCTCGTCACGAGCCGACTCGCATGAATCTGTATTGTTTGCGAAAACCTCAATATTGCCATTGGCGCTGAAAAAGTTTTAGAAGTAGAGGTTCGCTACTCATCTTATTGTCTTTACTTAACCCTTTCCCTCATACGGCAATTCTGCAGCAGATGACTTTAAACGTAATTTGTCAAAAAATAGAAAATCTCTATAATTGAATGGATAACCTGTGACAAAAAGTGGAAAACATTGTGGCAAAAGGAGAAATTGCAACTTTAATTATTCAAATAATTAGTCTGCTTCCAAGACCTGCACCAAGTACTCGGATAGAGAGTTAGGGAGTTCTTAAGTTCCGCTCATTCATGTGATTCAATCCCGGAGCCTCTGGATCATTATGTCAATGCATTTCAATAGAGCAATTGCGACCACAACTTTTTAATAAACCGTATGTAACACGAATTGACACATTTAAATCAATTCTTGATAACTTGTTTCGTGTCACTCACCAATTATACATTCGATTAAGATATTCAAATCCATTAGCTCACCAAGTGACCTTGACACACAGACAAAATAAAGTCGTTAGAATGTAACGACTTCTATGAGATAACTATTACAGACATATTCATGGAAATTGTCTACCAGGATACGTTGATTGAATATAATGACTGACTTAACAGTTTCCCATATACAGACGCTGTCTAACGTTTCTGTGGCAGGCAGGCGACATTTAAGATTTTATTCAACAACTGTTTATAGAGAGCTTCCAAATATTCCTCTGACACCTCTGCAGCCGACGACTTTTAAATTAATTGTGGCAAAAGGAGAAACTGCTGATGATGAGGTTATCAATTATCAGTATTTGGTAAGGGTTTCATTAATCCCCTACATGTTGATTGCGTACTCATCTGAATCCCCTGTCGAGTGTCATCATGAGATATACGGGCGACAAACTGGGACTATACTTTAAAATAATTATCTTCTTTGGTCTGACTCACAGCATCAAGTTTGACAAATTGTTTTAGGTTTTTTTCTTGTTCCCTTTTCAGTACTTATGTATTCATTTTTGAACATTAATCACGTGCTTTCAGACGCTTTGCTTCATTTTCATAAATATGCTGGTATTGGTTAAACACTTGAAAATGTATAATTATTTGTACCTTATAGATATACATGCTTAAATGATTTTATACGACGTCCCTTTCAAAATTATTTCAGTTATATAATGGCGTTTCTACGTAAATTGCTCACAAATACATATTTCCTAAAACAGGTACATCAATCGTATGGCCACCAATCGAACTATTCCAACACCGAGCCTGCTTCCTGCATATCGAGAGAGAACAAGATGTCGCTGTCGTGCATTCTGGACATTGTTAAATTTGTCATGCCCCTTGAACTATCTCTTTTTTACTAAATATTTCGACAATTTTTAAACGTATATATCAGATATAATGAAAGCTCATCTTCAATTGTCACACCTGGTTTAAGGTTGGTTTTCCTTGAACACGGTCCATTTAAACACAGTTTCTGATTAAAAAGCGAGTTTTGTAGCTCCAAAATCGTGCCAAGTAAGCACGTGTCGGTTTTATGGGCGGAAATAAAACACATCGCGTGTTTGAAAGGCTTTATGGATAGATAGTATCGCGTAGGACATATTTAAGGAGAACATTGTAAATTCACATATTTAATCGTTGCTCAATGTGAACCATTGATTAATCGATTGTTTGGTGCTTTACGCCGCTTTCAACACCATATCACGGCGTTTCCTTTGTGCGTTATCAGTACAACTGGTCCATTTATCCTGACACAAGCCAGTCAGTTGTAATGCTAACCCCGCAACCATGAGCGCCAAGGAGGGCAGCCATTAGAACCAAGTATTTGGTATGACCTGACCGGGGATCGAACCCGCGACCTCCCACAACCGAGGCGGACGCTCTACCAACAACAACCCCCCACCGAGGCGGTCAAGGTGTACCAACACAATTCATGAATTCGAATCCCGGTCGGGTCATACCAAAGAAAGAAAGTAGTGGCTACGCCCCTTGGCGCTCAGGGTTGCTGGTATAACCATACGACTGATGAGCTGAGGTCAGGATAAACGTACCCGTGCCAGAAAACGCCGTTACTAAAGTCAAACTCCATTTTAACAAGAAAATAACTTTGATGGTGTCACACACACACACACACAAACATACACACAAACACACACACACACACACACACACACACACACACACACACACACACACACACACACACACACACACACACACACACACACACACACACACACACACACACACACACACACACACACACACACACACACACCAATGATTCAGATGATACAGATAGAACAGTCCATTAGCTCACACAGTTACGTTGACACCCAGACAAAATACGGTCATTAGAAACCAATGACTTGTATGTGATAACTATTACAGATCTATTTATGGAAATTGTCTACCAGGATATGTTGCATTGATTGAATGCAATTACAGACTTCACAGTTTCCAATATACAGACGGTCTCTAACGCCTCTGTGACAGACGACAATTAAAACTTATGGCCGAAGGGGAAATTGTTCATCATGATCAATCTCTCATTTTGCCACAATACTTTTTTAACTCTTTCAGCGCCACATTGTTTAAAGTAGACTCTTCCATGTTCAAAATCGGGCGTCTCCATTTCTCATTTAATAAAAGTTGTGGGCTATTTGATAAATAAAAGGCAAACAATACTGATTTCAGGTGAGACAGCTCGTCACGAGCTGACTCACTTGAATCTGTATTGTTTGCAAAAAACTCAATATTTCCATTGGCGCTGAAAGAGTTAATGTTATTCAATAACTTTCTTTTATTTATGGAGGTTCCATATGCTTGATTAAATGTTTTCAAAGTACTAGATGTGTTGCAAGTGGGGAATTGTTAATCACCTTGAAGGTATAAAGCCCCCACATTTTGAGATAGTAGTATCTGATTTCCTTATTGAATGTAATAGTGAGCTATACTGAGACTGTGACTTCAAATTATTATCAGTTTTTGGTCTAACTTGACAGCATCAAGTTTGACATGTTTTTCTTATATTATTCTTGTTGATTTTGAAACAGAAATGTCAGGACTAATCATAACACATACTTTCAAATATTAGTTCGAAAATGGACGATTAAATGTATGTTAACTGTCCATATAATTTCCGTTCTTAATCCTGCATAAATGATTTGATACCACTTGTGAGTATGTTCCTTTCAACATAATTTCAGTTATATCATTAAATATGAACATGGTCCATTTAAACACATATTCTGAATAAAATGCTAGCTGTTTAGCTCCAATATTATTGACAAGTAATCTCATTTCAGGCTTATTGGCGGAAACTAGAACAACCGTTCATTTGAAATGTTTAAAAGGATGACATTATCACGAGGGACATATTTAAGGGGAACACTGTAAATTCATTCCGACAGCTTGATCAATTCAACAAACTCTGCTATATTACAAACCGGTTACGGACACATTTGGGACATTCAGGTTGTAATGCTTTAGGAGACACAGAGACATAGTTGTTTATGACAATAAATGGAACGGCGTCATAAATAAATGGGAATTTGCTAAGTATGTCGTGCGCTATCACGCGGTTTCACGTGAAGGGTGTCCCAACATACGTTCTTAAACTAGATTCCCGTACCTTTCGTAATGCATGTTTTATTCCTCTTCAGTCAAACTGATTACGTTTTTTTTCGGCGATAGCTGATTAACGTAGGTTTTGACCTAGATGTTAAACAAATGATCTAGATTGTAGACCAATCAAATGTTGTATTTAATGAATAATGTCGAAGAAATAAAGGAAATGAAACGTTTTGATTGGTTCATGGTTAAGTTGGCGATCCTACGAGAGGCTCTAATTAGGGAAGTTTTAAAATGAAATGTTTTGCATACTAACTAACTAACTTTGATTGTTTTCCTTAAAAAAAAAAAAATCAGTGAAAAAAATCAGTGAAAACGTATATAATGTAATATTTAAGATCAAAATACTAATTATTTTTGAAACATGAAAAGTTTTCAGTTATTTCCTATACTGTGTTACATAATACACCTCTTGGGAGCCTCGCGTAATCTCCAGTCATGTGGTGAACTCTCGGCCTTGAACGGAATAACGTCGTGCCGCGCTAATGTAATGGATGTTGACTTGGATTGTCAAGTGAAAGGGCTGTAGTTTGCTTCCCGGCAGAGGCAAGCTTTTTCTTTTTCTCTCTCATTCATATCAAAACCGAAGTATATATATGAACTAAAACATTTATAAACCAAATATTATATATTTATCGTTATTGTTTTCTGTCATTCTAATAAATTAGATAAAATGTCAAATAATATGCGCATGTTCCATTTCTTAGTGTGTTCTCATATTGATCGCCGTTTATCTTTTTTAAAGATATTTCTTGTTTGTCTGTTAAATGGTGTCAAGGAAATCAATATAAAGAAAGCAATGATAGCTTCTTTTGATTTCGTGAAAATGACACAAAGACAAATTCATTTGTTTGTCTTCTAAATGCCATATCTTGTATCAGTTGAACATTACCTTGAAATAATTATGTCTTTGATGGAAGCAATTGGAATTTCAATTTATCTAAAACAATGAAATGAACTGTAACCTGAAACATTGTCAATATTTTCATGTTGCTTAACGTTTATAGTCAGTATTCCCCGCATAATCAAGATTACATAAAGTTGAATCCTACATTAAAGTATCACAACACGAATTGAGCCGTCCCGCGAGAAAAAACCAACATTGTGGACTCAGCGTAAAGTATCGACCCGGATCAGCCTAATTATGCCGCGCAACTTTATCCGGATAGACACTTTTCGCCTCCTGTAGATTTTCTGTTTCAGGAATCATTACTTTATAGCTATATCCCCCTGAGATGTAATGTGTCTGCCGGATCAGTCTGCGCGGACTGCGCAGACTGATCTGGGTCGATACATTACGCAGAGGCCATACTGTTGGTTTTCTCGCGGGACGGCTCAATTAATTTAAACTAATGTTCTTCAATGGATAAGATACGATAATAATTTTTTTTATTAACTTGTGACCTGCGTAAATTTACATACGTGAATAACACATTTTATTCAAAGTTACCACACTCGGCTGGCTGGACCTATAAGTAACATATATACACAATACTAACACATAAAGTCACATGAAATGAGTTATTTATATTATGATACAATAACACTCTGATTAAATGTAATTTCGGAAACAGTGTGTGGAATGAAACATCGCACTCTTAATTCAATGTCTATTTTCACACAGTGTGTCCATCCCTGTACTTAAACACGATCTTCATTTTCCAGGCGTAACGTATCACCGGGGTAAACAGGGATTACTCCTAAGGTTATTTATGTCTGGTCCAGGAAAGATTAGCAAATACTTGTAGGAGGTCGAGCAAGGTATCAATAAGCGTTCAGACCAAGGGCAGTAGGACTTGTATGTCATGAATAAAACTCTTAAGAACAGGTTGAATGAAAATGGGCATTTATTAATGCCATAACGTAATAGACATGGTTACATATATAACCAAATTAAATATGAAGATTTATTTCATGACATATCTGGGAGACATAGGTAATGTATCTACCATTCATAACTGAGTCCCCTCCTTTAATATCTCTTGATTATAAACTTTGCACATTTACGGGAGTATTGATCAGAAATGCTAGTTTTTCATGGTCACTCATTTCATTAAAAATAAAACCATTTAACTGATCAATGAATAAATAATTTCTAGTGTCTATATAAAAATCAATATTTAATGAAATACATGAATACGTATTGATACATTATGTTTGAAATTCATAAATATGGTTTGTTAATTCAGTCAATGGTAACATTTTCGACAAACGGCCATTGTTTTATTCTTCTTCTGCACAAGAATCCTTGAAAACAACAAAATATCAATACTATCTGATACCAAACTGTTTAATGGCATAAAATAATTAAATTGTATCACCAATTACAATTAATTATAATTGAACATACTATCTAAAAGAAGTAACACACGTTTGCAATTGATAAGAAGGACTTAAACGAGGGAGGTATTTATCTGGCCCTATAAACTTCAAGTGAATCCTGTTCTAAAAACCCCAGCCTAAGCATAGTTATTACAAGTGCAGATCAAGATCAACACGCGATCTGAACCATTCTGTGATTTATAGGCGAACATTGCAGAGTAAGATCAAACTATGCTGATGCGCAGGCTGAGCTGGATCTGTGCTGGTCGCACATGTCATATCACTATTTTTCAAAGACTACGGTCGTCCATGTTATAAAATATAACAGCGCAATATACATATATATGGAATGAAGTTAGCTCGATATTCAGTTAATATCAAATATAATCACTGACTCGGTGGTGTATAGGAAGGGGGTCCGCCTCGGGCGTGGGAGGTCACGGGTTTGATCCCCGGCCGCGTCATACTAAAGACTTTCAACATGGTAGTAATGGCTGCCCTCCCTGGCGCTCAGGGTTGCGGGGTTAGCATTACGACTGACTGGCTGGTCTCAGGATAAATGGACCAGTAGTATTGGTAACTTACCCTGGAAACGCCGTGATATAACTGCACACTTGTTAGAAGCGGCGTAAGACACCAAACAATTAACCAATCAATCAACCAATCAATCAACCAATCAATTAACCAATCAATCAACAATATTCATCCAGATTTCACAAAGCGTTGAAATGCTGTATCACTCAAGATGTATCTCTTTAAGTGTTAACAGAGACTCTTTATTACATTTTTTTGAAGTGGATAATTCGTAAAGAAAAAAGTGGATAACATATTGGTAAACTGACTTGTTTAGAACAGTGAGATATGTCGAGTATTAACTTCACTGTTTCGTTTTAAAAAAAATGTATCAACAGCACAATTATTAGTTTATCTATTTCCATTCCTTCCTGAATACCTAAAATGCTATTTGCACTGTGGCATTGCCGCTGGTGGACATATTATTTTGGTACCCATGCAGTGAAAATATATATCTATATATTTCGGGTTAACGTTACTTTTCTGATGGATTCTGTTTATCGCCACCTTACACCGTATTACCTCTCTTTACTTAAAAATGACGATGAACTTAGATTCCTCCAGAATATTAAACTAAGCTAGGATAATTGGGTTTGTCTATTAACAGGCTGGTATGCCATCCGATGTATCTATCAAATTTCCCCCATCCTGAACATTGTTGGCTATGCAGCACGTTAAAACCAAATCTGAACTTATGATGCAAATGTCAAGGTTCGATCCTCTTGAGAGTTAGTGTAAGTAGTTTGAACCTTCCAACATACTCGGTGCGAGTACTGTTTGAGTAGCTATGAAGCAGACAGTGAGATTGATAATTGTATATACGTTGTAAGGGCTTGTTTGAACTTTAGTATAAAAGTACAGATATGAAATTGTGCAAAGAAGATCTAACACGAAATCTCTTTAACACATTGACTGAATAGCAACACTACTCGTGTCTTGCTTGAGATGAAAGCCTGTTCCTTTTGTCATGAAATGCTCGCATAAATATCTCTCTCATCCGAAGCATAAGGAATATAATCACTTTCCGTCGCTGCAACCTGCCATATCGTAAAACTTCATCTGTATAATACGAGCTATCGGTAATGGCAGAATCATCACAAAATTGAAAACTCGTTCAGCTAGTTGAAAAAACGATTGAATATTAAATATTGAGAACAAAATCGATCAAAAAGGCTATCACCTTTATCTTGCTAAATCAAAAATCAAAAACAGGTACGCGTAGTGAAACTTTAAGCAACAATTGCTAACAGTGTAGACTAAGATCGTAATTGTTCGATATACATTCACCATTATTCATTCAGCACAGATAATCTGTAAGAACTTATCAGAAGTCAAGGATGGTAAAATCCGATATAAAACTGCAACCAGATAAGGGTCAATAATATTCAAAGCCATTATTCTAGTTTAATTGATAGCAATTAGTCACGCCTGTTAACGCAGGATCTCATTACGTTTACGAAGAAGGGAGATTCAAACGTGCTCGGTTGATCAAATAGCGAAATATATATGAAAATAAAGTAGCTGTGGTCAGGGGTGAAGCGCCATTTAGGCACTGTAGGCACGTGCCTACACATTTTTTCTAAAAATGCCCCAAAATGCAGCTGCGGCGATACACATCTGCGTAATGGATCGACCAGATCAGCCTGCGCTGTCCGCGCAGACTGATCCGGCCGACACATTCCGTTTAAGGGGGGATAGATAGAGTAGTGATTCCTGAAACAGAAAATCCACAGGAGGCGAAAAGTGTATATCCGGGTACGCCTGTGTGGCATGCTTAGGCTGATCCGGGTCGATACTTTACGCAGAGTCCACAATGTTGATTTTCTCACGAGACGGCCTACACATTGATTATTGCCAAGCTACGCCCATGGTGGTAATGACAGATATGTCTGATTGCAATCTGATAAGCTAACTGTTAAAATAGTGAATTGTATGACGTTTCAATGTCTTTCTTTACGTGCCATTTGTAAAAACCTTATCTATCCAGAAGAATTTGTGTCTCTCGTTATAAGACTCAAACATATTTACATTCATGAATACACGAACAGCTATGTGCACCCGTGGCTCGCATAGAGGTTCATGAGCATATCACTTTTGATGCTCAATCATTGAACATGTAATACCACACTGAAACAGACATGTTTCCTCTATTTATCTTTGACTGGTCTATACGGAGAAATATCTGACTCAAACACTCACTATTTCGTCTTTCAGAAGTCTATAATTATTGGGCGTCAGTAGTGAATTCGATTTGAAATAAGTGGGCGCTATTAGAATAAATGGAAAATAGGCCCTTAAAGTAAAGTGGCTTGTTTCATTGATCTGCAAGGCTTCAAGTAGGGGAACACAAAGAGATTGGTTGCAGTGCAGAAATGAGCCGTCTCGCGAGAAAACCAACATTAAAGACTCTGCGTAATGTATCGATCCAGATCAGCCTGTTTAGTCAGCGCAGACTGATCCGGACCGACACATTCCGTATCAGGGGGAATGTGTTATAGACTAATGATTCCTGAAACAGAAAATCAACAGGAGGCGAAAATTGTCTCTCCGGGTTAGCCTGCGTGGCATGCTCAGGCTGATCCGGGTCGATGCTTTACGCAGAGTCCATAACGTTGGTTTTCTTGCGGGACGGCTTAAATATGTTAGCCGTGCTCTGGGAAAACCAAACTAACAAAGGCTTGGCGTATGTATGACAAGAAAACACGCATACCTGCTAGCACATTCATGCTATCTGATCCAGCATTTATTGAAACATTTCGTGTGACTAATTGGTGAGCAGCGTAAAACCAGATACATATGTGCAGATTCGCAGCTTGATCCGGCTCTACACTGCTGGCAGATGTAACAAAAATGTTTTTTAAAAAGTTACATATTCTGTATACAGTCATACTTGTATTAGGCAGCAATCTAGGGTAAAGTCTAACTTGTGTGAGCCAAAAATCCAGGGTAAGGTCAAACTTGTGTGAGTCAACCATCCAGAGTAACGTCAGACTTGTGTGAGCCAACCATCCAGAGTAACGTCAAACTTGTGTGAGCCAACCATCAAGAGTAAGATCAAATTTGTGTGAGCCAACCATTCAGAGTAACGTCAGACTTGTGTGAGCCAACCATCCAAAGTAACGTCAGACTTGTGTGAGTCAACCATCCAGAGTAACGTCAAACTTGTGTGAGACCACCATCCAGAGTCACCTTAAACTTGTGTGTGACCACCATCCAGAGTAAGATCAAACTTGTGTGAGCCAACCATCCAGAGTAACGTCAAACTTGTATGAAACCACCATTCAGAGTAAGGTCAAACTTGTGTGAGCCAACCATCCAGAGTAACGTCAAACTTGTGTGAGCCAACCATCCAGAGTAAGATCAAACTTGTGTGAGCCAACCATCCAGAGTAACGTCAAACTTGTATGAAACCACCATTCAGAGTAAGGTCAAACTTGTATGAGACCACCATTCAGAGTAAGGTCAAACTTGTGTGAGCCAACCATCCAGAGTAACGTCAAACTTGAGTGAGACAACCATCCATAGTAAGATCAAACTTGTGTGAGACTACCATCCAGAGTAACGTCAAACTTGTGTGAGCCAACCATCCAGAGTAAGGTCAAACTTGTGTAAGCCAACCATTCAGAGTAAGGCAGACTTGTGTGAGACCACCATCCAGAGTAAGATCAAACTTGTGTGAGACTACCATCCAGAGTAACGTCAAACTTGTGTGAGCCAACCATCCAGAGTAACGTCAAACTTGTGTGAGACAACCATCCAGAGTAAGGTCAAACTTGTGTGAGACAACCATCCAGAGTAAGATCAAACTTGTGTGAGACATCATCCAGAGTAAGGTCAGACTTGTGTGAGACAAACATCCAGAGTAAGGTCAAACTTGTGTGAGACAACCATCCAGAGTAAGATCAAACTTGTGTGAGACAACCATCAAGAGTAAGATCAAACTTGTGTGAGCCAACCATTCAGAGTAAGGTCAAACTTATGTGAGCCAACCATCCAGAGTAAGATCAAACTTGTGTGAGCCAACCATCCAGAGTAAGGTCAAACTTGTGTGAGACAACCATCCAGAGTAACGTCAAACTTGTGTGAGACATCCATCCAGAGTAAGGTCAAACTTGTGTGAGACAACCATCCAGAGTAACGTCAAACTTGAGTGAGACAACCATCCAGAGTAAGATCAAACTTGTGTGAGACAACCATCCAGAGTAACGTCAAACGTGTGTGAGACAACCATCCAGAGTAAGGTCAGACTTGTGTGAGACAACCATCCAGAGTAAGATCAAACTTGTGTGAGACAACCATCCAGAGTAACGTCAAACGTGTGTGAGACAACCATCCAGAGTAACGTCAAACTTGGGTGAGACAACCATCCAGAGTAACGTCAAACTTGTTTGAGCCAACCATCCAGAGTAAGATCAAACTTATGTGAGACCACCATCCAGAGTAACGTCAAACTTGTATGAGACCACCATCCAGAGTAACGTCAAACTTGTGGGAGCCAACCATCCAGGGGTTGTCAAACATGTGTTAGGCAGCAACCCGGGGGAAGGTCAAACTTGTGTGAGACAACCATCCAGGGTTTGTCAAACATGTGTTAGGCAGCAACCCGGGGGAAGGTCAAACTTGTGTAAGGCAGCCATCCAGGGCAAGATCAAACTTTTGATAAGCAGCCATCCAGGGGAAGATCAAACTTTTGATAAGCAGCCATCCATAGGAAGGGCAAACTTGTATTATGCAGCCATCCAGGAGAAGGTCATTCCTGCGTTAGGCAGCCATCCACGGGAATGTGAAACTTGTGTTAGACAGCCATCCAGGGGAAAGTGAAACTTGTGTTAGGCAGCCATCTAGGAGAAGGTCAAGCTTGTGTAAGGAAGCCATCTAGCAGAAGGCCAAGCTTGTGTAAGGCAGCCATCTAGGAGAAGGTCAAACCTGTGTAAGGCAGCCATCCAGGGGAAGGTCAAGCTTGTGTAAGGCAGCCATCTAGGAGAAGGTCAAACTTGTGTAAGGCAGCCATCAAGGGGAAGGTTTGACTTGTGTTAGGCAGCCATCTAGGGGAAGGTCAAATTTGTGTAAGGCAGCCATCCAGGGGAATGTGAAACTTGTGTTAGACAGCCATCCAGGGGAAGGTCTGACTTGTGTTAGGCAGCCATCAAGGGGAAGGTCAAACTTGTGTAAGGCAGCCATCAAGGGGAAGGTCAAACGTGTGTTAGACAGCCATACAGGGGAAGGTCTGACTTGTGTAAGGCAGCCATCCAGGGGAAGGTCTGACTTGTGTTAGGCAGCCATAAAGGGGAAGGTCAAACGTGTGTTAGACAGCCATCCAGGGGAAGGTCTAACTTGTGTTAGACAGCCATCCAGGGGAAGGTCTGACTTGTGTTAGACAGCCATCCAGGGGAAGGTCTGACTTGTGTTAGGCAGCCATCAAGGGGAAAGTCAAACGTGTGTTAGACAGCCATCCGACTGAAGACAGGTTAATGCTTAATACGCTTTAAATACATAAGAAAGTGCATTTTGGTTAAACTTAAACTTGCTGTTAATAGAAGTTGGCTGTTACAGAAAGTGACCGCTCAAACAAGTTTTTGTGGAATGTTATATTTCCTCTTTTATGGCACATTGTAAACCCCCTTTTATTTATATAACACAATCTGCAGCAGACGACATTGAAAACCTCTAGGCAAAATATGAAACTTTCCTCTCTATAAATTAAAATACATTGAGAACAATGGAGACATTTCTGTCCCACCATAAACCATATCTCATTGTGCTACGATGTTTTCAAAAGGACACCTTTAATTAAATCGAGTGGTTAAGTTGACGTAACCCAATCACCCAGTCAGGTATGCCGAAATAAAGTAATATGGTGGACGTGTGAAATTGACGACTATTAGGAATTTCTCATTTTGGCCTTGATGGTTTCATTAGTTATCATCTGCAGATTCGCCAAAATGAGTTTGCATATCGAGGGCTTGGCGTTGAAACGGTTGTAACTAAAATTGGTATTTATTTACCAAGGTGAATTACCTCGCCATTAAAGTCTTTATAAGCGTTAAATCATTTTTCTTGGTAAACAATGGAAATTTAGGTGCCATTGCTCGTTCCGAGCAATGGCATCTAAATTTGCATTGTTTACAAAAGGGTCAAAATTGCCCCTAAACCAAGGTTTTCAAAATAGGTTTTTAATTACAACCGTTTCACGCCAAGCCCTCGATATTGTAAAGGGTTTACTCTTGACTCCGAAGCATCCAATAAAGAGTTATAGAATCCCAAATCGGTGGTTATAGTACGAACCCATACAGATGTTTATCTATAAATCGAATATGAATTTAACTGATATTTTGCGCATCAGTTTATCAGCGCATCACCTTATGATAACATATTATCTCATGAATGTCACTCAAGAACGGGAGACGGGGGTTCGATCCCCGCTCTAGCCAAACAAAATACTTTAACAAATGAAGAAGTGGCTCCCTCCTTGGCATATAAACGTGTAGCGATAAAATAACGACTGATTCCATAATAACTAAGTACTGGGTCCAATTCCACCAACATGACTTAGTGCTAAGTAATATTTAAATACTTAAACGCATATTTCATCATTTTTGTTTCACTAATAAAGATGGCAAACAATTTCCTTTCTTAAAAATAGTTATTTGTCAGCAAGGTAACTATTAATGTCCATTTAGGCATACACTTAAATTTATTTCACAATTCATGTATTACAAAATATTAGGGAAACAAAAATCATGAATTATGCGTTTAAGTATTTAAGTATTACTTAGCACTAAGTAATGTTGGTGGAATTGGACCCAGGTTATATAACGCTATGATATTATAACCGAAATATTTGCTGAAAACGGCGTAAAATAAACATACTTATAAGTCATGCGGTTTACTGTGTCAAATTTGGAACTCGATAAGATTCAGAGAGAAAATGTTAGTGTCGAAGTAATGAAAGGAGTCTAAGGCTTCATTGAACATGTTATATACCGTCTACGTGATGTAGCGATAGAGCATTCCCTCGGGTGCGGGTTAGATACCTGACCGGGTCATACAAAAGACTTGAAAACTGGTAGTAATGGATTTCCCTCCTTGTCGATAAGGGACATGTTGAGAACTATTTCGTACACTAATAGTGAAGGACGGACGGACGGACGGACGGACGGACGGACGGACGCACGGACGGACGGACGGACGGACGGACGGACGGACGGACGCAAAGCGAATTGATTGATTGCTTGGTGTTTACGCCGATGTCAACAATTGTTCAGTTATATCACGACGTTTCCTGTGTAAGTTACCATTTCTACTGGACCATTTATCACGGCACCACTCAGTAAGTCTTAATGCTAACCCCGCAACATTGAGCGCCAAGAAGGGCAGACATTACAATCATTTTTTAAATATATGGTATGAACCCGGCCGAGGATCAAACCCGCGACCTCTCGCACCCGAGGCATATCCCTGAACCATCTAGACTTTCCACGCAAATCGAAAAAAACGTACATACACAGGACGAAAGCGGTGATTCTATATGCTTAGCCTTTCGGAAGCACACAATACAACCCGCTCAAGCACTACGCAATGGATTGATTAGTAAGATAGTCGACATCGAGAGCAGAATATGATGTAGATAAAGATAATACATGTACATTCATGGTAAATGATCCAAATTTAATTGTTTTCCTTTTCATAACTTTCTTGAAATTACATGATCTTTATAGGCGAACAGTGCAGAGCAAGATGAGGCTACACGGATCTACAGGTTCACCTGGATATATACAATGGTCGCACATGTTTAAGGTTTGTATTAAGGAGCGCCAGTCAACTAAACTGTTAACAGACCAATCAATCAGCCACATTGCAGCAACATTTTAATGTATTGGAGAACTCAACTTATAGCCTTACTTCCTTCCCACTCAGTGATGTATAAATTTCTGGCGTGGGTTGAAATGAATTTGTAGTAATTGTGCTCGGGGACATCTGTGATTAATACCCGCATTTATAAGAAACCAAACAAGTTCAATGATTGCCTCTGTTTCGGTTTAGAATTTTGTATATATACAATACAATACAATACAATATAGTTTATTACATTCAGGCAATTTTGCCTATAGTAAATAACAAATAATTATGTACAAATAACAAAATGAAATCATTTTATGAGAAGCAAAAACAAAATAAATTATTAATGTTAACTAATTGTTCAGATAATATATACAATGACATTAACAAATGAGATTGAACGTGAAGATAATGACCAGAAGTAAATGATTACGTATGTAAATTTGCTTTCTTTATTTCTTTGTAATGCAGTGTTTTATAATTGTTATATATGAGCCCTCTATGGGAAGACGAACCTTATGATAACTTGTACGAATCACATGGACCCTTACCTTCGGTGATTCGAGAAGACATTGTTGAGCATCTGTGTCTTGTCAGTTCCCTTAAATGTCGGTGTTAAATCATCCTAGAAGCTTTGTGGGAGTGGTAAAAGATTAATAGATTACGGTTAAAATTGATCTGTGATCTGCTAGATAGTGAACCTTTCCCACAAACAGACGATTTCTGATGCCTATGCAATAGAACACTTTTTAAAACATTGTGGCAAATGGAGAATATGCTCTTGAAGAGTAATTCCTCCATTTGCCATAATGTTATTACTTCTATTCAATACTTATACGTTATTTTTAAGAGATTTCACATAGTTTTGTAGGTTTGTGTTCAATGTCGGCTGCTGCAGTTTTGATGTTTATGCGAATGGGTTAAAGTAGGCAGCGTCCTTATTTCTACGATCTCTATATTCAAGATAAACATTTTCTCCTTTTGCCACAATATTTGCAACTCTATTCAATAATCACGCTTTCATTATGGATATCTTTGCCTATGTGTTTTCAAAGTCGTCTGCTACGGATTTGCTGCATGTGGGAAAGGGCTAATCCAATTTCAAATTCTTACCAAGTACTTGTATGTACAGATAGCTCCTTTGATGGCTTTACCAACCACACCTTTATACATCGTAGTTCTTTCTCCTAGGAGGAAAAATAAAGGACATATAATTCGAAAGGTCGATATCAATCCCAGACTGAAATAAGTGATTAATTAAAATTGTGCTCATATTCTGAAAACTGCTCTGGTATGGGGGTATCGCTGGTCGCAAAGCTACGACGGTACGTTTTGGCCAGTGATTTAGTCCATCTCCGACGCTATGAAGTACATTTCCAATAAATGACCAACAGCAACCATGTGCGAATATACTTTCAATTCCTACTGAAAATGTGTACCTCATGAAATAAATATGACCCTATCGGGAAATCTCCAGAAAAAGTGACATATTGATGATATCTTTCCAATTAATCATTGTTTTATGACTATTTTAAGCCCCATGGAACAACAACAGGGACATATGTCGCAAACCTTGATTGTAGCTTTCACGATCAATAATATCAAAACGTTTGTTTTTGTTTCCTGTTTTACAACAAAATGTATTGCAATGGAAGACATTATAAACACCTCTTCCATTTGACACACACAGTACAGTTTCTTGTCACATGTACACTTCATATACAAATAAAGAACAGGGCTATATGAGACTAATGAGGTGTACTGCAACACGACGGACCTTAACGTTTCCATAGCAGTGATTGATTTGCAACGAAAGAATAAGAGTAGTTTAATTTAACCCTTTTACTGCTGAATTTCATACAGTCGACTCTTCCATGTTAAAGATTTAACCGTACAATTTCTCGTCCAACAGGAAATTTGGTAAAATTTAAATGTCTAAGATGCAAACAATGTAGATGTCATCAGAACCAGCTCGTTACGAGATGTCTCACATGAATCTGGAATGTTTGCAAAGGCCTTGAATTGCCTTTGGCAGCTCAAGAGTATTTTAGCCGCGCTGAGTAAAATTAAATGTGGCTTATACATTGAAAGACTACACTTTAATATATGTTGCCAGAAGATGACTGTAGGTCTGTATTACATACAGACAGACAGTGGAGACTATGACTATCGTATGCACAGGCTAACCCGAATCTTCAAAGACAACCGATGTAACAAGACCCTAACTCACCTCACGTTGATCATTTACATAGGTTTGTGTAAAAGTACGTTGAATCTATTTCATTTCACGGAAACTTTCGCTGACTCTTTATTTTTTCAAAATGATTTGGCTCAAAGATAGAAAAAGAAACCCATACAGACGACGGTTGCCAAGGGATGAAGGGAACATTGTATCTCATGCCAAAATCGTAACATGCATCGCGTACTGTTCGGCTATTTTAACATTTGTGAAAAGCCACGAACAATTTCGTTGTCTTGTTTAACGCTTTCCCACATACAGAACTTATACAGCAGGCGAATTTAAACAAATCTTGGCTGAAATATTGTTTATCTTTGAAAATGACAGTATTATTATTTGATAGAATATAAAACATAATGAGCAATCTATCATTTTGCCACAATGTTTTCAATACTCATCTGCTGCAGAAGCGTCAAAATGTGTCTGTATGAGGGAAAACATTAGTTCAGTATTTCCTTAAAGACTGACGACAGATCGGAAACGCATTCATTTTCATTAGAATCGTCACCTTCCGTAAGTTAGTGTCTTCTTTATAGATTTTACTCTTACTACGATATATGCGTCTGTAAAAGTATTTCCTTATCACGATATATGTGTCTGTAAAGGATTTCCTTACTACGATATATGTGTCTGTAAAGGATTTCCTTATCACGATATATGTGTCTGTAAAGGATTTCCTTATCACGATATATGTGTCTGTAAAGGATTTCCTTATCACGATATATGTGTCTGTAAAGGATTTCCTTATCACGATATATGTGTCTGTAAAGGATTTCCTTATCACGATATATGTGTCTGTAAAGGATTTCCTTATCACAATATATGCGTCTGTAAAAGCATTTCCTTATCACGTTATATGCGTCTGTTCAAGCATTTCCTTATCACGTTATATGCGTCTGTAAAAGCATTTCCTTATTACGTTATATGCGTCTGTAAAAGCATTTCCTTATCACGATATATGCGTCTGTAAAAGAATTTCCTTATCACGTTATATGCAATTTTAAAAACATTTCCTTAATACGTTATATGCAACTTTAAAATCATTTCCTTATCACGTTTATTTTTTTAAAAACATTTCCTTATTACGATATATGCGACTTTAACTACATTTGCTTACCACGGTATATGCGACTTGAAACAAGTGTGGGTAGCGTTTGGGATTTTAGATCGCGCGTGCTGGGTTTAATCCCCGCTCACGGCTTCCATGGTGGAGTGCCCTTGGGCAAGTCACATTGACGAGGATTGTACTGATAAGTCGCTGGGGTATCATGCAATAGTCTTGTATCGACATGGTATAAGTGTGGCAATTCTGTTGAAAGCGACGTGTCCCCCCCCCCCCCACCCCCCCCCCCCCCTCCCCCTGCCCCCACCCACACACACACAAATCCACAAAAAAAAAAACCAGCAACATAAATCCGGTTTTTCAGTTTACAAAAAAACAGTAGAAAAAAATAGATAAATTAGATTTAATTATTACGGCAGCGTGATAAAACATAAGTAATAAGAGCAGGTGTCTCGCAAACTAGAATAGATGCACGTGTCTCTTACCTGGAACACGTTCATGCAAAAATGTCCAAAATCTCTTTACCTGAAAGTAAAGTTTTTGTATAGAGATGAAAACAGTGTAGTAAAGATCGTCTGCTGAAGATGTGGCAAAACTGTATCTGCATGTTTCAAAGTAATGCTAAACATAATCTTTCTTAACCAGGATACAAATACGTGGAGGAAGCAGAAGACATCTTGTTACTCGCATCCGGAATTTTACGTTCAAATTAAGACAAATGATGCTCTCTCCTTCTGTCACCAGAGACATATAGATTTAACCATTCCCCCTATTTTCTAGAATTTAGAATCCTCCGTTTTAACCCTTTCCCTCATATAGACGCTTACTGACGCCTCTGCAGCAGATGGCTTTTTGAAAACATAGTGACAAAAGAAGAAATTGCACAAAACGTGCAATTTCTCCTCTTGCCACAATGTTTTCCATTTTTTGTCATAGGTTATCCATTCAATTATAGAGATTTTCTATTTTTTGACAAAAAACGTTCAAAGTCGTCTGCTGCAGAATTGTCGTATGAGGGAAATGGTTAATGCCTTTGCCACATGCAGCAAATAAGCATCAGACGAGTTTGAAAATATGTTTGCAAAATAGAAAAAAAATCTGCAAAATTACATACTGATAATTGAATGAAGTTATAATCATCGAGGCAAAATGAGAAAGTTCTCATAATGAGCAATTTCTCATTTTGCAAGAATATTTTCAACAGTCGTCTGCTGTAGCGACTTCAAGAAATCGTCTGTATATTGGAAAGGGTTAAAATATCGGAAGACCGGGGTTCGTATATATTCACCAATCAAGTTGACAACTGTTCTAATTATAAACTCACTAAATAACATAACTTTTGTTACTTTGATTTTAGAATATGCTTCAAATTTAGAACTAGATTCAATTTCAGAATGGTTCTGAATCCGGTCACAGAGCGAATATAATTTTCAAATAACAGACTGAGAGTAATTGATGAATATAACCGATTTTCTTATTTTCCAAACACATCCCCATTAGCGGGTGTTTCGGTCTTATAGAAGCCGTCAGCGAAGGGTACTTATGGGAGCGCTAATGTATAAAAAGTAGCATTGGTTAGCGAATATGTCTTTTCCGAGGTTCAAAATAAAAGTCATTAGCGGAATTGTTGTTGAAGGCGGCATGTATAGCTCTGAGACCGTCTTATCAAAACCAGACCTAATCTTCGCTTTTTCGTATTAATATCTGATGAATGCTCGATACAGATCGGTACAGTTTAACCCTTTCCCCTCATACGACAATTCTGCAGCAGACGGCTTTGAACATATTTTGTCAAAAAATGGAAAATCTCTATATTTGAATGGACAACCTATGACCAAAAGTGGAAAACATTGTGTCAAAAGGAGAAATTGCTCGTTTTGAGCAATTTCTTCTTTTGTCACTATGTTTTCAAAAAGCCGTTTGCCGTAGAGGCGTCATAAAGCGTCTATATGAGGGAAAGGGTTAACAGTTGCGTCAAACAATCAAATTGGTACTAACCAAAGTGTACGGTATAAATCAGGTTAGATAACCCATATAAATAAACAAGCTAGAGAAGCGTTGATTGTCGAGGTTTCCGAATGTATAGAACGAGCGTTGGTTGTATCGTGCAAACTCGCTGGACATTAGAGTCGAGCACGTGCTTATGAGTATTTAAATGTATAAGGTCATTTCGAGACGACCTTTTATAAGGAGTAGTCAGATCCAATATACGTTTATCGATTGATTGGGGTTTAACGCCGTTTTCAACACGGCGACCAGTTCACCTACTCATGCGTTTCCTGGTTTTCCCACACCAGTACACCAAACAACATATTCTCCAAGCAACTGGCTGCTTTTCCACATAGACTGTTAAAAAGCCCATTGGTGAAAGACGAATGACGCAGGTCACAATGACTTTTGTCAAACGTCGGAAAGAATGTTGGCCAAGCTGGGATTCGAACTCACACACCCTGGATTAACAGCCCGCGTCGCTACCGACTGAGCTACCGGGGCTCGGCTACGTATAGCGAAGTATTTGGGTCTGATTTTAATTGGCTTTGTGATAGAGCATTAACTCGGGATCGTCCTATCTTAGATGTCAATCAATAAGCATTAACAAGGAAGGCTTAACCCTTTCCCACATACAACACTTCTTTCATAGACGACTGTTATAGCATAGTTCTGTTCCTGATGATGCACTGTATTCGATAATCGTGGTCTTTAGTGATGCCTGTATTTGGTAGACTCAGACCAGAGTAAATATTTCTCTAATGTTTAATCATTTAACACATAAAACGAATCTGTAGCAGACGTCTTTGAACTCATAGTATTGCCATTATTCCACATTAACCCTTCCCCTCATACGACAATTCCGCAGCAGACGACTTTGAACATATTTTGTCAAAAAATCTCTATAATTTAATGGATAACCTATGACTAAAAGTGGAAAACATTGTGGCAAAAGGAGAAATTGCACGTTTTGTGCAATTTCTTCTTTTGTCACTATGTTTTCAAAAAGCCGTCTGCTGCAGAGGCGTCAGAAAGCGTCTATATGAGGTAAAGGGTTAAGTGCTATAGGTTTCGTCTTTAGCGATTCTCGTTTTGCGGTAGAATCAGAACATACTGCGTATCTGTATAATGTTCAAACATTTAACATTATACACTAAATCTGAAAGAGTCGATTTTAAAAAAAGATCTTGCCAGAACCATGGACATTCTCTTTAAATGAAAGTATAATTTGATAAGAGTAGAAAACATTGAGGCAAAAGGAGAAACTGCTCATCATGTTTTCATAGATCATTGTGCTGCAGATGCGTCGAAGTGGACTGCAGGTGGGAAAGTATTGACAACTCATGTTGTCTTTCGCAGATCGATTTAACTTTAAGCCTTTTTCCTGATATGGGTGCACTCTTCTAACCCGTTCCGTGAAACAGACGACAGTTGGCACCTTTGAAGCAAACACTTTGTGAGACATAATGTACCTGTGACCAGATGATGTTTTCAGAGTTTTAGCCTGTGCCATTGTTGTTGTTGTTGTTCTCTCGAAACCTCCTTGAAAGGAGAACCGTCTGTCGACGTAGTATACTTCCTCCACCCGAATATATATGAATAATGGAACAGTCCAATCCACCACCGAGAATACGCTGCGCTAATATTTTCACAGGAGTTTATATTAAGATTGTGTTTAACTTCACAGTTAATGCATTCATTCAGTGGTTACTGTCCGACTCTATGTGTTTAAAACAATTTTTAAAAGTCTGTATCGGGTTATATGCAAGCTGTATAGCAACCTTCTAACTTGAAACTCAAAGTTTTGTAACAGGGGGGGGGGGGGGGGGGGGGGGGGGGGGGGGGGGGGGGGGGGGGGGGGTGCAATGGATCTCAGGGATGGGAAGTTTGTGTAGTCCAAAAGTAACTGTATCTTCTGCTTGGCACACAGTACATTGAAGTCGGAAAATCCTAATTCTTCAAGTTCATGACTGATATCACATAACATTTGTTGTCTGAGACTGTGCAAGGCACCACAGTTCAGAATAAAATGTTCCAGTGTTTCGTCTTCTAACCAACACAACCGACATGTAGCGTCAACTTGGTTTTGGTTAAACCTAGCCCTGGAATCCTGAAGAATATAGCCTCCACACAAGAGTTTTAACTGTATAGGAATCCTCAGCATATCTTTGGACGACTTCAGAGGTACTCTCAGTATCCGATGAGGTTTCCCCGGTAGATATTCCGGGTTCAGGTATTGAAGACTTTTGTAATATTGCACTCTAGTTTCGATTTTATCAATCCAATATTTATTTACGGCACGGTTTATATATTTTTGCCATTTAAATTTATGCATAGGATCATTCAATAAAGTTTTTGGATCAATGATGTCGTATTTCCAAGCAAGTCTTTTTATTTCGATGACCCAGCTATTGCTGTTTTGAATGTTTAATGAAAGTTGTCTGATCGCTAATTTCTTTTCCAAAGCATTATCGTTTTGTGCACAAATATTACGGAATAGAGTCAGTGCTTTCTTGTCCACTTGCCCCTCTATCGGGAGAAATCCGGATAATAAGTATACCGCCGAGTCCGCTGTATTTACTGGGACAGATAAGATCTGTTTAAGAGTCGTCTTTTGAAATGTTTCTAATTTATCAAGATTCTTACTTTTTGGTAGTAGTATTTCCAAGCCGTATAACAAAATTGGCTGCACATACACTTGGACGAGATGAAGACAGGTTTCCGGATCGAGACCATTATTACCATGGAGACCACTTGCCATTAAACTGTACAAGGCTCTACGCGCCTTCTGTATATTATTATTCACATTTATATCTATAGTATCTTTCAAAGTTTTGGCTCTCTTTATACCGAGATGTGTACTGTATTCTACATTTGGAATTTTATTTTCATATATTTCAAAGAATAGTTCACTAGAGAAAGTCTTCTTCTTGCTTGTAATAAATTCCAAAGCCTCGGTTTTACTAGGTTGTAATACATAACGTTCACGGTTTGCAAAGTCTTCAGCAATGTTGATCAACAGCTGTGTATTTGAGTCTTCATTACTAATAAGGGCCACATCATCCGCACAGGCGCTTGCGCAACAGTTGAGATTACCGACATATAGTCCTTTGGCACTGTCTTCAAGTCTGTGTAACAGTGGGTCTATGTAAGATTTGTACAAGTCTATTTTTATCTTTGCCGGGTTAAGAGTCATGTGATTACTTTTTCGTCAGAAAACAAACAGCTGACTGTCAGATAAATCTTTGGAAGGTTTCGTTGCCATTATATATCTAACAAGGTTAGGATTTACTCCATCTGTCTAGCTTTGCTTTATTAACGTTTCTATCCTTTGATTTGGTATATTTCCATTTAACTTTATTGGTTTGTATACAGCCTTTGTGTTGTGTAATCGGTTTTCGCGCCCTTGTATTTTTCGGACCATTCATACAGAACTCTAACCCATTTATCTCTAACCCGTTTGAAGCATGTTTTAATCCAATGCACCTTATTTTACAGGAATGAGTAATAGAAAGGAAGAATGACTGTAGTAATAGAATTGCAGGGTCCAATTCCACCAACAATACTTAGCGTTAAGTAATACTTAAATACTTAAGAGCGCATTTCATAATTTTTGTTTTCCTGATATTTTGTAAAACATGAATGGTGGAATACATTTAAGTAAATGAATAAGTTGACATTGATAGTTACCATGCTGACTAACAAAACTTGTATTGAAATGAAATATTTTGGCATTTTTATTAGAGAATCAAAAATGATGAAATGCGCTCTTAAGTATTTAAGTATTACTTAGCGCTAAGTATCGTTGGTGGAATTGGGGCCAGATGTAATAGCATTCAGTTCCTTAAACTGGTAAGTTTAAGTGTCAATTTATGTTGTGTATATTTGTATGTTCAGTTGATTGCTATTTATCTGTGGTTGTTATGTGTATATGTGTAATGTGTAAACTATGTATAGACTAAGATATTCATCTGTATGTCATTTCAGAATGTACCTCAGTATAATAAGAATATTATAACTATCAAATGAACCAGAGTTGTTGCAGTCTTATTATCTAAACCAAGTTCTGGACCAACCCCACCCCCTACCTTCTATAGAACTATTTTATCTATACGGCCAAAACCAGAAGGTTACAAATGGCTCCCAACGTGTTTGAACGATTCGGATAATGGACAGATTTGGACAACAACCAAGGAGAATAGTTTGAATGGACAATCAAGAGGAAAGAGACTTGTTAAATCAACAGTGAGATGTAGAGAACAGTGAACTAACAATACAAGTGTGATCTACAATTAGTGATTCAAATTATAGGACATTTGTGAGTAGAATTATTTAGAAATGTTTATTTTCAATGTTTATTTGCAGAGATTATAATTTTACATACATTTATAAGTGTGAATTGCAGTTATTTCTGAGATTTTCCTAATTTTTTCACTGTTTATTCACAGTTATTTAGTATAACGGATTGAAATGTTGTGTTTGCCTCAGTGGAAAGAATATATGTTCCTGTCTAATGAAAACTGACTGTTGAAGTGTTTCTGAATTTTCTGCAATTCTTATTTGAACATGAATTTGAAATATTGATAGATGAATCAAAGAAAGGAACTTATTGTCAGTATGAGAGTGAATCACTGTGCACTGTGCATGTATTAATATAACATTTGGTGAATGGCTCTCTAACAATTGTTACAGGTTTCAGTCTGTATTATTTTTTTTTTTTCAACCTATTCCCCCATTAATTTTCAGCAGTTTGATATGCATCTATATTGTTAACCCTGGTATCCATTTCCCCCATATATATGCAGCCAGTTGTTTTCTATTTCAGATTTATTCAAACAATGTTTATCTTGTCCCATTTTTTGGAAATTAGTCCATTTCTGTTATACACATTTTCATTGGTCTAGAGTTTTCCCTCCATGTGACATCAGAGCTAGGTGCTTTTGTTGTTGTGGTGAAATGACCTTGACCGGAAATCAAAGTATTTAAGGTAGTGAATAGAATTTCACTATTAGCATAAGTGATAGTAATAGTTTATTTACATTTGACCTTGATCAAATGACAGATAGAAAGTAGTTTATCTGTATCAGTATAGGTAGTTTATTTGCAGCTGTAGGTTATATATATAAAGAAGTAGCATATATATTTATTCAATGATATGAATTTGAATGATTATGATATAACATTTTCTCTTTCAGCATATTTGACATTGTTTACAAAATGAATATGAATAATTATGAAATAAGATTTTCTCTTTCAGCCTATTTGACATTATTCTCAACTTTAAATATAGATTAAAATTTATGTACAGTTTGACATAGAAAACCTGAGGAAATAAATTAGATATATTTTCAACACAAATAAATATTAGCACTGACTAAATATATTTCAGCTTTATAAAAAACAAATAAATATCAGTTCCAAGTGTATTTCAAAGATTATAATAGTAAACATAACATGTTTAAAGCAAATTAAATTAATTTATCATTATCTTTCAGCTTTGCCAGTAATGAGTATTGATTTATAACAGTAAAATTTATGAAAACAAAGCATATTGTTTTCATACATATAGTTGAACCAAAAGTAGAACACTTCTGTTTGGATAAGTAGTATTCAAACACCAGCATTCACTAATTATACAATAAGTTTGTATAATAAAGTGACAGTTGAACTTAATCTCTGTGACTTTGTTATAGTAAAGTAGATAAAATATACAAGGTTAAAATCAAGATTTAGTACATGTTTATAAATGAAACACTATAAAGGTAGTGTGTAATTAACAAATAAATATATATACATACAGGGTGTGTTTATAATTAGATGCCTACTCATAATACAATGCAGTATTGAATATAAGTATTTATATATTTTTTATAAAGAGGTGGTGTTCACAAATTTGATACATTTTCAGATGCAGATTGTATTAACAATTTATTAGGAAATACCATTCCATACATGTGTATGCATACAGTTTGATTTAATACTTTAAATAAACATTTAAAATAGATATATACATAGTAAACTGTTGATTAAAATACAGGGTGTGGAAAAAAAAAAAGGTTAGTTGAACTGTACTGGACATATGTATAGTTTTATACAGTGTGTGAACACAATTGTTAATTAAAAGTACAACAGACGTATTTTTTTGAAGGATTCAAATCAGTTTGAATTTATACAGGGTATTAACAAAAGTATTGGTTAAAGAAAAAAATAGTGCAATAGAGCACTATAAAGAAAGATTCAACACATTGAATTTATATACAGTGTATGAACAAAAGGGTTGATTGACACAAGTGAAACGGACACTTACATTGAATAAAGAGAAGGAAGTTGCCTCTTTTAGAGAAGTTAATCTTGAATAGATTAGAATTAAAGCATGGCAGAAGAAGAGGAAGGAAAATTGCCAATGGCATCAGGAGGATTGACAGAGGAAGATGAAAAATTCATGCACGCATTACATCTTTTAGGAATTAAGCCTAAACTAGGATCAGTGGAAGATGTTACAAAATTATTATATGCATTTGGTGTAACAAAGGAAGAGCCGATAGAGAAAGAAAAGATGGATTCTTCACAGAAATATGGAGCGTATAACTTTCCCAAATTGTGAGTATTTTATGGTGAAGAAGGGAAAGGTGATGTTACTTGGGAAACATTTCAATTTGAAATTGAGGCATTGTTATGTGTGTAACGTGCCGGGCTAAAGACACAGAAGATCCCTTCAGCGAAAAGTATACTCAACCCTGAAGGGGTCCACTTGTCTTATATATCTAACCCTAAACCTCCTCACCCGAAACGGTGATGCTAATTTGCATATTCGTTATGTAACGGGAGCGGTTTCTTGAAGCCACCGTACATATATCTGCCTCTACCTTTTCCTATGACTCTTCTAGTTACTACACGTATGCTTGCCTTATTTACTTGTGGTATGCATGGTTCATGTGATTATTGTGATTCTTGTGATTCTTGTGTATCCACAAGGTATTCTGTACTATATAAGGCCTGTCTCTTTCTGTTCTCTTCCCAGTTGTGACTAGCTCCAAAGGTAACGTTTACCTACTAGCTTACCACTCTGAGCAATCTCTCTCTCTCTCTCTATTTCTGATTTCCCCTCTATTATGTTCTATATTATTATTTAGTTGTATGTGTCGTTATTGTGTACATTTGTCCTGTTTTGGCTATGAGTAAAAGCCAACACTTAATAAAAGTATAAACTAGCATTCTTTCTCTGTTGTCGTGTTGTATCCTAAATCGAACCTGCCGTGGCCGGTTACATTTTGGTGCCGTGACCAGGATACAACACAGTACAGCAGCAGTTCTTCCGTTTTGAATTTACTTTCAAAATGGCTGAACGTTTTGATCATGTTAATTTACCTCGCCAACCACAGGATATAGGTTCACATAGACAATTACCTAAACCACAGAGTACATGTTTACATGATGTGGTCAAAACTGAACCAGGTTTAAACTTTACACCGTATGTACCTAGTGTAAACTCATACTTTACACAGGGTGTACCTAATGTAAACTCACATTTGATACCGGGTATGAGCAGAAATTATGCAAATTCTTATAGTGCACAGGGTATGCCAGCTCAAACTCATGACTTTAGACATGGAGATAGTGCCTTTAATTCTCGACAATATATTCCAAATACATATCAGTCTGAGGGTTTGCCTTCATCAGTGACACATAGAAAGGTTAAAGAACCTAACACCTTTGATGGGAAATCTTCAGAGTGGCGTGATTATGTAGTTCATTTTGAATGTGTCGCCAGTTGGAATGGTTGGACTGAATTTGAAAAGGCTCAACAAATAATCATGAGTTTGCGTGGGTCCGCTCAAAAACTATTGGGTGAATTAAATTTGGAACAGTTGAAAAGTTACCAATATATTAAAGAGTTCATTAGTAGGCGATTTAATCCAGTTGAAAGAGAAACTGCATTTAGATGCGAGTTTAGAAACCGAAAACAACAAAAACAAGAATCTGCCTCTGACTTTGGATATTCCTTACAAAGGCTTTGTTTCCAAGCCTTCCCTCAAATTAACCCCGAAGCAAGGGAAATATATTTAATTGACCAATTTATACATGGACTGGCCCGTCCAGAACTAAGAAGTCATGTTCAATATCGCCATCCTCATACAATTGATGCCGCGATAGCATTATCAGTAGAATTTGAGGCTTTTGAGTGTTCTCATGGTATATTGAGGAAGCCCCATTTTGAAAAGGAGGGACAAATTAATTCCCTTAAAACCTCAGAAAATGCTAAGCCCGAAGGACATATAAGCAGGTCAGAAACTGTTACTTTACATGACATTGCAAAAATGCTACAGGATCTTATGATAAATGTTAAACGGTCAAATAGTTCAAGGTCGAGGTCAAATAGTTCAAGGTCAAGGTGAAATAGTGCAGATAGGCGTAAACAATATGACAAATATGAATGTTTTAATTGCCACAATAAAGGTCACATTGCTACCTATTGTCCTTCAAAGCAGGAAAACTAGGTATGGCTGAACTTAGGCCCGAAGTTCCAGTCAGTATTAAAGAAACGCAGAATGGGCAAGCAAATACAATATTTGACTGTCAAAATAAAGCATGTCACTTTACAAAAGTGATTATTAATAAGTCAATTATTCACGCTCTTGTTGATTCTGGCTCTGCAAGTTCTATCATTTCTAGAAAGGCATTCCGCATGTTACATTTAGATAGGAACACAATACAGAATGATAATATTAAACTAACCGCAGCCAATGGAAGCGACGTTTCAGTGGATGGGATAGTCACATTAGAGTTTGAAATTGATAATGAAAACTTTTCATATGAATTCTTGGTAGCAGAACTTGATGGATTAGACTGCATTTTAGGAAGTGATTTCTTAGAAGATTTTGATATTGCCATTAAATTTGGTAAAGGTATAATGCAGATAGGGAAACATAAAGTAAAACTTGAGAGGCAAATGAAAAATAGAGTTTGCCGAATTAAGTTGAATCAAACAGTGACTTTGCCACCTAACTCAGAAGTCGTTACTGCTGGGTATTTAGATGGTCAAAATTACGAAAATGAATGTGTAGTGGAACCTTTCAAACAACTGTCTAAGAAAGGCATTTTAATGTGTAGGTCTTTGGTAAAAACTGAACGAATTGACATTCCGTTATCACTTATCAATTTTACTGATAGCAAAATTAAAGTTAAAAAGGGTACCTCTGTTGGATATGTTCAAAAGGCAGATGTTGTTATGACTGAATTGCCTGAACACCTCAACTGCCCTGTATCTACTCTTCCTGAACATCTTCAACCCTTAATTGAAGAAGCATCTTCTTCATTAAATAATGAAGAAATCGAAAAAGTCAAAAGTTTAGTAATAGATTTCCAAGATGTTTTTGCAGATAAGTCCGGTACAATCGGTCAAACTACTTATGCTGAGCATACAATTGATGTAGGTAATGCTAGACCTATCAAAATACCACCACGCAGGTTACCCTTCGCTCAAAAAGATATTGTTAAGGATGAAATTCTTAAAATGTTAGATCAGGGAATCATAGAACCCAGTAACAGTCCTTGGGCATCGCCGGTCGTTTTAGTTACAAAATCTGATCATTCTATACGTTTCTGTGTCGATTATAGAAAAATAAACGCTGTAACTAGAAAGGATGCTTATCCTTTACCTAAGATCAGTGAGGCATTGGACACATTATCTTCTGGGAAATACTTCTGTACCTTAGATTTAGCCTCAGGTTATTGGCAAATTCCAATGGCTGAAGAACATAAACAATATACAGCCTTCAGTACTCATTTAGGGCTACACCAGTTTCGTGTTATGCCTTTTGGATTAACAAATGCTCCCGCTACGTTTGAGAGACTGATAGAGAAAGTTCTTTTTGGTCTACAATGGGACAAATGTTTGTGCTATTTAGACGATATTATTATTTTTGGAAAAACCTTTGATGAAACCTTTGAAAACTTAAAACTTGTTTTAAGTAGATTTCGAGAAGCAAACTTAATAGTTAAACCGAAAAAGTGCCATTTATTTCAGAAATCGATTGAGTACCTAGGACATAATGTTTCAGAAGAAGGGGTTTCTTGTTCCAAAAATAAAACAAAGGCTGTTTTGAACTGGCCTGTCCCAATTAACAAAACCGAGTAAAGAAGTTTCTTGGGGCTGCTCAATTATTATAGAAGATACATAAAAGATTTGGCCACACTGGCATATCCTTTGACACGTCTCACACAGAAAAATAAACCGTTTATCTGGTCTGAAGATTGCCAGGAAAGTTTTGATAAAATGAAACAACTTTTAGTTTCTGCACCTATACTAGGTTATCCTGAACGATATGGACAATTCATTCTTGATACAGATGGTAGCCAGTTTGGTGTTGGCGCCGTCTTGTCTCAAGTTCAAAATGGGAAGGAGCGTGTCATAGCATATGCCAGTAAAACTTTGAATAAAGCACAACAGAGATATTGCACTACCTTCATTGAATTGTTAGCTGTTGTAACCTTTATAAGGCATTTCAGACAATACCTGTGGGGACAAAACTTCTTAGTCAGAACTGATCATGCCTCTTTGACTTGGCTTAGGAATTTTAAGGACCCAGAGGGAATGATAGCAAGGTGGTTGACAATTCTTGAAACTTACAATTTTACCATTCAACATAGAAAAGGCTCTTGTCATGGCAATGCAGATGCAATGTCAAGGCTACCTAGGAAGAAATGTAAAAGGATAGATTGTCCTGACTGTGAAAGTTCTTCATACTGTTCAAAGGTTTCAGAACCTCCGGTTGAAGAAATTTCACTATTTGCGATAGATCAAGGTGGTAAATCTAATACAAGGCAATCAAATTGGATAGACAATTTCACTGTGGATCAATTAAAAGATTTACAGGAAACCGACATGGTAACAAGCAAAATATTAACTCTTAAAAGTGAATTCGTAAATAAACCTCCAAAACAGGTTATTAAACACTGTTCTTTTAAAGTTCGTGTTCTTTGGAGTATTTGGGAGTCACTGTTGGTACGAGATGGGTTATTATATCGTAGATGGTTACCTGTGGACTTGGTTGATCATGAGAAGTTACATATTATAGCACCTTCTTCTTTGCAATTTGAAGTATTTCAACAGTTACACTCAAATAAGACTGCCAGTCATCTTGGTAGGGATCGAACTATAAAATCAATCCAGAGAAGATTTTATTGGCCTGGTATGACTAGAGATATAAGAACCTGGTGTAATGAATGTGAATTATGTGCTCGTAGAAAACCTGGCCCTGGGGTAGGAAAATCACCTTTGAAACAAGATTTATCAAGTTATGTTATGGATAGGATAGCTTTGGATATACTTGGTCCTCTTCCTTTAACTTCTAACGGGAATGAGTACATTCTAGTAGTTGGTGATTATTTCACTAAATATTCTGAAGCTTATTCAATACCTAATCACACTGCCTTAACAGTAGCAGATAAGCTTGTTTGCGAGTTCATTTGTAGATATGGGGTTCCTTCAGTTATTCATTCTGATCAAGGTCGTGAATTCGAATCCATTCTGTTCAAGGAAATGTGTAAACTGCTTGACATTAAGAAAACTAGAACCACTCCATATAATCCCAAGTCTGATGGTATGATAGAACGCTTTAACAGAACACTTCTTCAAATGCTCTCTATGTTTGTTAATGAAAATAGGGATGACTGGGATGATCACATTCCCTTTGTCATGATGGCCTATAGGTCAACTTGCCATGATAGTACTGGTTTCAGTCCAAATGGGTTAATGTTTGGCAGAGAAACAACATTTCCAATTGATGTTATGTTTGGAAACTGTGAAACAAATATGTCAGATATATGTCCTTCTCAGTATGTAGAATGGTTAAAACAATCAGTAGATATTTCATACAATACTGCTTTTCAAAATTTAAAAAGGTCTGCCTCAAGACAGAAAAAGGCATACGATGTTGGCCTAAAACCTAGAAAATTCTCTGAAGGTGATTATGTCTGGCGTTGGTATCCTCCACTAGCTAATCAGAAATTAGCATTAAGTTGGATTGGACCATATAAAATTATTACAGAGGTATCAACTGTTACCTACAAAATTGAAAATGTGGAAAACAAGAAATGTTTAGTAGTACATGTTGATCACCTAAAGAAATATAACGGCAACAGAATATTTGAAACTCCAAATGTAGATCAGGAATATGGGAACATAGAAAGTGAGGCAGATACGACTAATCCATGTTATAATCCTTCTGAGAATCATGAATTAGATTATGTATTGCCAGAACCTTCAACCCCTTACACAACTAGGGCAGGGCGAAGAACAAAACAAAAACAGATCTTTTCTCCTACTTAGTTAAAGTTCACAGTCAGATAAATCCTTTTGTTTAAGGATATTTTTGTATATTTTGTATATTTATCTGATCTTATTCATTCCTGATTTTTGTATTATTTTTGGATATTGTTTAGTCGTCCCATTTTATAGGGTCTAATATCTGTTGAATTATGTATAATGACCGTCAATTATTCATTTTATAGTCATTTTAGTCAGCAAATAGAGATACAAACTTTTCTCTCTACTAACTTCTTTTTTCATTTCTTTCTTTCTTATTTTTCATATCTTAATTATTAAAAATACAACAGGAAATTTAATGTCTTAGTTGAATAGGTTACGATAACGACTAGATAAGATGAGGTCATTATCGCATCGAAGGCAGAACACGAGAGTTAAAAGGCAATGATCAGTCCTTCCTCTCATGTATGGCCTGACCTTCGTTGGCAGCTTAGGAATGTGTTCCTATGATGGGATTCATCTCAGGAATTGTAATGACCGGGCTGAGAAATCTTTCAATGTTTTATCTGGCTTATTTCTTGCTATGTTTTCTCTTTCTATATCATTTTCATTTATTTTAGATGTCTCTTGAAATATTGGACGGAATCGAAGAAGAAATCAGATCTTTTTCAGAAGCTGAAAGGCCTCTATGGCCTGATTGTCCAACCCGTTGTCCCGTTGGCCAGTGTGATCAGAGGATCCTATTTCCAACAGTTAACAACTTTATAAGACACTGGAGTAAACTACATATGCCTCAAATTAAACTTTACGAATGTCCATGTTGCTCATTTGTCTCGGCCAGAGAGTACAATATCAGAAGGCATCTGGGTCAGAGACACAAACTGATCACAGCCCAAGCCATAACTTCCAGGAATGTAGAAAACACAAACTATATTAACCCCACGGATGTACAACCCTACAGGTACAACCACCGGTCTAGGATGATCCAAAAGCGGAAAGAGATGGATACACCAGCTTCTGTCCTGGTCCGAGGAGGAGAAGTCTGTCGAGACCAAGAGGCCGATCTGGATGGGTCGATAACTTTCAAAAAGTCGAAGAAATGAACTTTTCATACTTTTCAGTGATCTTTTGTGTTTTCTTTCAGCTTATATATTACCTTCTAACTGATAAGTGAATCATTTCCTATAGTAGTATTTATTCTTTATTGTCTTCTACAGCTCAGTTTCTTTTGACCAATGTTTATTTGAACATTGGATCTTAAGAAAGGGGGAATGTAACGGGAGCGGTTTCTTGAAGCCACCGTACATATATCTGCCTCTACCTTTTCTTATGACTCTTCTAGTTACTACACGTATGCTTGCCTTATTTACTTGTGGTATGCATGGTTCATGTGATTATTGTGATTCTTGTGTATCCACAAGGTATTCTGTACTATATAAGGCCTGTCTCTTTCTGTTCTCTTCCCAGTTGTGACTAGCTCCAAAGGTAACGTTTACCTACTAGCTTACCACTCTGAGCAATCTCTCTCTCTCTCTCTATTTCTGATTTCCCCTCTATTATGTTCTATATTATTATTTAGTTGTATGTGTCGTTATTGTGTACATTTGTCCTGTTTTGGCTATGAGTAAAAGCCAACACTTAATAAAAGTATAAACTAGCATTCTTTCTCTGTTGTCGTGTTGTATCCTAAATCGAACCTGCCGTGGCCGGTTACAGTTACAATACTTCCCACTCCGAGAAGACTCGTCCCGAGTCTTGGCCTGGGAAATCCATGGGTAAGGCAACTCCAATATGGCAGTTGTCCTCATCCCACCGCTGTCACCAATGTAACGTGCCGGGCTAAAGACGCAGAAGATCCCTTCAGCGAAAAGTATACTCAACCCTGAAGGGGTCCACTTGTCTTATATATCTAACCCTAAACCTCCTCACCCGAAACGGTGATGCTAATTTGCATATTCGTTACATGTGAAAAAATCTTTCGACATGAACAGATACTTCTTGGAATAAGGAGAGCTTGTAAAGGAAAAGCTGGTGATAAGATTAGGCGATTAGGACCGGAAGTAACAGTTCATGACATAATAGACAAATTTGATTGTGACTATGGATCCGTGGAAACTAGAGAAATGGTAATGAAGAAATTTTATAGTTGTCAACAAAAGGAAAATGAATCTGTTGCTTCATATGCTTGTAGATTGGAAGAAATATTTGATTCAGCTATACATCTGAAAGCATTGAAGAGATCTGACACTATAATTTTGAAAGAAGTTTTACATGCAGGACTCAATAAGGAGTTAAAGTTGATGTCAATGTATCAGTGTGACAAGTTAACCAATTATGATGACTTCAAGAGAGAAATTAGAAAGTTAGAAACAAACATTGTGGAAAGTAGTACTCAGGAATCAAGGAAAACTTGCAAGCCAGCTGTGATTGTGGATACGCAGTCAAGAGAAATGACTGAAGTAAAAAAGTTATTAGAGAAGTTGAATAACAGAATAGATAATTTAGAAAAAGAAAGAGAAGAAAGAAACACACAACCCAATCAAGGATTTTACAGAGGAAGGGGTAGAGGTGGAGGTTATAGAGGTAGAATTCAAGGAAATGAAGGGAGAGGAAACTACCAGCAACAACGACCGTTGGGAAATCAGAACTTTCAACCTACATGCTACAATTGTAATCAAAAGGGACACATACAAAGGAATTGTCCATTACTTAGTCACAACAATAGCATTACTTGTTACAATTGCAAACAACAGGGACATAGGCAAATGAATTGCCCAAACGCTTAGTTGCTAATGTTATGGGATCAAACGTGAGTACAGGAAGAGTAGATCCCAAATTAGTTGGACAACCAAATGAGACAGAACTACACATACAAGGGATTAGAACAAGAGCATTATTGGATACAGGAAGTTGTGTTAGTGTTGTAGCTGAATCATTTGTGTGTAATAACCTTCAGCAAATACCTCTACAACAAATAGATACAATTTTAGACATTGAATGTGCTGATGGAAGTCAACTACCATATGTAGGATTCATTGAAGCAGAAATAAGTGTACCATTGGGCCTTACACAGTCGGAACAAAAAAAGTGTTTACTGCTAGTGATTCCTGATACAGCATACTCAACTAAAACCCCAATTATACTGGGAACAAATATTTTAAATGAATTTTTAACAGATTGCAAGCAACAATTTGGAAAGCAGTTTCTTCAGAAAGCCAAACTCGAAACCCCATGGCATTTGTGCTTTAGAGCCATTACAGTAAGAGAAAAAGAAATGAAGAGAGTAAATAACAGAATAGCAGTAATAAGAAGTGCAGAACCAACACGAGTGATATTAAAGCCAAACGAAACTATACAGATTAGAGGATATACAGATAGAGAAATTAATTACCCAAATACTTTAGCAATTACCCATGAAACAGATGAAAAAGGCATCCCATCTTATATTGATGTCAGTCCATCTTTAGTACGCTTTGAATTTAAAAAAAGGAAAGAAATTACAGTCAACCTATCCAATCTAACTACAAATACTGTGATAATTTCTCCAAAGACATGCATATGTGAACTACAACCAGTCACTATAGCAGATGATTTAGACAAAGAAAACAAGAACAAATCTGATTTACCTGATCTAATAGACACCTTGGCTATGGACAAGAATAACCTACTGACTAATGAAGAAAGAGAAAACCTTAAGGATTTGCTTAGAAAGCATGAATATATATTTTCGAAGCACGAAGAAGACATAGGGCATTGTGATACAATAAAACATAGGATAGATTTTTTACAGGATAAAGGTACACCATTTAAAGAGAGACACAGGAGAATACTTCCAATGATGATTGAAGAAGTAAGGCAACACCTGGAACAGTTACTGTCAGCTGGAATTATACGAAAATCTAAGTCGCCCTGGGCCAGCAATGTCGTTTTAGTTAGGAAAAAGAGTGGATCTCTTAGAATGTGTGTCGACTTTAGATCCCTCAACAGAAGAACAGTAAAAGATGCATATGCTCTCCCAAGGATTGAAGAGATGTTTGATTCACTTACAGGAAGCAAATACTTTTCCATAATGGACATGAAATCAGGATACCAACAAGTAGAGTTAGAAGAGGAACATAAAGAGAGAACCGCTTTTACTGTTGGACCGCTTGGATTCTTTGAGTATAACAGAATGCCATTTGGACTGTCAAACTCGCCTGCAACATACCAGCGACTTATGGAAGAATGTTTAGGCGATTATAACATGACAATTTGTGTAATTTATTTGGATGACATTATTATTTTTGCAGATACATTTAAAGAACATTTACATCGTTTAGATCTGGTTTTGACCCGCCTTCAACAGTGCAATTTGAAGCTTTCACCTCAGAAATGCACATTTATTCAGGAACGGGTCGGATTTCTTGGACACATTGTTAGCTCCGAAGGAATCGAGACAGATCCTGATAAAATTACTAAAGTTAGAAATTGGCCGACTCCTGCAAATTCAGACGAACTTAGATCCTTTTTAGCCTTTGCTGGGTATTACCGACGTTTTATTAAGGATTTCAGCAAAATTACTAGACCTTTAGCAGACATTTTGCCACCTACATCTACAAAGAAGAAATATAAGAAAAAATTCATATCAGACTGGAAATGGACTGAAAAGGAACAGGAGACATTCGAAAAACTGAAATTAATTTTTTCATCACCCCCAATTTTTGCTTATCCAGACTTTTCTATACCGTTTGAATTACACACCGATGCGTCTACAAAAGGACTTGGAGCAATACTTTACCAAAAACAAGGTGACCAAAAGAGAGTTATAGCATATGCAAGCAGATCGGTAACAAAATCAGAGAAAAACTATAGCGCGTTTAAGTTAGAGTTCCTTGCATTGAAATGGGCAGTTACCGAAAAGTTTTCGGACTACTTGACGTTAAATCACTTCACCGTGTTAACAGATAACAATCCTTTGACTTATATTCTAACAACGGCTAAATTAGATGCAACAGGTCATCGTTGGGCTGCGGCACTTGGAGAATATGTGTTTGATATTTATTATAGATCATGTCTGAGGAATGTAGATGCCGATTCAATGAGTAGATACCCATTTGAAAAGATAAAGCCCAACACAGATGAAGAAGCAGTTAAAATAGATGACAAAACAGTTAAAGCAATATGTGCTTCAATCAACCATCCATCATTCATAGAAATCCTCCCGGCATGTAGCATAAACATAATAGAGGCAACAGAGATCCCAGGGCAGTCAATGGCACAACGGGAACACAGAGAAGTTAGAAAAACTCAAAGGGAAGATGAATTGATTGAACGTTGGAGAAAAGCAGTAATAGATAACACTGTACCAAGGAATGTTTACAGTAAAGAAGATCTTACAATGAAGAAACAGTTTAAGAACTTTCGAATGAAGAGAGGGATACTTTTTAGAAATGTTCAAGATGACGATAAAGTGATCGAACAACTTGTCTTGCCAGCAAAATACAGGAAGGACGTGTTACGCGGTCTTCACAATGATGTCGGTCATCCTGGAAAGGAGAGAACAATGAGACTATTAAAAGAGAGGTACTACTGGCCTGGTATGTCGTCGGCCGTAGATAGTTGGGTGAATAGGTGTGATCGTTGTATGAGAAGGAAATCATCAACTAATGAAAGAGCACCAATGGTTAGCATCCACACAACATATCCATTAGAGCTTGTATGTTTTGACTATTTGACACTGGAGCCATCCAAAGGAGGAATTGCAAATATTTTGGTGATAACAGACCACTACACCAAATATGCATTAGCCATACCAACAAGAAACCAAACAGCCAAAACTACAGCAGAGGCTTTCTATAACAATTTCATAGTGAATTACGGAATTCCTACGAATTACGGAATTCCTACCAGACTCCACTCAGATCAAGGTGCAAATTTCGAGAGCGAAATAATAAAAGAACTGTGTAAGATAACAAATATCAAGAAATCTCACACAACACCATATCACCCACAGGGTAACGCAGGACCTGAAAGATTTAACAGAACACTTTTGAATATGTTGGGAACCCTTGAGAATGATCAGAAACAGGATTGGAAAAAGTACATCAGCTCATTAGTTTTCTACTACAATAGTACACCTCATGAGACGACAAAGATATCACCCTATGAGCTAATGTTTGGTCGGAAGCCAAAACTACCAATAGATATTCAGTTTGAACAGATTACTGAAGAAACAAGCTACAAGACAACGAAAGAGTACATGTCCCAACTGAAGGAAAGGATGGACCAGACAAAGAAGATAGTTGAGAAGCATTCAGAGAAAGCGAAGAAGAAAAACAAAAAGTATTATGACCTCAAAGCGAAAGCAGTTAAAGTTTCCTGTGGAGACAAGGTACTAGTGAAAAGAGTAGCTTTTGATGGCAAGCATAAGATTTCAGACAAGTTTGAGGAAGAGGTATATCATGTTGTAGAACAGCCTAGACAGCAGATTCCAGTGTTTAAAGTAAAGTCAGAGGAGACCGGAATAGAAAAGGTTCTTCATAGAAATCTTCTATATAAGATTGAAGGGAGAGATGAAGAAGAAGAAGAAAGTAATGAAAAAGGAGAGACGGACATTGAAGGTGATGCATCACAGGAAAATGAACGTCATGACGACATAAGGAAGAAACTCGCAAGCAGTGAAGGAATGAGAACTGTAGGAAATACAACTCAAGATGGGGACGCCTATTTTCCTAACACTGAGTCGAGGATGGAAAAGATAGATGATGTTAAGAGAGATAACATTGAAGATGATGATTCTGAAGAGAAATCAGACATGTGTTGGATTGGCACTGTCATAGAAAAGAAACCAAAATTACAGACAGACATTCAAGAACAAATTCATACAGAATTTGCAGTTATGGATGAACAAGATGCAGAAGTGGTAATAGAAGACAATTTAGATTCCGTTGGAGAACAAACAGAACAACATGCAGTAGAAGATGAATTTGAAGATAAGATAGTGGAGAATGCAGAGATACACGCTCAGCAAGAACAGTTGGATGAAGAGTTACTGGAATCAATTGTCAATCAAGAGAACAATGGTGAAGAATATGCTAAGGGAACCATAGAAGTTACAGTACAGAAACCCATTGAAGAAAAGAGAGTCGAAGATGATTTACCTGTCCCAGCTCCTAGGCGTTCATCGCGACAAAAGAAACCACCAGATAGATATGGTGAATATATTATTAAAGGTATGAATCCTCGTCCGATCGACAACAGAATCCAAGCATTGGATGAAATTATGCGTTCTGGTGTATTAAATAACGTAGATTCAGAAACCGCACATAAAATCATTGGGGCAATAATGAAGTAAATCTTTAGACTGGTATTTTAATATGTTTTTGTAAATTTATAAATCTGTTTATGTCATTAACTTTTCATTTTAAATCAATTGGTTTTGTAGCAAGATGATAATGCGTGGACGCATTTTTGATTAAGGGGGAAGAAACATAGTATCAATTACAATTATGTACATTGTTCTTTTCATTATATAACAATTATAAAGATTGTGTTTTTTCAGGTGATTGACTGCCTATAGCCTAGGTACTGCATACTATTATATAGTATTAATTACAATTATGTGTTTTTTTCAGTAAATAACAATTGTATAGATTGTCTTTCAGGTGATTTGCTGTATATAGTCTTGGTATTGCATAATATAATGTATTCTGTAGTTTAGTAGTGTAAACTTCGATATGTAGATAGTGACTGATGACGAATGACATTATGACATACTGTAATGACGAGACGTCATTTTCGAAGGTGGGGAAGTATGTGACCAGATGATGTTTTCAGAGTTTTAGCCTGTGCCATTCTATTTTTATCTTTGCCGGGTTAAGAGTCATGTGATTACTTTTTCGTCAGAAAACAAACAGCTGACTGTCAGATAAATCTTTGGAAGGTTTCGTTGCCATTATATATCTAACAAGGTTAGGATTTACTCCATCTGTCTAGCTTTGCTTTATTAACGTTTCTATCCTTTGATTTGGTATATTTCCATTTAACTTTATTGGTTTGTATACAGCCTTTGTGTTGTGTAATCGGTTTTCGCGCCCTTGTATTTTTCGGACCATTCATACAGAACTCTAACCCATTTATCTCTAACCCGTTTGAAGCATGTTTTAATCCAATGCACCTTATTTTACAGGAATGAGTAATAGAAAGGAAGAATGACTGTAGTAATAGGATTGCAGATGTAATAGCATTCAGTTCCTTAAACTGGTAAGTTTAAGTGTCAATTTATGTTGTGTATATTTGTATGTTCAGTTGATTGCTATTTATCTGTGGTTGTTATGTGTATATGTGTAATGTGTAAACTATGTATAGACTAAGATATTCATCTGTATGTCATTTCAGAATGTACCTCAGTATAATAAGAATATTATAACTATCAAATGAACCAGAGTTGTTGCAGTCTTATTATCTAAACCAAGTTCTGGACCAACCCCACCCCCTACCTTCTATAGAACTATTTTATCTATACGGCCAAAACCAGAAGGTTACATACCTATAAAGGCTGTATCCTCTTTTCCCATAATGTTTTCAAATTTGTATCACACTAATTCTGTTAACACCACATGATAAAATATGCTCTGCGGTACTTTTTAGAATGAAAACCTATTCAACTGTATTACCCTTTCTGACGTCTTAGAAGCGGACGATTTTAGAAAACATAATAAGCAATGTAGTTTTGTCTAGATGATTTCAAAGTCGTCTGCTGAAGTTTTACTGAATGTTGGAAAGGGTCTAAGGATTGGGTTTGATTGATTGGGGTTTAACGCCGCTTTTAACAATTTCTCAGTTATATCACGGCGGCCAGTTAACCTACTCATGTGTTTCCTCACACCAGTACTCCACACAACAACCTTCCCAAGCAACTGGCTGCTTTTCCACATATACTTAGCCCATTGGTGGAAGACGAATGACGCATATCGCAATGACTTTTGTCAAACGTCGGAAAGAAAGTTGGCCGAGTCTGGATTCGAACTCACAACCCCTGGATTGACAGCCCGCGTCGTTACCGACTGAGCTACCGCTAAGGATTGATGGGAGAGCGGACTCGGAATTAACAAGACCTCCATTATTCACATTGCTTTATTAAGGCGTTGAAAGTTCTCTGTTAAAGAGGGTTTTATGAGAACTCGTTCACCTCATATGCAGTTAGACCGACCTTAGCGTATTTATGACACGGTTGCTTTGAAAACACCTTACTGAAACTGAAACAAGACACATTGTAAGTGTGTTATTTTGTTACGACCGAATAGTGTGTAAAGTGTTCAAGTAAAAAAATAGCAATTGTTCGCCTGTTCAATCTATCAATTACGATTTCAGGATGAATAATATCGGTATTACTGGTTTACTGCCCTGGCAACATCGTGATGTGAATATCGGTATTACTGGTTTACTGCCCTGGCAACATCGTGATGTGAATTACTGGTTTACTGCCCTGGCAACATCGTGATGTGAATATCGGTATTACTGGTTTACTGCCCTGGCAACATCGTGATGTGAATACCGGTATCACTGGTTCACTACCCTGACAACATCGTGATGTGAATACCGGTATTACTGGTTTACTGCCCTGGCAACATCGTGATGTGAATACCGGTATTATTGGTTTACTGCCCTGGCAAAATCGTGATGTGAATATCGGTATTACTGGTTTACTGCCCTGGCAACATCGTGATGTGAATACCGGTATTACTGGTTTACTACCCTGACAACATCGTGATGTGAATACCGGTATTACTGGTTCACTACCCTGACAACATCGTGATGTGAATACCGGTATTACTGGTTCACTATCCTGGCAACATCGTGATGTGAATACCGAAATTACTGGTTTACTACCCTGACAACATCGTGATGTGAAAACCGGTATTACTGGTTCACTATCCTGGCAACATCGTGATGTGAATACCGGTATTACTGGTTCACTATCCTGGCAACATTGTGATGTGAATACCGGTATTACTGGTTTACTGCCCTGGCAACATCGTGATGTGAATACCGGTATTACTGGTTCACTACCCTGGCAACATCGTGATGTGAATACCGGTATTACTGGTTCACTACCCTGGCAACATCGTGATGTGAATACCGGTATTACTGGTTCACTATCCTGGCAACATCGTGATGTGAATACCGGTATTACTGGTTCACTATCCTGGCAACATCGTGATGTGAATACCGGTATTACTGGTTTACTACCCTGGCAACATCGTGATGTATGAGAGGGTTTGATAGATTGATGTTTTTACGCCGTTTTCGTCATAATTTCATTCACATCACGATGTTGCCAGGGTAGTGAACCAGTAATACCGGTATTCACATCACGATGTTGCCACGGTAGTGAACCAGTCATACCGATATTATTTATCCTGACATCGGTCGCAATGCTATCTACGCAACCATAAGCGCAAAGAAACGAAGCGACTACTAGAGCCGTTCCATGAGAAAATCAACATTGTTGTCTCTGCGTAAAGTATAGACCGGATCAGCCTAAGCATTCCGAGCCTATTGTCGCCTTCTATGGATTTTTTGTTTCAGGTATCATAATTCTATACCTCTATCCCCTGAGCTGGAAAACATCGACCCGGATTAGAATGCGCGCTACCATTTTAATTGTTCTGGTATTACCAGACCGGGGATCAAACCCTTGTTCCCCCCCCCCCCCCCCCCCCCCCCCCCCCCCCCCATATAATATTTGTGAAAGTGTAGAATAAGACCAACCCGTACGTTATAATAGATCTAGATATCCAATGATTGACGAAACTTTAAACATATTTCAGACAACTGTTCATATTACGATACGGTAGCATGGACATGCAAGGCGATCTTTATCTACATATTTATTCACATACATCTCATACTACTTAAATTTCAAGGGCAGGTCTAATTGTACAATGAAAGGTCAACGAAACGACAAAACATGCTCTCCAAATAAATATACGTTCCTATTAACGTTTTGTTACGATGAGTAATTACATAAGTGGACCGCGTTTGTCGACTTTGTTGCATCTGTAAACAGATAAGATTCAGACGAATATGTGCATGTACACAGTCTCATCATGAGAATTCTCCACTGTCCGCTTACACGTGCTATAGACCCAGATATAACTTCTAACAAATGTCTAGAAGTACATGCCAATGCCTCAAAATGAACCTTACTAACACATCCCCTTCTGTGAAACTCGGCAGAGCATCAATACGACCCATTATCATCAGACGCGATGGTACTATTATGTAAATATCATTGAAAGCAAGCATTGATAAACCTAACGTCTGACTTGAAAGGAAAGAGAAAAGAAAATTTATTCTTTTTCTCGTGAATTAATGTGGTATTTCCCCCACGTTTATTTTGGCCGTGGTCATTCAAACAAATTGTATGAACTATATTGTAACGATTGGTTTGTAAGACACGAATAGTAAAAACACACATTATACTGCATAATTATTTCTATAATTCTAACGAAAAGGTACTAAGGCAAGTGTTCGTGCTAGTGCAGTAAGATAAGATATAGGAGGTCTTTAAGATGTTTGACGCCGCTTTCAACAACTTTTCAATTACATCACGCTGTCTTCCTTGGTAAGTTACTATTACGACTGGTACATTTCGAGGGCTTGTCGTGAAACGGTTGTAACTAAAATTGGTATTTTGTTACCAAGGTTAATCACCTCTCCATAAAGTATTTATAAGCGTTAAATCATTTTTCTTGGTAAACAATGCAAATTTAGGTGCCATTGCTCGTTCTGAGCAATGGTACCTAAATTTGCATTGTTTACAAAGGGGTCAAAATTGCCCCTAAACCAGGGTTTTCAAAAAATGTTTTTTAGTTACAACCGTTTACGCCAAGCCCTCGATTTATCCTGTGACAATCTAGTCAGTTGTAATGCTAACCCCACACTACTAAGCGCTACTGAAAATAAACAGTATTTTGTATGACCGGCAGAGGTAAAGAGATAAGGACGAGTAAACTGGTACCAAACGATATCTTTCTTATGACTCAACCAAACCCTATGTTTTGATTACCAACAACATAGGGTTTGAGAGTTATTTAAGGATTTGGGGGATGTGAAACACTCTTCTTACCTAGAGCACTGACCGGGCTGGATTCCCCAAAATAATGATTTAACATTGTCTCAATTACAACACATCTACAGCAAACGACTTTGAAGCCGTATCTCCTACACAGTAGCGGACGCCCTACCACGCTCTATAACATCTCGGATCGATCCATTCACCATATAAGTATATATCTATCGGCACGCCGTTAAAAGCATGTAGTAAAAGACAGATGACAAGACAAGACGATATCTGACCTGAAGCATTTTAATTATAATATGAGCCACTCCACATATTTCCCTTTCATGTTCATTCATATATGCATATGGATTAACACTATTTCATTTATTGAAATATACACATTCGCGTACAATATGTTATGTTATTTTGATACCTTTCATATGAAACATTAATTGAGTCGTTCCACGAGAAAAAACAACTTTATATGGCCTCTGCGTAATGTATCGACCCAGATCAACCTGCGCAGTCCGCGCAGGCTAATCCGGGCCGACACATTCCGGCTCAATTGTCAGATTCACAACAATGTGTTTGGAATGTCTTTAATACTTCACGATCACTACTGTCCATGAACAAATTGCACAATTGTAAACATGTTTAACCCTTTGCCTCATATAGACGCTTTTTGAAGCCTCTGCAGCAGACGGCTTTTTGAAAACATAGTGATAAAAGAAGAAATTGCTCAAAACGAGCAATTTCTCCTTTTGACACAATGTTTGACACTTTTAGTCATAGGTTATCCATTCAATTATAGAGATTTTCTATTTTTTTGACAAAATATGTTCAAAGTCGTCTGCTGCAGAATTGTCGTATCAGGGAAAGGGTTAAATGACTATTAACTGTGACAGCGTTCTGAACAACCTTGTTATATAAAGGATGCCATCATGGGCTCTAATGACATTTCACAACGCTGTATCCAGACATTTTAACAAATTGTTAAAAATGAAATAACAGTTTAATTTATAGAACTTCCCCAGATGCCAACTCTTTTTTATTCCAAATCTCTCTCAGTTCCAAATCTCTCCAATTTGTTTCTGATGATGCATTTCCTTTTAAGATATTTTCAAAGCAGACGACATTTGCCACACATATCTGATAGTGAGAGACGCAGCAATACGTTTTCCTTCATGTCAGTCCTTTGATCTTTCAGTGTAATAGTATATTGCTTGTATTGCTTGTATTAGACTGTACATCTGTCTAAAATCTCCACAATATCAAGAATGTTTTTTTTTTTCCATTATGTGTTACTCAAACAAAAAGCATCCATTATAGATTAGAAAGTGTTTTCATACATCTGTTAATCTACTAAACTTAACACTTGCGTTGTTAACGTTTTTGAAAGGTTTGGGTTAAAATGTAGCAAATACACAAAATAACTTTATATTTATAAATCAATTATTTTAAATTCAACAGATACCATAATAGTGCATCAAAAGGATTATGGGATTGATTTCAATTCATGACTCTTTTCATAAACACAGTTTATGTGAAAAACCATCACTTTCTTATTTAATCCTTTCTCTCATATAAACGCTTGCTGAAGCCTCTACAGCAGACGACTTTTAAAAACATCGTGTCAAAAGAAGAAATTGCTCAAAACGAGCAATTTCTCCTTTTGGCACAATGTTTTCAAATCTATACAACGAAAAAAGTGTCATTTATAGAGCCTCACCCTATTTTTGCCTAGATGTTAATAAAGTCTTCTACTGCAGCTTTGTTGTATGTGGGAAAAGGGTTTAAGTTTAAACTTATTTATTTTACATCGATTGCGAAACAAGCTTTAAGCTTATATTAATCACGCTCGATGTCTGCTTCCTGGAAACTTAACCAGTACTCGCGCCATTTGTGTGGAAAAAACCCAAGAGACAGAACCCGCTCATCACGGGATTCGAACCCGGGACCTTTGGTACAAGAGGCAGACGCTCTATCTCTGTACCACCGTCTTCCAGAGAGGTTTAATAAGAAGTCATCGCTTACGAGGTGTAACGGAAATGACGTCACGTCATTCTTTGGCTACGATACAGTCAAAATTTAGGTTCCACAACATAGCACTTTAATGATCTTAAATATCGATTTAAAAAAAAATGATTAAAAAGACGACAATAATTTTCAATCCGTGTTTTTCTGCTCATTTTATACATACCCAAAATACCGATTTTAAAAAAATGGTTAAAAAGACGACAATAATTTTCAATCTGTGTTTTAGTCTACTTTTTATACATATCCAAAATGGCGGCCCCATGGATTTTTCCAGTTTCATTTCAGAAAGCTTCATGGGTTATTGAAAAAAAAAAATATATATATCTCACACCTGTTACCTATAAGCGAAAAAAACCATTTATGTGTTTTTTTCGTATTATTTCTGAAATCAAATATATTTCTTGTTACTTTGATACCAAAATATTGAAAAATAAATGAAATAAAGGATTTTTCTTGTCTCTCGGGTGATGTCGTTTTTATCGAAAATTCTGAAAGGGAGGTAGGGTAATTCAAATTGAAATAAAACTGTTATTTGACGGTAAATTTCTTTTAAATTTTGTTCTTGAATCCAGGAAATGATACACATTAAGACATTATCAAGCTGATCCTAGTTTGAAATGATGCCCATTAGGCTCCTACTACCTTTAATTAATTATAGAACATGAACATACATAGTAGTTAACCTTAATCAATCATATCTCCTTAGCCTCAATAAATGTAGACAATGCCTTCTGAAAACCCTATCCATCTTCAAATATAGAAACGGATTTATAATACTGTGTATAAAATACAAACGAAAGAAAATAGAATATATCACAAACTGTAGCGGGTATAACTTAGTTTGGTCGACATACGATAGACCCAAATACAGGAAATACGTCACTATAAAAACGATGGTGACCAGAAACATGAGTTTTATGTTGGAAGGGATCGGCATCTCCTTATTGAAACAGGACGGTGTTTCACACTGGTTTGAAGAACCGTTACCATAGAGATCCATGTCAATTTGGCTAATGTTTGACAATGTTTTGAGTTTCATGACCTTGACAATGGCGTACCCGATCTGAGCGTACAGAATTATAAAAATGAGGCTTGTAAGCGTCTGTACAATTCCTAATGAATAACGATAAATCATTCTTGATCGAGATTTCTCGTATTCCGGTTCTGATTCACAGAGATAAACCTGAGTTTCGTACCCGAATCGGTTCACCATCGCGCCTGGTGAAATACCGCACAAAATGGCGGCTGGAATGGCAGTAAGCGCCCCGAGGATGATCATCACTATACACAGTCTCCAGGCTGCTTGGTGTGAAAATGCTCTGAATTTAATTGGTAGTAACGGATGGCATGTAATGATGTAACGGTCCACTGCAACTAACAGAAGACAATAGAACGCTGAGGACGCCGCGAATACATTAAAAAAACACTTTGTTTTGCATAATCCACTCTCAACAAAGCTGAAATAACTTCTGTGTTTCCACATCTCTGCTGGTATGAGCGTAAGACACGTACAGAAGTCAATAACAGCCAGACTGATGACATACCAGCGGAACTTTTTATCCTTGAAGGACTTTCTAAAGCCGTATATCACAATAACGATAAGGTTACCAATAATTCCAACGAATCCAAACATACCAAGAAGTATGGTAAACGGTAACAACGCATCAGCGTAACGCTTGTTTAATTCCTCCAACGTTTCGGTTCTAGGAGGAATTACAAAGGCATCGGTATCGTTTCGTAGATATAATAATGTATCGCTTTCATTTCGATACAAGGACATCTTGGATACTTAACTAATGATGGTGAGATTATTATAAATGATGTGTTCCTTCGATGGTATGTATATCAACTAAAGAAATAGCACTCTGAACTGAATGTTCTATCACATGTAGGTTCGGCATGCAACAGTTTCAAGTTACATTCTAACGTAAATCGCCGAAAAGAAGATAATTCATTTCATTGTAAATAAGTCATTTAAATCCAATATGTGTTTGTTTTTATCTTACTTTCACAGTTCGTCACTACAATTGAACACCAGGAAATAAAACACGATCCGACCTGTATAACCCATGGAGAGAAATCCGGAAAAGTCCAATTTAACCTTTAACCATTGGACTGTATAATGTTTTAACATCAGATTGTCAAGACAACTGCTATAACTATTGAAATAATCATCAACAGCAAACGGGATACATCATCGTCCTAGCATGCTCACCATTTTGTGGAATCAGCTCACAATGTATTGTTTTTGACCAGAATAGAGGGAGGTGCTGAACTGTTTGATATTTTGGCTGATCTATACATCCGAAGACAATTATGAAAAACTCCACCAGACACTAACAGTGTTCGATATGCGTAATTATATCAAAAACTACCTCACTGTTGAAAATAGCTTCATTGCCCTGATATTACCGTTAATTAGCATTTACAACCGTAAACACTGATTTATTTTATATTCTATGTAACACCACTTTATCCCTTTTTAATACTCTAATGTTCCTTAACGTATAAGCATATGAGCTGCGTCACGAAAATAGTGTCATGTTGTGCTTTCGAACAGTGAATGTACAGGCGAGCGCTTCAATAGAGCCTTCGCTATTCGTACGCATTTGTGTTACTTGTGACTAAGGAACTCGAGTTTATCCTTACTTGTTTTAACGACAATCTCTCCTTCCGTACTATGAAAATCCACGTAAGCCAGTGCATCTGAAAGTTTTACCAAAGCCTTCAATGTCCGTTTGTATTTATTTTAGTCTTAGATGAATCAAGTTACAAAAAGAGAAGAGTAACCCCACTAATTATTCACCATTTTGCCTTTATATGACACACAAGTATGACATGTCGATTAGACCCCAAATCGCTAGACGCAGCTCATATATATAGTATTAACAGGAACACTATTAATCATATTACAGGACTCTGATCTCTGGTGTTAGACGTGGTTCTTATACATAGTAAACACAGTAACACTATCAATCATATTGCCGGACTCTGATCTCTGGTGGTGAAGACATCTGAAAGAAGAAGAAGATAGAAATGATTAAGAATCCGTGTTTTCATTCGAAGGGGTTTCAGAACAATCACATTATATGCATTAGTTCGCTGCGAAAGGCAATTAGATGATTTTTGCAAACAACAATGCATATTCAGGTGAGACAGCTTATAACGAGCTATCTCTCCTGAAATGTGTGCATTGTTTGCCACTTAGGCATTTCATTTTACCGAATTTCCTGTTGGACGAAACATGTATTGATCAAAACTTCAACATAGAAGAGTCGACTTTTTGAAATTCGGAAGGGAAAGAGTCGCCCAATGTGTGGTTCAAGGCATTGAACTTCTTGACAAATATAAGTATTTTTTCAAGATATAGTAAAAAACAGTAAGACAAGTTGAAATATCTCATAATGGACAATGCCTCAGGTACCAGAAATCTGTTCAGAAGTCGTCGGATGCAAATGCGTCATCAGTTGCATATAGGACAATATGTTATGCCAGCGGACAGTGCAGACACGTGACAGGGTGTTGGTATGCACATACTTGATTAGTTAACTTAAAACTGTTAATGTTTTACAATGAGATAGCCTTTATGTCTTGTCTTTAAATCAATATTTCAGTTCTATAATATTTTAGGAATTCGACGTGGCATTTGTAACGTGACGTTCCGGGTTCGATCACCACACGTAGCGACCATGGTGGTTCTATTTCCTAACCTAGTTTGTATATCCAGAAACCAGGAATAAGTGAAATGTCGCAGTGATATAACTGAAATAATGTTGAAAACGGCGTAAAACCATTAAAACAGACATATTACTGTAACCCTTCCACATCTGCATGTATTTTAATGCATTCACAACAGACGACTTTTGATAACATTGTGACAAATGGAGAAATTGCTCATAAAGAGCCATTTCCACAATGTTTGCAACTCTAATAATGTATTAAAATTTCAGTTAGATTATGCTTATCATTTCAAAAGTCGACTGCTGCAGATTCATTGTATGTGGGAAAAGGTTGAGTATATGAGAGAAGTGCATTCTGGTCTGAGTGTACACAATACAGGCATGTCTAAAGACCCAGTGTGACCGTCTCGAAAACAATGCTTCATCTGGAAAAGTGGAATATTTAAATTCAGAGTAAAATATTATGAGAACATGAGCAACTGTTAATGTTCAGAAGTCGTAATTCTCAGAGGTGACATAAATCGTTTAAAATATGGTAGGGGTTGATGGATACATTTCCACTGACATAATACAATGTATATCTGTTATAAAATCGGAGTTGACGCAGACAGAATCAAGTGAGAACTCGTCCATTAAACACTGATTGTTCTGTCATCGCTATGTGAACGAGTAGGCAGGATACGGTCAGGCCAATTACACTATCTCTCCTCTAACGATTTCAGTAGGCTGCACTTCACTTTAACCCTTTCCCTCATACGACAATTCTGCAGCAGACGACTTTGAACTCCATAATTGAATGGATAACCTATGACTAAAAGTGGAAAACATTGTGGCAAAAGGAGAAATTGCACGTTTTGTGCAATTTCTTCTTTTGTCACAATGTTTTCAAAAAGCCGTCTGCTGCAGAGGCGTCCGAAAGCGTCTATATGAGGGAAAGGGTTAATCAACCATCATCCGGTCCTGATAAGACGACTTTCTACTTCTCTTCAGTAAACACTCTATACAAATGTCGGTAAGGGCCGGGGAGAAGTAATTCATCGAAACGAAATTTCTTCTTTACCCACAGTGTTTTCCACCGTATATCAGAGCTGTAATTTCAGTTGTTCATACCTTTTCCCCACGCGTTGTGTTTTCAGAGGACTTTGAACATGACTTTACAGTTAATCGATCAAATCTCACGTGGATAATTATATAAAAATTCGAATCATTGAAAGCACACTATCATATGAGGCAAGCACAATCAACTACTATTATGTCGAGTCATTTATATAAAGTTATAAACAAAAATCTTGTGTTGTGCCGTTTTTCATGACAAAAGTTCCACCAGTTAAAGGGGAAGAGGGGTGGATATCTGGTTGCATGCACTGTCAATGAAGACTAGTTCAGGCCCGTGCGTGTAATCCGTCAAGCCAGAGCCGTCAATCCCTGTTAACATTGTATAGTCATAGATGTTACTTCTAATCATAAACAAGATATGAGCCGTCCCGCGAGAAAACCAACAGTGTGGAATCTGCGTAAAGTATCGACCCGGATCAGTCTAAGCATGCCGCGCAGGCTTACCTGGACAGACACTTTTCGCCTCCTGTGGATTTTCTGTTTCGGGAATGATTACGCTATACCTCTATCCTCCTGAGATAGAATGTGTAGGCCCGGATTAGTCTACGCGGGGGCGGCTCATATTTATTCCATTGATTTGATGCGATTTTAATATGGATCTAGACTGGTAGCAAATGCCTAACGATTATATGCTTCCTGGAGACATAACCAGTACTCGCGCGGTTTGTGTTGAAATCTCGCTCATCACGAACTCGAACCCGAGATGTTTCGTACGAAAGATCGACGCTCTACATCCGCGCCACTTTATTTTCCATACTGGTAATTATTTAGGCATAAACAGTGTCATTCAGTCACCCATATAATGTATACCTTTTGTTTCCGAACCAAACTATTCAATTCCTACATTGAAACGGTAATGGCCACTTCTTTTCATTTGAACAATTATATCAAGTTCATTATTTCACACATAGTTAACACATCACACAACACTGTCGATATAATCACATACTCTTATCTTATGGGGTTTCGAAGTGCCGGGACACCACTCTCATTAAAACATATCAGCCACGTCGGTCGAAAAGGGGTCGCGGTACACATGTCACCATCGGAGACTAATGAGAGTCCGCGCATATCCTTTTATAGTTCGTTTTTTGTTTTTGTTTCATTGGGGGGTTTACGCCGTTTTCAACATTAATCCATTTTTATCACGTCGACAGTTCACTTATTCATGATCCCCGGGCAAACAAATCAGTAATAGGCTAGGACATATGCCGTGTAGAAGGGTACTCCACCATGATCGTCGCGCCACGACTTGCGATCGAACCCGGGACGCCCGGTTCTAAATCCTCGACGCTTACCACTCGGCCATTGCGGATTCCTTTACAGTTCGTTTATGTGTACCGCAGACACAGTTGTAACTCCCTTTCCTACATACAAGTTATCTTCAACAAACGTCTTGCTTTAAAAAATCTAGACGCCCATGTATATAAACATTATCTAGAAAGGAGACTATAATTATAGGATAGAGCTGAACATCGTTGCAAAAAGAGAAACTGTTCATTTATATCAATGTCTTCTTTTGTCATAATGTTTTCAAAAGTCATTTGATGCAGATACTCAGCATTCGTTTGCATATGTGAAAGGATTATTTTATGACAAAAACAAACCCTCAACACCTTTTTTTTTGCTTCAGGAATTATTACTCTATACCTCTATCCCCCTGAGACGGAATGCGTGGACTGCGCAGGCTGATCTGGGTCTATACATTACGAAGAGGTCATAATGTTGGTTTTCACGCGGCACGGCTCAAATGCATTGCTTAATTAAACAAAAAATGCACATGGCTTGGCAAATTAATAATAAGCGAAGTGTTTTATGTATGAAAAATTAATAATATATCAATATTGGTTTGACACGTTTTCGCCAGACGCGATCATTTTTTACTTGTGTATCTATCTTCCGGAATATCTTAATTACAGTCCGTCGACGTCCTGATTCCCGCGTCAATAATTCATAAACTGGCGCCCTCTGTCAATGGAGAAAATGTTGTCATTATATAAAATAAATTGGCTGCATGCAAACGTTACATACGTATGAAATGTAGCAACTATGTCATGTGAAAATGGTTATTCAGTTATATTACGACGGCGTTACTTGAGTAAGTAACCAGTTCTACCGGTTCAGTTATATTACGACGGCGTTTCCTGGGTAAGTAACCAGTTCTACCGGTTCAGTTATATTACGACGGCGTTTCCTGAGTAAGTAACCAGTTCTACCGGTTCAGTTATATTACGACGGCGTTTCTTGAGTAAGTAACCAGTTCTACCGGTTCAGTTATATTACGACGGCGTTTCTTGAGTAAGTCACCAGTTCTACCGGTTCAGTTACATTACGACGGCGTTTCCTGGGTAAGTACCAGTTATACCGGTTCAGTTATATTACGACGGCGTTTCCTAAGTAAGTAACCAGTTCTACCGGTTCAGTTATATTACGACGGCGTTTCCTGAGTAAGTTACCAGTTCTACCGGTTCAGTTATATTACGACGGAGTTTCCTGGGTAAGTAACCAGTTCTACCGGTTCAGTTATATTACGACGGCGTTTCCTGAGTAATTAACCAGTTCTACCGGTTCAGTTACATTACGACGGCGTTTCCTGGGTAAGTTACCAGTTCTACCGGTTCAGTTATATTACGACGGCGTTTCCTGAGTAAGTTACCAGTTCTACCGGTTCAGTTATATTACGACGGCGTTTCCTGAGTAAGTTACCAGTTCTACCGGTTCAGTTATATTACGACGGCGTTTCCTGAGTAAGTTACCAGTTCTACCGGTTCAGTTATATTACGACGGAGTTTCCCGGGTAAGTAACCAGTTCTACCGGTTCAGTAATATTACGACGGCGTTATATTACGACAGTTATCCTGACACCAGCGAGTCGGTCGTAATTCTATCTCCAACATCCTGACATTACTACCATTTTTAAGAATATCAACGTTGATGTATTTTAATAGTAATTTCTCGAAAATTGTACCCCAGAGTCTCCCCAAGGTTTTTTATTCTTTGTTCAATTGGTAACTAACCATTTCCCATATGTAGACGCACATGCAGCACTCATTATTTGAAAACATTGTGGCAAAAGGAGAAATTGCTCTTGATGAGCAATTTCTCATTTTGCCACAATGGTTTCAATTCTTTTCAATAATGAAACTGCCTTATAAATAAAATATTTACATTTTTGCCGAGATCTTTTCAAAGTCGTCTGGTGCAGAGTTGGTGTATGTTGGAAAGGCTTTAAGCACCATACTGTATGAATAAGTCATTAATACTTATTATTTCAATTACACCAGTATAAAAGAAGTACCGCTGTGTATTTGTTGTCGAAGGGTATTAACATGACAACGAAACTGTATGGGTTTATTGCGTGACTGAGTGTTATCTATTAGGTTTTTGTTGACGAGTCGAGTGTCGGTATTTCGTGCCAAAGACAATCACAGTAATCAAGTTCTGTGATGGGTCATGTTACCAAATGTATTTGAAGCGACCTTTTTAGGGACATACACCTTTATTAGACTCAGTGTGACGGTACTCGGCCAAATGGCGAAGATATATTTACCTTTCCCACATACAGACGCTTTCTGTAGCCTTTACAGCATACCAATTTTGAAAACATTGTGACACAAGGAGGAATTGCTATATATATATATATATATATATATATACCGTTAAGAAATAGATATGCACACACAATATTCTTACTCAAGTAATGTACATACTTCAGACACTGTTTAAAACATGCGACTCGGGAGTTATCATCGAGAACAAATGACATACAGCCAGATAACAATTCAATGATCTGCTTGTCGGGTTTCATACAAATAAATGCGTTGAAAAGGGAAGAGAAAAGCTGTACTTAAAGTTTCTCTCGTATTGGTTCGTTTACAGAATAAAATAGTAGCAAGTGTGTAGCTACATATGAAACAGACTCATTACAGTTTGGACAGTATGTATTATACTTTTTAGAAAACAACCTGGAAATTACATGTATTACCGTATAGCAGTATTTCAAATGACTCCTATATAGTCTGCTGAAGTACCTTATATTGCATGGTGAAAAGTGATAGTGAAGAAGTTTAAAACTATGTAAAGCCTGGTCGTTTTCTATTGTGGTAATTATTTGGTTTTTAGCAAGGAGCTCGTTAGAGCCAATTGCTATAGTAGGCGAAATCCGAAGACACGCATCATTTTGAGACTGGAATCTAGACTAGTGTTTTACAATATCGGCATTGAATTACTTCACATCTGTCTTTCTATATCAGCTCTCCGTTTCTGAACACCATCTAAAATTCAGAGAGATGTCTTGGTAGTTGCAGATCGTATCTAATGTCAATGAAAGTGGATGATCTGTGGAATAGTTTTTAAAAATAAATGGACTATTGCCAGCTAAAACCCATGTCGGTCCTTTCAAACCGCCAAAAAGTTCCTGTCTATAAATCAAAATGCGGTAACTTGTTGGCATATGAAGCCGCAAAATGGATTTGATACGACATTGCTTACCCAAAAGAAAGAACTGAAAAGAAATTTTATGTTACACTATTAAAAAATAAAATGTATTTCTACGCTTTCAACATACTTGATCGCGCGTTAAATTCATGGGTGTTTCCTAAATATTGTAAATCGACTAAAGTAAAGGCAGTTTTTCGATTCCGACTCAAAAGTAAATTCAGATAATCGAGACCCAATGATAACATCTGGGACTACTGAATAGTTGTCCCATATAACATATAGACTCAACAAATCTAATTATTGAAAAGATAATAAAATAAATAGTTGGCAAAAGATAACATATACGGTAATTATGTAAGTTAGCCTAGGCATCGGAATTTCCAAAAAATCCTTTCGAATAAAATTATTTTCAGTGGTAACGTTACTCAGGAATCTAAGTACTAAAGTATTTTATTCTAGATTCCTGCGTAAATACATCAGTTTCTCAACCGAAATTAACCATAACAACCCCAGAAGACGGAATAAGATAGTCAAGTCCCAGTGATAAAATATATAATCCAAAAGAGAATCAAATTATTTAAATGATAGTTGTTTTTAATAAAGGCAAAGCCCTTCAATTATATATACATGTAATTCACCAGCTCGTTAATTGACTATTAATCACTTTATAAATTAACTCTGCGATGGTAAAGTCCGGTTTAGTGTAAGGGTTAACATGTTATCCTGGCACGCGGGAGACTAAGGTTCGATTCCCGGTAGAGGCAGTTTTTTCTTTAAATAAAAATATATTATAATTATCCTTTTCATTTTTGTCTTATAAATTGCTAATATCAGTGGTGCAATTGTCGACACCGCTGCAACAAACTCATTCAAATAGTTGGGATTCAAAATGAATCAAAAAGCAATGCATTTAAAGCTGTTCACCTTTGCGTTGTGAAAGACTTTAAGAAATTGAATAATTCGTTTGTATGTTTTACGTCGCTTTTAACAATATTTCAGTTATATAACACTGAATAAATTGTAGATAACACATGATTTTATTTCTGCTTTGGTAGTAAAATTGGACTCTTAATATATTTATCAATGTTAGGGATTTGTGATATTGATAAGACATGTATATGTGCTAATTGCCTAAATAAACCGTCTAAATTCCATTGTAAACCATGATGTTTGATTATAAGAAACTATCCAGATAGCAGATGCGCATATGTATGTCAAATTCTAGCATATCATAGACCACCATACTGTGTGTACACTGTTTTGCGTTAAACTTCTTTATCATTCAAAATATGGACAAAACAAAGTGCTATTGTAACATGTCCAAGTTACACTTTTAGAATCGGTACAACCATGTCAAAATGTAATCAGCAGTTAGCCACTTGCTGTGAGCACTTTCTGTGCTTTGATTCATGAAAGCATTCAAAGATTGATTAACAACTTTCTTCCATGAATAGGGGTTGGGAAAGTATGAGCTTGACAAACATATCGCTAATATATTTGTCAAACCGTACTTTCCCAACACTCGGTAGATGTCGGGCATATAGCCTTTTGCTTTGCTTGAATTCTGCATAAAGCATTGAAGTGTGTAGTTAAACATATCTTTGATCCGCTTATCAGCATACAATTTACATAATTGACTAATAAGAACTAGCTTTCTCTTGTCTATATAATTTTCTAAGGGCATGATACCTAAACAGCTCAAGGCAATCACAGTAGGTGTTGAACGCGGCATGCCTTGCATGTGTTTGATACACTGCTTATGTGCTCGTTCTAGAAACTGAATATGTGTCACAGTGAGGCCGTTCTACAATTCACTGCCGTAGAGCGCCTTCGATAGAACAATTGTTTCATAGATACGCTTTAGGGACAGTGGGTGCATGCTATTTCGGCTGATTCCAGAATTGTTCAAACTGAAGTGCGTTCTTCTACGTTTAGAGCAACACTCCTTCACACTTTCATCTAGCTTTATATTCATTTCGTTGTGGATACCTAAGTGAAGATAAGTAGTTCGTTCATCAACACTGTTTGGACCGAGATTCCATTAACGATTTGCGTTTTTATATCCATTAGCGCTTTCGTTATAAAAAAAAAGCGTCCAGGACGATTTGGCGATTGATTAATTGAATGTTTGGTGCTGTACGACACTTTCAACAATTGTTCAGTTATATCACGGCGTTTCGTGATTGAGTTACCAGTTATACTGGTCCAGTTATCCTTCCACCAGCGCGTCAGTCGTAATGCTCACCGTCACAGTCCTGAGTGCCAAGGAGGGCAGTCATTACTACCATTTTTAAAGTATTTGGTATGACCCCGCCTGGGGATCGAAACTGCGACCTCCCGCGCCCGAGGCTGACGTTCTACCTCTACAATACCAAGGCGGTATACGATTTGGCGAACAATACAGAGCCAGATCAAACTGCTTGGACACAACAGATGATCTGATTCGTCCAGATGGTTTTCAAAGATCACGACTTTTTAAGAACCCATCCCCATTCCCAGTTGGTGTATGAACCGTGTACCGGGAAATACCAACGTGAGCGTATTATTTACAAGTGTAGATACAGATCTATCAATGCTTCCATGTTGTCTGATTCAAATCGACAATGTCTTTCATAACAGTTATTGAAACTGCAACAATTTATCTAAATCTACACTGATCACATATAGCAACGGTTTGTTTTTCTGTAGAGTCAGACATTTTATAGGACATAAAAGCATGATAATTCGGTAATATAAACACGTGTTCTTTGTACAATACTATCAATGTAATGTGTTACTCCCATCATCTGCTGTATTGTCATATAGCAGTCAATAGAAAAGGTTGCATGTGAGCGGAGCAAAACCTGACCAGTTACAAATAAAGACATTTAACCCTTTCGCTGCCAAGGGCAATTATATTCTTTTGCAAACAATGCAGATTCAGGTGAGACAGTTCGTAACGAGCTATCTCTCCTGAAATCTACATTGTTTGCCACTTAGATATTACATTTAACAAAATGTCCTGTTGGACGAAAATGGAAGAGTCGACTTTGCGGAATTCGGCAGTGAAAGAGTTAAAAGAGTCGGATAAAATAAAATAACATTTGGCACCAATTTATATAAACAATGTATATTAATTACTGTTTTATAGAACGTTTTTGGCATACCCGATTACCATTTATCTCAGTTGTAATTTATATAGATGTTTATGAACCATTGCGATAATAAATGAAAATAAATAATAACAATATTAATAATAATATAGACTATATTGAATGTGCAATGCCGATATGTGGTAGAAGGTTATTGTCATATTATACATCGTACATCTGTTATCAACCGCGAGTAACTAATTACAATTGTTAAACTGCCATCAATAACGAAACGCATCGAACACATGTTAGAGATATGTCCCAGTAAAATGTACACATATCAGCCGTCCCGCGAGAAAACCAACATCATGGCCCCTGCGTAATGTATCGACACAGATCAGCCTGCGCAGTCCGCGCAGACTGATCCGGGCCGATACATTCCGTCTCAGGGGGATAGGGGTATAGAGTATTTATTCCTGAAACAAAAAATCCACCGGAGGTGAAAAGTGTATTTCCGGGTTAGGCTGCGCGCCATGCTAATGCTGATCCAGGTCGATACTTTACGCAGACGCCACGATATTGGTTTTTTCGCGGAACGGCTCATATTATTCACGTTTATTCCACCTACGTCCAAACCAATGTTCATAAACCACATATCGAGGGCTTGGTGTGAAACGGTTGTAACTAAAATTTGTATTTTTTTGACCAAGGTTAATCACCTCGCCATTAAGTCTTTATAAGCGTTAAATATTTTTTCTTGGTAAACAATGGAAATTTAGGTGCCATTACTCGTTCTGAGCAATGGCACCTAAATTTGCATTGTTTACAAAGGGGTGAAAATTGCCCCTAAACCAGGGTTTTCAAAATAGGTTTTTAGTTAAAACCGTTTCACGCCAAGCCCTCGAAATGTAAAAAGGATATTTTAAGTTTAATAGTTTAAACATATTTGATTGCCATATATACATAATACACAAGATGACATACAACCTTCAGTATGCATATGGCAAAAAGGTTAGACTATAAGTTCTAACAACTTTAGTAGATTCAGTATTTCCCTTTTGATTGACACAGATCATACGATATTTTAAGAGTCCTCTGCTTTAAAAAGAATAGCTGATGAAAAAGTGTAATACGTGGAAAGGTTAAACTATAATTAGATAAAAAAGAGTTGAAAACATTATGAGAAAAGGAGAAATTGCCTATTTCAAGTAAAATCCTATTTCCTAAGAATGCTTTTAAAATTCGTCTTCTGCAGATGTCTAATGAGATGAAAAACTAATTCAAATTTCGAATAAACTCACTTCACGAACATCACAACTGTATTCCCACGGTCCTACAAGTCGAACTATATAATATCCACAAACTGTTTCACGCGTGTCTGCTCTTACAAGAAGTTATATTGACTGTAAACGTTATCACAGATAGTTATCTCGGAGAGTGGATCGCAGACGACTCTTCTGCCAGATGCGCGTAAATATATGTTTGCAGGAGTAATTATAACTCGGTACATCTAACCTGCTTCCGATTGTCTCTATATACACTGGCTTCGAATTTAACTATTGGCCCACATACCACAAAATCTTCAGCAGACGACTTTAAAAACATAAAGGCAAAAATGTTGATTATTTTTATGAATGTATAGATCTGCATATTGAATAGAGTTGAAAACATTGGAAGAAAAGAAAAACACGCTCATTGTGATTTCTCCTTAACCCTTTCCCTCATACGACAATTCTGCAGCAGACGACTTTGAACATAATTTGTCAAAAAATTGAAAATCTTTATTATTGAATGGATAACCTATGACTAAAAGTGGAAAACATTGTGACAAAAGGAGAAATTGCACGTTTTGTGCAATTTCTTCTGTTGTTACTATGTTTTCAAAAAGCCGTTCCAAAGTCGTTTGCTTCACATGAGTCGACATGCATCTGCAGGTGGAAAAGGCTTCTGTTAACCCTTTCCCTCATACGACAATTCTACAGCAGACGACTTTGAACATACTTTGTCAAAAAATAGAAAATCTCTATAATTGAATGGATAACCTATGACTAGAAGTGGAAAACATTGTGGCAAAAGGAGAAATTGCTCAATTTGAGCAATTTCTTCTTTTGTCACTATGTTTTTCAAAAAGCCGTCTGCTGCAGAGGCGTCAGAAAGCGTCTATATGAGAGAAAGGGTTATAAGACTTAAACAATATACTACACAAGTACAACAATTGCTGCTAAATGCAGCAACAAAAAAGGTTGCGCGGTACAGCGAAACAGTCTTTTGACGAAATATACTCGATTCTCGTATTCCGTATATGGACGCATATTGACACTTGTGCATTAGACGTCTTTTTAAAACATTATGGCAAAAGTAAAAATGTCTCAAAATTAGCTATTTCTTCTTTAGCTGCAATGTTTATCATTGATTTCAAAATATATATATTTGCATAGATGTTTTTAAAATCGTGTGTTGTCGAGTTAATTAATACATGTAATACTTAACTTATTGAAGTTGATGAAATATTAAACAAATGCGAGGCATTTAAGAAAATCGGGAGCAATGTAATTAAAATCATAAATTACATTCTTATTTTCTACACAGTTGTAAAATGTTCTTCGACAGGAAACTGACAGACAGTGAGAATTAATCAGAAAAGATCCCCCTGAGGTGATTAGAAAGATAACCAAACCCTGTAGCACATTGTTTTATCATACATTTTAAAACATTGTGAAAAATGGAGCCATTTCTTATCAAGAACCATTTGTTCTTTAACCTCAATGTTTGCGGCACTCGTCTGCTGCAGAAGCTTCTATCCGTAACATTATATAAAATTTAAAAACCTTCAACACATTTATTTAAAATAGTATTATCATTTTTTCAAAACTAATACAGCTTCTATTTAAGTCAAACACTACACGATTAACGTATTTATAAATATATTGGCAAGATGCAAAAAGCGCATGCAGCATACCTCGGCCGATCTCGTTACCCTACATCTTAGATGCAGTCTGCCGAGAATTTACGAGAATTAATAAAACAAATACTTAAACTATTGGAAATATTTATGTTCTGAAGGGTTTAACTAGAGTTAACCCTTTCAGCGCCGAATTGCTTAAAGTAGACTCTTCCATGTTCAAACTCGGACGACTCTATTTTCATGTTATAGGATTTTTGGAATATGTGTATAACTCACAGCCAAACAATGCAGATTTCAGGTGAGACAGCTCGTAACGAGCTGACTCACCTGAATCTGTATTGTTTGCAAAAAGCTCAATATTGCCTTTGGCTCTGAAAGAGTTAAACTGTTTATTCAATTATTTTGAAAAACGAAACTGTCCACTGCGTTTTAGGTGTTCGGGGATGTTGAGTTGTTGTTGTAAGATAGAATCGAAGGAGACATGAAGTAAAATCGATCGAAGAAAATCCAAGGGAGAAGTTAATTAATTATCGACATCGACCGATCGATATATATCATTTTGAACTATAATTAAGTCTTTTCAAATTCAATTTTAGCTGTATTCCGACTAAGGTATTTACTGTTTATCGTAATAACTTCTCCTTCCATTGTCAACTATCGTGAAATTACAAGGTAACCACATATAGCACGGTACGTGATCGCATCGCGCAATAATTGAGCTGTCGCACGAGAACACCAACAGTGTGGACTCTGCGTAAAGTATTTATCCGGATCAGCCTAAGCGTGCCGCGCAGGCTAACCCGGATAGACACTTTTCGCCTCTTGTGGATTTTCTGTTTCAGGAATCATTACTCTATACCTATACAAGGTAACCACATATAGCACGGTACGTGATCGCATCGCGCAATAATTGAGCTGTCGCACGAGAACACCAACAGTGTGGACTCTGCGTAAAGTATTTATCCGGATCAGCCTAAGCGTGCCGCGCAGGCTAACCCGGATAGACACTTTTCGCCTCTTGTGGATTTTCTGTTTCAGGAATCATTACTCTATACCTTTACCCCCCCCCCCCCCCCCCCAAGCAAATATATGGAACATTTCTATACACAAAAAAAAATGCGATAACATATTATATCGACAGTAAGGCGGTATAAAAAGCTGACGGGTGGTGGTATTTTGACGATTTGGAGTGACATATCTTCGGTCCAGTAAGGCGGTATAAACAGCAGACAGATGATGGTATTTTGACGATTTGGAGTGACATATCTTCGGTCCAGTAAGGCGGTATAAACAGCTGAAGGATGATGGTGTTTTGACGATTTGTAGTGACATAACTTCGGTCCAGTAAGGCGGTATAAACAGCTGAAGGATGGTGGTGTTTTGACGATTTGTAGTGACATAACTTCGGTCCAGTAAGGCGGTATAAACAGCTGACGGATCGTGGTGTTCTGACGATGTGTAGTGACATAACTTCGGTCCAGTAAGGCGGTATAAACAGGTGACGGATCGTGGTGTTTTGACGATTTGTTGTGACATATCTTCGGTCCAGTAAGGCGGTATAAACAGCTGACGGATGGTGGTCTTTTGACGATGTGTAGGGACATATCTTCGGTTCAACAAGGCGGTATAAACAGCTGACGGATGGTGGTGTTTTGACGATATTTAGTGACATATCTTCGGTCCAGTAAGGTGGTATAAACAGGTGACGGATGGTGGTGTTTTGACGATGTGTAGTGACATATCTTCGGTCCAGTAAGGTGGTATAAACAGGTGACGGATGGTGGTGTTTTGACGATGTGTAGTGACATATCTTCGGTCCAGTAAGGCGGTATAAACAGCTGACGGATGGTGGTCTATTGACGATGTGTAGTGACATATCTTCGGTCCAGTAAGGCGGTATAAACAGCTGACGGATGGTGGTGTTTTGACGATATGTATTGACATATCTTCGGTCCAGTAAGGCGGTATATACAGGTGACGGATGATGGTGTTTTAACGATGTGTAGTGACATATCTTCGATCCAGCAAGGCGGTATAAGCAGGTGACGGATGGTGGTGTTTTGACGATGTGTAGTGACATATCTTCGGTCCAGTAAGGCGGTATAAACAGCTGACGGAAGGTGGTGTTTTGAAGATGTGTAATGAAATATATTCGGTCCAGTAAGGCGGTATAAACAGCTGACGGAAGGTGGTGTTTTGAAGACGTGTAATGAAATATATTCGGTCCAGTAAGGCGGTATAAACAGCTGACGGATGATGGTGTTTTGACGATTTGTTGTGACATATCTTCGGTCCAGTAAGGCGGTATAAACAGGTGACGGATGGTGGTGTTTTGACGATGTGTAGTGACATATCTTCGGTCCAGTAAGGCGGTATAAACAGGTGACGGATGGTGGTGTTTTGACGATATTTAGTGACATATCTTCGGTCCAGTAAGGCGATATAAACAGGTGACGGGTGGTGGTGTTTTGACGATATTTAGTGACATATCTTCGGTCCAGTAAGGCAGTATAAACAGGTGACGGATGGTGGCGTTTTGAAGATGTGTAGTGACATATCTTCGGTCCAGTAAGGCTATATAAACAGCTGACGGATAGTGACATATCTTCGGTCCAGTAAGGCGGTATAAACAGCTGACGGATGCTGGTGTTTTGACGATTTGTTGTAACTTATCTTCGGTCCAGTAAGGCGGTATAAACAGGTGACGGATGATGGTGTTTTGACGATTTGTTGTGACATATCTTCGGTCCAGTAATGCGGTATAAACAGCTGACGGATGATGGTGTTTTGACGATGTGTAGTGAAATATCTTCGGTCCATTAAGGCGATATAAACAGCTGACGGATGATGGTGTTTTGACGATTTGTTGTGACATATCTTCGGACCAGTAAGGCGGTATAAACAGCAGACAGATGATGGTCTTTTGACGATGTGTAGTGACATATCGTCGGTCCAGTAAGGCGGTATAAACAGGTGACGGATGTTGGTCTTTTGACGATGTGTAGTGACATATCTTCGGTCCAGTAAGGCGGTATAAACAGGTGACGGATGGTGGTCTTGTGACGATATGTAGTGACATATATTCGGTCCAGTAAGGCGGTATACACAGCTTACGGATCGTGGTGTTTTGACGATTTGTTGTGACATAACTTCGGTCCAGTAAGGCGGTATACACAGCTTACGGATCGTGGTGTTTTGACGATTTGTTGTGACATATCTTCGGTCCAGTAAGGCGGTATAAACAGGTGACGGATGGTGGTGTCTTGACGATATGTAGCGAAATATCTTCTGTCCAGTAAGGCGGTATAAACAGGTGACGGATGGTGGTGTTTTGACGATGTGTAGTGACATAACTTCGGTCCAGTAAGGCGGTATAAACAGGTGACGGATGGTGGTGTTTTGACGATGTGTAGTGACATAACTTCGGTCCAGTAAGGCGGTATAAACAGGTGACGGATGGTGGTGTTTTGACGATATGATGTGACATATCTTCGGTCCAGTAAGGCGGTATAAACAGGTGACGGATGGTGGTGTTTTGACGATATGATGTGACATATCTTCGGTCCAGTAAGGCGGTATAAACAGGTGACGGATGGTGGTGTTTTGACGATATGTTGTGACATATCTTCGGTCCAGTAAGGCGGTATATCATCAAAAAAACATCTGTATAAGAACTAACGATTAACCCTTTCCCACGTACAGATGCATTGGGACGCATTTGAAGCAAAAGACAAGAAAACAGTGTGGAAAAAGGAGAAATAGTTCATTACGAAAGGGCAATGTTTTCAATTCAATTCTATACTTATACTTTCAGCTATAGAGATTTTCGACAGTATTCGATTAAGTCGTCAGCAGCAGATTTAGTGTATGTGGGAAAGGTATTAACCCTTTCCCTCATATAGACGCTTTCTGACACCTCTGCAGCTGACGGCTTTTTGAAAACATAGTGACAAAAGAAGAAATTGCTCAAAACGAGCAATTTCTCCTTTTGCCACCACGTCTTCCACCTTTAGTCATAGGTTATCCATTCAATTATAGAGATTTTCTATGTTTTAACAAAATATGTTCAAAGTCGTCTGCTGCAGAATTGTCGTATGAAGGAAAGGGTTAAATAAGTAAATTCCCTATAAAGACGATTATAAATGTTTCATCGTTGTAGAAGAAAAATAAATATGGGAAAAGGAATTGTTGAAAACGCTGCATTTGATGTTAATAGACGAATCTAATCATAGCACTGAAAGTACTGAATACGGTGTTCCGTTAGGGCCATCGTGCTATCGCGCATACGCGATGCCACGATAGCACGATGACACGATGATGATGACACGATGACACGATGACACGATGGTGATAGTACGATGACACGATGGTGATGACACGATAGCACGATGACGATGACGCGATGACACGATGACACGATGGTGATGGAGCGATGCTACGATGGCACGATGACGATGACGCGATATTACATCGCGTCATCGTCATCGTGCCATCGTGCCATCACCATCGTGTCATCGTACTATCACCATCGTGTCATCGTGTCATCGTGTCATCATCATCGTGTCATCGTGCTATCGTGGCATCGCGTATGCGCGATAGCACGATGGCCCTAACGGAACACCGTACTAACGGTACACCGTAACTGAAGCTTGAAATGTGATTTAAAAAATACCACAACATGATAGACTAGTCAGTCCAATTTCTATACCATACATTCTTATAGGTCTTGAGAAAGCAATTGACTACTGACTCCGAATATATCGTTCGATCAACTTTGTACATATTACCCAATAGCAATATAGAAACCCTACCTGTGAACATTAATGACAGTACTATGTCTTCGTATTTATTTATTGGATTGACCGTCTTATGCATTTATGTATGCTATATATCGATGCATATATTGATAACAGTTAACATAGAAGTATTTTGAAAAACGAAGTGTAATCTACCAAAACAGTTGTGTTTCGCAGGATTAAAATGGTTTCCAGCTGCTCATCTCCAGTATGATACTTTACTTTTAGTGTCTGTTAAATGAAATTACAAGCTTCTATTTTGACAGAATATTGGGATGGAATTCTACAGATCAATATACAAAGGCCAGGTGTAAAATCAATGCAAAATAGTACAAAACTAGTTTGGCTTGTCAAAAACAAAGAGACAACGATGGCCCTAATTCAATCACCCGAGTGATAGCTTAGTAGCAAATGTGTAACTGCTAATATCGGAGAAAATTTGAGAACTAATGGGAATGAAACTGCAAGTAGTGGATACAAACAGCTTATCAGTAAAGCACATTTGTAATAATGCATTAAACCTTGGAACGATTTGAAAGAGGAACGCAACAGGAACATTCCTGTGAAGTTTGGTTAATATCGGTCATTTATTCTTTTTCTGATACAGCCTAGCCACTAATATGTTTAACCAATTAATATGGCTGGAATTAATTATGTAGGAGGTCGCTAATTTTATCTTGAAATCAGACTAAAACTGTCACCAATAATGTAATTATATAATTTCGTCAATTTCCATATGTTCCGATGCCGCATGACTGTATTGTATTTCAACTAATAAATACAGCTTGTACACTTCTATTGATGGTCTTGAAATCGGTCAGGTGGATTCAGAGGAGAATTTCTTTTTCAAGTTTTGGCATTTTACTCCCTTTCTGTTGCCGCATCATCCAAAGTTCGTCAAATAATTTATATCTTTGAACAAATTAAAAAAGAGACCACCAAAGGAACATGTCTGTGAAAGTTGGTTAAAATTCGTCCAATGGATCTGGATGAGATGTCATTTAAAGCTAAACGTTCAATATACTCCATTGCTGATGCCATCTGGTTGCTGTCTTTCAACCAGTCAGTTAAAATTATGCATAGGGTCACTGAAGAACATTTCTGCTTATTTATCTTGAAATCAGACAAGCAATTTCAGAAGACTTAAGTTTTAAATATCTAGTCATTTTGCCATTTTTTTTAAATCAGCCTAATTCCCAAGTTTTCCAACCATTCAATATACCTCAATATATATATCTTTAATTCAGTCAAGTATTTTTGAACTATATTTTTGGCGTATGGATTTGGTAGACTTGATGTTTTGGGGCATTTATATTCGGAATTATTTTCTTGCAGCCCAATATTCACCTGCAACAATGGTATTCGTTGCAACTCTACAATTGTTTCTAAATTAAATATGGTATGTTAATGTTTGAATATATTAAATATTTACAAACGAGTCATGCTGCGAGGAATACCTAACCTTCTAAACTATGCAAATATTCGACCCCCCCCCCCCCCGCCCACCCCCCACCACCCCGTAAAGTTTAGATCAGCATCGGCCGTTTTGCGAAAAGGGCGTCCTAGTTCGCCATCAAATCATCATTGAAACCACTGGGGTCATATCAGAAAACTGAAGTAATCTGCAATCGAATATTAGTAAAACGTCTATTATCTAAATCATCAATAAAGTGGTTTGAATTCTGGCAGGAAACATGTCTATGTTATTAGTGATTTGGCACCAATGACAACTGTTTTACTGATAGCGTTGGACACGCTGTATTGTGAACATTTGTGATCCGTTTGAACACAGATCAGCATGTGTCTAGCTAGCACTGTCTTACCCAGTATATATTTGGGCCGTTCGTAAAATATTGACCCGGATCAGCCTAAAATGACGGACAGGCTAACCCGGGACAGACACTTTTCGAATCATTTGGATTTTCTGTTTCAGGAATCATTAGTCTATACCTCTATTCCCCTGGTACGGAATGTGTCAGTCCGCAATTAGCCTGCGCGGATGGCGCAGGCTGATATGGGTCGATACATTACGCAGAGGCCATAATGTTGATTTTCTCGTCGAACGGCTCATTTGTAGATCAGTCAAGGTTCCGTTAGAATGATTTATGATTGAACTCAAATACGAACATACATCAACAACCTTACATACTACAGAGATATGCACAAACTTGTCAATGTTCAAATACGATGATACGAGTAGTAGAACATGCGTCTGGATCTGGACACGAAATGATATAGAGAGGAACTATTTTGTTTAGGCTAGTACATGTATGAATACATTCGATACTGGTTGCATTATCAAAATTATTATCTTCAGAACAAATCAACCATTTTGTGTATTACGGTTCTTTAATTTCGTGTATTAAAACGTCGTCCTCTTCCCATTGTGTAACGACAAGGTTGACAGTCCATGCCTGATTTTGCTCGACTATTTATTTGCTATGTTTTGATAATGCAAGCAAAAGCGAACTTCATCCATAGTTCATCAAGGATATGCCTTCACCATAGATTGATTGATTGATTGATTGGGGTTTAACGCCGTTTTTAACAATTTCTCAGTTATATCACGGCGGCCAGTTCACCTACTCATGCATTTCCTGGTTTTCTCACACCAGTACTCCACACAACAATCTTCCCAAGCAACTGGCTGCTTTTCCACATAGACTTAGCCCATTGATGGAAGACGAATGACGCATGTCGCATTGACTTTTGTCAATCATCGGAAAGAAAGTTTGCCGAGCCGGGATTCGAACTCACAACCCCAGGATTGACAGCCCGCGTCGCTACCAACTGAGCTACCGGGGCTCGGCTTTCACCATAGAACAGCGGTCCATATGACAGTATAGTATAACACACACTTAATAGAGCAGGACAATCGGAACACCTCGACTGAAATCGTTATTACGATTTAAACCTCAGATGCCGTTCATGTCTATAGCCCAAACAGTTTGGGTATTGAATCGGTTACCGTTAATGTGATACAATTGAAAATAGTATCCCGTATTGACGTGCGTGAATACAATCATTCGAAACAGATTCGAATTGACCTTCCGTCAGAGTAGTCCAAAATGAGGCGTTCTTATTACTGATGTATCTATATATAACTCTTTCCAACATGCAGACGTTTCCTGGTGCCTCTGCTGACGACTTTTGGAGACATATAAGCAAAAGGAGAAAATGCACATTCTAAGCAATTTCTCCATTTGCCACACTGATTTCAACTTTATTCAATAATTTTTCTTTTATTAATTCAGAAGCTCCGTATTCTTTACTAAATGTTTGTAAATGTCGTCTGCTACATATTTGTTGTATGCGGGTAAGGGTTAGATTGCCGAGTGGGAATTCGATTAAGAGTAGAAGATACGATAGGAGTGTCGAATTTCCTTCTGTAGCTGTATCTTTAATATTTGCAAAAGTTTATCAATAGAAAGTGCAAACGGATAGTACAAAAAATAGATTTAATCCTTTGCCTCATACGACAATTCGAATTTAAACATATTTTGTAAAAAAATAGAAAATCTCTATAATTGAATGGATAACCTATGACTAAAAGTGGAAAACATTGTGGCAAACTTTTGTCACTATGCTTTCAAAAAGCCGTCTGCTGCAGAGGCGTTTAGAAAGCGTCATTATGTGTGAATAAGGGTTAATATCTGCGTATTAATAAATCAGGCTTTACCAATCAGAGATAATGGACTCATCATTTGCATATCGGAGTGGTCAATTGGGATGGTATGCAGCACATCGGTGATCACGTGATTTGACAGTTGATAATTAGTGGGAGTGATATATCACCTTCGGTCTTAACTCTACTAAACACAAGCAAACACCTATTGCATGGGCAAGACAGCGATTTATTCACAAGAGGAAGTAAGCAATTACAATCTGTGCTTACTATATACATATCAAATTGTTCCGTTTTCTGATCAGAACTTTAAACATAATGACTACGATATGACTAACCCAGGCGAAAAACCAGAGATAAAAACATTTTATGAAAATACTCTGGAAACCTGTGCAGTCCAATCGCATATTAACCATTCCTTATTCAATTCTTCCAAAGCACATAACACAGTGAAATACAGAAATATCTATTAAACCCTCGTATTGGTACTGAACTCGAATAGTGAGAAGTTAACTGTTCGAAGTCTTGCTAGAACTGACCAAAACCCGTCAAACCGGTGTTATATACTCAGCCATCGCACGGCACACGATCACGTGCACACATCTCCGATATGTGTATTCGTATATGTAAGACAAACGTTCTATACTGCGTACCATAGCACTTTGAATTTCTTACCATGATACGTGTCAAAGTAGTGTGTAAGAATCGTACAACTAATGTAACATCACCAATTGAGTAATACTTTGTAATTGTGCCAGTCAATGTGATTAATCCTTTCCCTCATACGACAATTATGCAGCAGACGACTTTGAACATATTTTGTCAAAAAGTAGAAACTCTCTATAATTGAGTGGATAACCTATGATTAAAAGTGGAAAACATTGTGGCAAAAGGAGAAATTGCTCGTTTTGAGCAATTTCTTACTTTGTCACTATGTTTTCTAAAAGCTGTCTGCTGCAGAGGCGTCAAAAAGCGTATATATGAAGGGAAAGGGTTAATTGTTGACTTTATGGTGCTTTATGCCGCTTTCAACAATTGTTCAGTTATATCACGGCGTTTCCTGGGTAAGTTACCAGTACTACCAGTACACCAGCCAGTCAGTCAGTTATATCACGGCGTTTCCTGGTTAAGTTACCAGTACTACTGGTCCATTTATCCTGACACCAGCCAGTCAGTCAGTTATATCACGGCGTTTCCTGGGTAAGTTACCAGTACTAATGATCCATTTATCCTGACACCAGCCAGTCAGTCAGTTATATCACGGCGTTTCCTGGGTAAGTTACCAGTACTACTGATCCATTTATCCTGACACCAGCCAGTCAGTCAGTTATATCACGGCGTTTCCTGGGTAAGTTACCTGTACTACTGATCCATTTATCCTGACACCAGCCAGTCAGTCAGTTATATCACGGTGTTTCCTGGGTAAGTTACCAGTACTTCTGGTCCATTTATCCTGACACCAGCCAGTCAGTCAGTTATATCACGGCATTTCCTGGGTAAGTTACCAGTACTAATGATCCATTTATCCTGACACCAGCCAGTCAGTCAGTTATATCACGGCATTTCCTGGGTAAGTTACCAGTACTAATGATCCATTTATCCTGACACCAGCCAGTCAGTCAGTTATATCACGGCATTTCCTGGGTAAGTTACCAGTACTAATGATCCATTTATCCTGACACCAGCCAGTCAGTCAGTTATATCACGGCATTTCCTGGGTAAGTTACCAGTACTACTGGTCCATTTATCCTGACACCAGCCAGTCAGTCAGTTATATCACGGCATTTCCTGGGTAAGTTACCAGTACTACTGGTCCATTTATCCTGACACCAGCCAGTCAGTCAGTTATATCACGGCATTTCCTGGGTAAGTTACCAGTACTTCTGGTCCATTTATCCTGACACCAGCCAGTCAGTCAGTTATATCACGGCATTTCCTGGGTAAGTTACCAGTACTTCTGGTCCATTTATCCTGACACCAGCCAGTCAGTCAGTTATATCACGGCATTTCCTGGGTAAGTTACCAGTACTTCTGGTCCATTTATCCTGACACCAGCCAGTCAGTCAGTTATATCACGGCATTTCCTGGGTAAGTTACCAGTACTACTGGACCATTTATCCTGACACCAGCCAGTCAGTCAGTTATATCACGGCATTTCCTGGGTAAGTTACCAGTACTACTGGACCATTTATCCTGACACCAGCCAGTCAGTCAGTTATATCACGGCATTTCCTGGGTAAGTTACCAGTACTACTGGACCATTTATCCTGACACCAGCCAGTCAGTCAGTTATATCACGGCATTTCCTGGGTAAGTTACCAGTACTACTGGACCATTTATCCTGACACCAGCCAGTAAGTCAGTTATATCACGGCATTTCCTGGGTAAGTTACCAGTACTACTGGACCATTTATCCTGACACCAGCCAGTCAGTCAGTTATATCACGGCATTTCCTGGGTAAGTTACCAGTACTACTGGACCATTTATCCTGACACCAGCCAGTCAGTCAGTTATATCACGGCGTTTCCTGGGTAAGTTACCAGTACTACTGGTCCATTTATCCTGACACCAGCCAATCAGTCAGTTATATCACGGCGTTTCCTGGGTAAGTTACCAGTACTACTGGTCCATTTATCCTGACACCAACCAGTCAGTCAGTTATATCACGGCGTTTCCTGGGTAAGTTACCAGTACTACTAGTCCATTTATATTGACATCAGTCAGTCAGTCAGTCAGTTATATCACGGTGTTTCCTGGGTAAGTTACCAGTACTACTGGTCCATTTATCCTGACACCAGTCAGTCAGTCAGTATATCACGGCGTTTCCTGGGTAAGTTACCTGTACTACTAGTCCATTTATCCTGACACCAGTCAGTCAGTCAGTCAGTCAGTTATATCACGGTGTTTCCTGGGTAAGTTACCAGTACTACTGGTCCATTTATCCTGACACCAGCCAGTCAGTCAGTTATATCACGGCGTTTCCTGGGTAAGTTACCAGTACTACTGGTCCATGTATCCTGACACCAGCCAGTCAGTCAGTTATATCAAGGCGTTTCCTGGGTAAGTTACCAGTACTACTGGTCCATTTATCCTGACACCAGCCGGTCAGTCAGTTATATCACGGCGTTTCCCGGGTCAGTTACCAGTACTACTGGTCCATTTATCCTGACACCAGCCAGTCAGTCAGTTATATCACGGCGTTTCCTGGGTAAGTTACCAGTACTACTGGTCCATGTATCCTGACACCAGCCAGTCAGTCAGTTATATCAAGGCGTTTCCTGGGTAAGTTACCAGTACTACTGGTCCATTTATCCTGACACCAGCCAGTCAGTCAGTTATATCACGGCGTTTCCTGGGTAAGTTAGCAGTACTACTGGTCCATTTATCCTTACACCAGCCAGTCAGTCAGTATATCACGGCGTTTCCTGGGTAAGTTAGCAGTACTACTGGTTCATTTATCCTTACACCAGCCAGTCAGTCAGTATATCACGGCGTTTCCTGGGTAAGTTACTAGTACTACTGGTCCATTTATCCTGACACCAGCCAGTCAGTCAGTTATATCACGGCGTTTCCTGGGTAAGTTACTAGTACTACTGGTCCATTTATCCTGACACCAGCCAGTCAGTCAGTTATATCAAGGCGTTTCCTGGGTAAGTTACCAGTACTACTGGTCCATGTATCCTGACACCAGCCAGTCAGTCAGTTATATCAAGGCGTTTCCTGGGTAAGTTACCAGTACTACTGGTCCATTTATCCTGACACCAGCCGGTCAGTCAGTTATATCACGGCGTGTCCTGGGTCAGTTACCAGTACTACTGGTCCATTTATCCTGACACCAGCCGGTCAGTCAGTTATATCACGGCGTTTCCTGGGTCAGTTACCAGTACTACTGGTCCATTTATCCTGACACCAGCCAGTCAGTCAGTTATATCACGGCATTTCCTGGGTAAGTTACCAGTACTTCTGGTCCATGTATCCTGACACCAGCCAGTCAGTCAGTTATATCACGGCGTTTCCTGGGTCAGTTACCAGTACTACTGGTCCATTTATCCTGACACCAGCCGGTCAGTCGTTATGGAAACCCCGTAACCCTGAGCGCCGAAGGAGGGCAGCCATTACTACCATTTTTAAGTATTTGCTATGACCCGGGGATCGAACCCGCGACATCCAGCACCCGAGTTGGAAGCTCTACCACGCCTCCACCGAGGCGGTTCCAGTTCATGGTAACAGGTACAAGTTGACTTTTGTGAGCAATGTAGATTTAGATCAGCATGTGGATCCGAACAGCAAGATAAAGATATTCTATGTTCAAACATTAGTGAACTTATCTTCTCAGAAGCTTCTGTCAACTTATCTAGATTATGTTAAGACGCAGATGATGCATAAGCTGTTCTGAATCTAAATTTGTTTAGATATGTCAACTTGTACCTTTTCCCAATGAAGTCGTTTATTTCCCACATACAACAAATCTGCAGCAGACGATTTTGAAAACATAGTGACAAAAAACTGAAAAATCTCCATTAAAGATAACTTAATTGTTAAATAAAGTTGAAAACAGTGTGGCCAAATGAGAAATTGCTTAACATGAAAGATGTTACCTTTGGCCACACAATGTTTTCAACAGTCGTCAATTCCCAATGAAGTCGTTTATTTCCCACATACAACAAATCTGCAGCAGACGACTTTGAAAACATAGTAGTAGTATAGGCGTCTCTTCGCCTATACTACTCATAGTGACAAAAAACTGATAAATCTCCATAAAAGATAACTTAATTGTTAAATAAAGTTGAACACATTGTGGCCAAACGAGAAATTACTTAACATGAACGACTTTTACAATGTTTTCAACAGTCGTCTGCTGTTATTGCGTTAAAATGCGTCTGCAGGTAGGGGGAAGGGTTCATGCAATATTATTCGTAAGTAATAACCGCCATTTTGGACTACTGTGTGCTAACACGATTGGCAATGTTTGGATCCGAATGGACAGGACTGAATTAGCAAATACATGTAGCTGAAAGTACTGGAAATAGTGCATTCGTTTGACCCTTTTCTACACACATCAAATCTGCAGCAGACGACTTTGAACATATTTTCTCAAAAAATAGAAAATCTCTATAATTGAAAGGATAACCTATGACTAAAAGTGGAAAACATTGTGGCAAAAGGAGAAATTGCTCGTTTTGAGCAATTTCTTCTTTAGTCACTATGTTTTCAAAAAACCGTCGGTTGCAGAGGCGTCAGAAAGAGTCTATGTGAGGGAAAGGGTTAACGACTTTGAAACAAATAGGCAAAAATACGGAAAAGCTCTATAAATGTAGGTATAATTACTAAAAAGAGTTGAAAACATTGTGGCAAAACTCGTCTGCTGCAGAGGCGTCAGAAAGCGTCTATATGCTGGAAAGGGTTAAGAAACATTTAATTACATTGACAATATATACAATCTACAAACATCAAGACATCTCTCTGAACTCTAATTGAATGTTCAGTAACGAGAAGCTACAAATAGATACAGAGATTGAAGTAAATCAATGTTGATATTGTCATAAAACCTTATCATAAGCGACTGATTTTGACCCTTTCCCTCATATAGACGCTTTCGGACGCCTCTGCAGCAGAGGACTTTTTGAAAAACGTGCAATTTCTCCTTTTGTCACAATGTTTCCCACTTTTAGTCATAGGTTATCCATTCAATTACAGAGATGTTCCATTATTTGACAAAATATGTTCAAAGTCGTCTGCTGCAGAATTGTCGTATGAGGGAAAGCGTTAAACTACGTTCGTTTCAAATTTACAGACACGGGGGTTTGGGAGTGCCACTTGGAAGACAATGTCTTTCGCATCTGCTGACGCATTTTCGAGCGCTATGATAGAGGACTATCAGAAATATTGCGACAAAAGTAGAATGGTTAATCGGGATCATGTAAGGCGCCTGCATTTATTCCTTTTGTCACAATGTTTTTGTTTTCAATATTAACATGCGCATTTATATAGGTTTTAAATATCTCAAACAGGATATTTTTTTCAAAGTTTTCTCTTGCAGATTTGTTGTATGTGGGAAAAGGGTAATTGGTCATCTTTGATTTCAAAGAAGATAGTAAATCGAATAAATGAACTCGAGTTTGACGGCCGAAAAGGCCTGTTTATCCATTTTCTTTAACAACAGTTGGTATCACATGGTATATAACACTTCTACTAAACATGACCATGACTAATAGCTTGATGACACATAACTATTTAACCAACAGTCACGATAGCATTATACGTAATGTTATGTCATCCGTTTAAAGCTGGCGCCTTATATGACCCCGATCAACCATTCGCGAGCATCTTCATGACCCCGATCAACCATTAGCGAGCATCTTCATGACACCGAACAGCCATTCGCGAGCCTATTCTTAACATAAAACCAAACCACTGTTTTGATGAAAGCTCCTTAAACCTTCTGTGGCTTTTTATTATAAAAGCACCATTACATAAACATTCTCTGTAAGAAGCGATCGTTCTATACCGATTTCTGTGAAGTTATAAAGTATCTCATATTAATTGCTTGCAATAAATGATTAGCGTATTAATGAAGTGTTGTACTTCAGTTTTTATGACAATGATAACGCATATCAGACGCACACTTGTGTGAGGTAATAAGTCAACACAAGATCGCTGGTTCCATATCATAAGTTTGATAGAATACTTGATAGAACAATAGTTTGATAGTAACACGTGGCCTGATGCATATGGCCTGGCACGCTAAAACAATATGCAAATATATTATATATAAACAAGGGCCCCAACTTACTCGTCAGCCTTATGTTTGCATTTTAATCCGATAACAGTTTAGTACGATGACTATTTTATAACTGACCAAGTCATTACTGATGGGTCATACGTCATTGTTCCACAAGAATACAATCAGGTGTATTGTTGTTGACAGTTTAGTACGATGACTATTTCATAACTGACTAAGTCATAACTGATGGGTCATACGTCATTGTTCCACAAGAATACAATCAGGTGTATTGTTGTTGACAGTTTAGTACGATGACTATTTCATAACTGACCAAGTCATTATTGATGGGTCATACGTCATTGTTCCTTACGAATACAATCAGATGTATTGTTGTTGACAGTTTAGTACGATGGCTATTTCATAACTGACCAAGTCATTACTGATGGGTCATACGTCATTGTTCCACAAGAATACAATCAGGTGTATTGTTGTTGACAGTTTAGTACGATGACTATTTCATAACTGACCAAGTCATTACTGATGGGTCATACGTCATTGTTCCTTACGAATACAATCAGGTGTATTGTTGTTGACAGTTTAGTACGATGACTATTTCATAACTGACCAAGTCATTAATGATGGGTCATAAGTTATTGTATTTCTGCAATGTATATGTTAACGAATTAACACTGCAGTCTTTAATAAGAAATACTAATTGTTCCTTTGTTATTTTAAAACTTGACAAAAAGCAAATTTCCAAATAAATGAGCCGTTCCACGAGCTAACCAACATTATGGACTCTGCGTAATGTATCGACCCTAATTATCGATCAGCTAATCTGGGCCGACACATTCCGTCTCAGTGAGATAGAAGTATAAAGTAATGATTCCCCTGAATCAGAAACTCAACAGGAGGCAAACAGTGTCTGTCCGGGTTAGCCTCGTTGGTTTTCTCTGATTCTTCTCAAAATTTGAGCAACACGTTGGTCAAGATATTTAGACGACATTACCCTTATTTGTGAATACAGGGTGGCTATGCCGAGGGGTTGGCGTGAAACAGTTGTAACTAAAAACCTATTTTGAAAACCCTGGTTTAGGGGCAATGTTGACCGCTTTGTAAACAATGCAAATTTAGGTGCCATTGCTCAGAACGAGCAATGGCACCTAAATTTCCATTGTTTACCAAGAAAAACGATTTAACGCTTATAAAGACTTTATGGCGAGGTGATTAACCTTGGTGAAAAAATACCGATTTTGGTTACAACCGTTTCACACCAAGCCCTCGATGCAGTTCTATGCTAGGAAATGTGCGGTACCCAAGGGTTAATTTAAACTGATTTATTTTACATCGATTGCGAAACGAGCTTTAAGCTTATATTAATCACGCTTGATGTCTGCTTCCTGGATACATAATCAGTATTCACGCCGTTTGCGTGGAAATTCGCAAAGACAGAAATCCGCTTATCACGGGATTCGAACCCGGGACCTTTGGTTCGAGAGGCCGACCCTCTACCACTGCATCCCTATCTACCCAAGGGTTCTTGATAGTGGTCGCCGAGAGGTTCGATCGTTGATCACCTGGACTCTCATCTCGTGTGTTAACAAATAAGATACCCTGAAGGTTTGAAATATTAAGAAGAAAGGAACCGCTATGAGGGAATATGAGCCGTGCCACGAGATAACACACATTGTGGGCTCTGCCTAATGAATCGTCCCGGATCAGCACAAGTAAATGTTTTCGAACGTGGTGAAGGGTTAAACCGATTTGCTGGAAGCCTACGACATATGAACCGATCCAAGAGAAAACCAACACTCTGTGTAATATATCGACCCATATCAGCCTGCGCAATCCGCGCAGTCTAACCCAGGGCCACACATTCCTTCTAAGGGGGAAAGAGGTATAGTGTAATGATTCATGAAACAGAAAATCCACAGGAGGCGAAAAGTGTTTGTCCGTCTCAGCCTGTGCTGATTGCACAGGCTGATCTGCGTCGATACATTACACAGAGTCCATAATGTTGGTTTTCTCTTGGTACGGCTGATATTTCGATGGCTTCCAGCAAATCGGTCTGACCCTTCACCACATTTGAAAACATTTACTAAAAACTATGGAGACACTCTTTAAGAGAACAAACAATTATTGAATAAAGTTAAAAACATTTTGTCACAATGTTTTCAAAAGTCTTCAGCTGCAGAGTCGTCAGACAGACAGAAAGCGTCTGTATGAGGGAAATGGTTAAAGTATTTTATATATTGTTACTAGATGTAGTCCACGATAAGGGCCGTCCCACGAGAAAGCCAACATTGTGGTAAAGTATCGATCCGGATCAGCCTAAGCATGCCGCGCAGGCTAACCGGGACAGATCATTTTCTGTTTCAGGAATCATTATTCTATACCTCTATGACGGAATGTGTCGAGCCGGATTAGCCTGCAGGCTGATCTGGAGCGATACATTCCGTCATAGAGGTATAGAATAATGATTCCTGAAATACTTCAGCGCATTATTCGTAAATCAACATTGCGTTCTTCCACCACACAATATTTCTACAACTAACGAATTTAAAAACATCTAACAAAACTAGGATACATTTCTTTTAATGGAAGTACAAGAGAAAGTTGATGCAAGGCATCAATGTCGCCGGAAAAGACTGCATTATGTTATTTTTTACGACACATACATTCTTGACTTTCACTAGTCAAAACATACACATCATGTTTTCATCTAGGACTAATTCCAGGATATTTGAAATTTCACATACAATTTTCAGGATTTCTGTTGGTGAGAATTTTGTATTTTTTGTATTTGTCAATTAAACCACAACACATAAAGTTTGGGATTTAGATCTACATGCAATAAAAAGCTATTTAACCCCTTTCATATTTAAAGCAATATTGAAAACCTTTAAACGTTTAAAACATTGAGAAAACGATTAAATTGCTGAAGACATGAGCTTTCTCCTTTTTAATCATAATTATAATAATTATTTCACAGATGTTAAAATTTGTCCTCATATGTTTAAAAATTAAACCACACTTGTAATATCATATCAGCTCAATTGTTTATTTAAATCATTGATGCATACAATTTACAATTTCCTGCCCAAATAGATCAGCCTACACATAACCGCGTCCGGCGTAATATCTGTTTCAGCACCATAAAGATACAGTTGGGATCTACTGTTATGTCAGAATGCATATGGGTATATACAACAAATAGGCGGACAGAGAAAGCCATGTTGGGGCAATATGTATACATAGTCTAAATTGCAGCTGCAGTGCCGGTGCAACAATACCCAATTTCGCCAGACAATGAATTTTTCCAAAGTCTGATATATCAAGTTGGACATCACTTGATTTAGTTAGAATTTTGATGTTCTATCATCAGATAAATACGTTATAACGGCAATACATTACATGGTACCGTAAAAACTGCTCCAGTTCAGACAGATGTACAAAGGGAGACAACTCCTTATCCCAGTTAAACAATATCATCCTCGAATAAGATGGCTTCATTCCCTTTCCAGTTTACAAATGCGACAGTTATTTCTCATATAGCTTATGTACATGTACACGTATTTATTTTAAGTTTATGTTCATACAGTAACACGAGCGTAAATATCACCTGGCAAAGAATTGCCGTATCAAAAGTTCAATGGTACACACATACAGTTTAATATGTCAGTTCGTAACAGTGTTGATTATAATATCATGTTTTCATAACATGCATGACGTTCAACAGATGCCGATAACACACTTACACACATTTGTCGATTGATTGATTGATTGATTGATTGATTGATTGGTTGATTGATTGAGGTTTAACGCCGTTTTTAACAATTTCTCAGTCATATCACGGCGGCCAGTTCACCTACTCATATGTTTCCTGGTTTTCGCACACCAGTACTCCACACAACAATCTTCCCAAGCAATTGGCTGCTTTTCCACATAGACTTAGCCCATTGGTGGAAGACGAATGACGCATGTCGCATTGACTTTTGTCAATCGTCAGAAAGAAAGTTTGCCGAGCCGGGATTCGAACAATTTGTCTAACCAAAATTGAAATTCCACTTGGCATGAAATGGATGATTAGATATTACGGTTTATTATTTAGTAGGAATCCGCTGTGGTCGAGTGGTTAGCGTCGGGGATTTCGAAACCGGGTGTCCCGGGTTCGATCCCCAGTCGAGGCACTACGGTCATGGTGGAGTGCCCTTGGGCAAGGTACATTTTCTAGCCTAGTACTGGTTTGTTTACCTAGGGATCATGAATAATTAAATGACCTTAGCTGTCGATGCGCCATAAAACAATATACATTCATTATTAGTTAGTAGAATTATAAGTATTACGTTACCGTTCATACAATTTAAAGCTCGTAAAAATACTTCACGTTCCTTTCGTTCGCCATTCTATCAGGATGCATATTCAATACACACGAACCGCCTCGGTAGTAGTAAGATTGTCATTCTTGAGAGCGGGAGACCAAGGTTCGATCCCAACTACGTTAAAGATGGTAGTAGTGGCTTTCCTCTCTGGCGTTCAGGGTTGCGGAGATATCCGTCAAATACTGCTTCCTCATGCATAGGCCGCCTCGGTGGTGTTGTAATAAACGTCCGCCTCCGTGGTGTTGTAATAAACGTCCGCCTCCGTGGTGTTGTAATAAACGTCCGCCTCCGTGGTGTTGTAATAAACGTCCGCCTCCGTGGTGTTGTAATAAACGTCCGCCTCCGTGGTGTTGTAATAAACGTCCGCCTCCGTGGTGTTGTAATAAACGTCCGCCTCCGTGGTGTTGTAATAAACGTCCGCCTCCGTGGTGTTGTAATAAACGTCCGCCTCGGTGGTGTTGTAATAAACGTCCGCCTCCGTGGTGTTGTAATAAACGTCCGCCTCCGTGGTGTAGTAATAAACGTCCGCCTCCGTGGTGTTGTAATAAACGTCCGCCTCGGTGGTGTTGTAATAAACGTCCGCCTCCGTGGTGTTGTAATAAACGTCCGCCTCGGTGGTGTTGTAATAAACGTCCGCCTCCGTGGTGTAGTAATAAACGTCCGCACCGGTGGTGTTGTAATAAACGTCCGCCTCGGTGGTGTTGTAATAAACGTCCGCCTCGGTGGTGTTGTAATAAACGTCCGCCTCGGTGGTGTTGTAATAAACGTCCGCCTCCGTTGGTGTTGTAATAAACGTCCGCGTCGGGAGCGGGAGGTCGCCGGTTACCAACAAACTTTAAAAATGGGAGTAGGGGCTGGGCTGCCCTAACGGGTAATCATTACGATTATGGCTGGTGTCAGTAGCACTGTTTACATACTAAAAAACGCCGTGGTATAACTAAAACGTATTGACAGTTGCGTAACACACCAAACAATATGGGAAATCAAAACAGCAATTCAATTTTCGTCCAATGACATTTTATGATTGCAAACGGTAGGCAATTAATCAATCTCATTGCAGTTTTGTCACTTCGAAATTCCTAAGTTTCGGTGAATGCTGGCATATTTGACGGGGTTAAACAAACAAAAATTAAACCTCTGATTAAGATGGCCAACGGTTTGGATATTATGGTTAAAATAACTCTGACCTAACCATGACCTTGAACACTGATCCCGATTTTGGACTAGCCCTCCATCCCACCTCCACGAGCGGTAGATTGCTACTACTGGTAGTTACTTTTTTGATATACTGTAAAAAGAGTAGTTACTCCTTTGTAAATATGTAGAACTGTGTGTAACTCTGTCCCATATTTGTATATAAATATTATTTACTAATGACGAGTGAATAACTGTCTTGACCATTGAGACATTTTGGATGAAATACAGAGTAAACACTCCTTCATATCGTTTTGTTCTCTATAGCATTAAACACTCTTTTAAGGATACCAAATGCATTTCGATTTTTAATTTAAAAGCAATATTGACATGTTCTAAATGTTACCTGTTGCCGATGCATCGTTTAACTAGACAATGGTATATCCCCTGCAATTATACAAGTGATTACTTCATTAAGTTTGTTTGACTGAGTTAGAAATTTACCTTGTATTAAGTTCGAAGTGTCACAGACTATTGATGCGTATGAGGTATTAGGGGTTGTTTACACTGTCTGGGGACCAATAATGTTATCACAGGTGAGGATTTGTTTGTTTGTTTTGTTTGTTTGGAGTTTAACGCCGCTTTCAACAGCTTTGGTCATATCACGGCGGTCAGTGCACCTACCCATGTTTTCCTGGCTTTCCCACACCAGTCACAGGTGAGGAACAATGATGTAGCAGTGTAACATAACCCTCAAACCCACGGCTGACTTAACCATGACCGTTTACAATAATAATAGTAAACTTAGAAGTTTACTTTACCAAATGAGAATTATTTTTTGTCTGTTCATCTCCAGTATTATACTTTACTTTCAGTGTCTATTAAAACGAAATTGATTGCAAGCTTCTATTTTGACAGAAAATTGGTATAAAAATGAACAGATTAGTATAGCAAGAGGGCCATCAAGGAATATTTGTACTAAATTGTCTTGAAATCTGGCAAGTCGATTCAGAGAAGAATTTTACAGTTTAGGCAGTTACCCCCTTCCTGCGGTCGTGTTTTAAGTTAAACTTTAAGACAGCAACACCTGCTAAAGTATGATAATGTTCGATTTGACCTAAAATTAGTTAACCCTTAAACGTGTTGTACCGTCCTTTCTAATTAGCCCTTTAACGTTAGTCAAATGGGACCGTACAACATCATTAATTACTTTAATACATTTTCCAACGGCATAAAACTTCAGAAGTGCATATGTATTGATAATAATATACCTTATATTGACATGTATAGATAAATACAAAACCTATATGGTTTTCAGACGACTTTTTAAAACATGATGAGCATTTCTCCCTTTGCTACAATGTTTTTTACTCTATTCAACAATTACACCTTCATTAAGAAACATGAATCCAAGATTTAGAGTGTACCTCTTTCTGTCCAGTCTGAAAACAAAATCATTCATTTTATACCTTTTTGTGTGGTAAATCAAATGGTTTATCTAACTTTATCAGCATGGTTACAGCTACGAGTGCATCTTTTCCTGGTAAGACTTAGACAAGCTAAACAGTTCATCAGTACCGGATGCTGATGTGTGCAAGTAACTGACAACTTTCTTTACAGGAGGATAATTTCAGCTGATTTCTTTCCAATTGTTAAAGCCCATTTATGATGAGCAATTGCAACTTTTGCAGCGCTGTTTTCAGTTCTATTGAATATATGGTTAGTTCATCCTAAGGATCATATATACATGTATGTGAACTGTCAGGGTGATTTGATATAACTGATGTTGAAAGCAGCATATACCCCAACCATACAAACAAAGCGACATTGGAAAAACTTGGTGAGCAATTGTTGCTTTTGCTAAAATGTTTTCATTTCTTTTGAATAGCATGTTGTTCACCCAGGGAACATGAATATGTGGCTTGTCGCGCGGTGATCTGACATAAATGTTGTAAAAATCGGCTTAAAACCCAAACAATGCAAAACAAAATGACCTTTGAAAGTTTCGTAGGCAATGTTTTCAACTCTATTGAATAACTGGTTTTATTCACCCAGGAATCAAAGTCAGTGTGACTAGCATCATTCGTCTTCCATAAATGGGCTAAATAGTCCACGTGGGAGGTAGCCAGTTTACCTTGGAAGAATGTTGTGTGGAGTACTGGTGCGATAAAGCCAGGAAACATATGTTAAGTGAACTGGCCACCGTGATATGACTGAAATACCGTTGAAAACGGAGTAAAACTCCAATATCAATGGAATAAATTACTTACATTTTCAATGTTGATGCCATCTTGTTGTTCATCATCCATTTTTGCCGCGAATTTGCAGAATAAGCACTTCAGTTATAACTGTTTAGTCATAAGTCATTTATCGTAAGTTGTTTATCGTACTGTCGCGTTATCATCATCGTACGATGATAACGCGACAGTACGATGATGATAACGCGACAGTACAATGATGACAACGCGACAGTACGATGATGATAACGTGACAGTACGATGATGATAACGCGACAGTATGATGGTGATACCGCGACGGAACGATGATGATAACGCGACAATACGATGATGATAACGCGACAGTACGATGATGATAACGCGACAGTACGATACTACGATAACGAAAACGCGAGATCACGATAGTACGATGGTGAAAACGCGACAGCAAGATGGTGAAAACACGATAGTATATCGCATTATCATAATCGTACTGTCGTATTATCGCGTTTTCGTTATCGTACTGTCGTGTTATCATCATAGTACATGTCTAGGCTCGAGACTGGCACATGAGAAAGACGAGGAGCAACCTCGTTCAAGACGGAGAATAATTAATCTCATCCTTAGAAATCATGAATTCTTTTATGAATTCATCAGGGGCGTAGCTTTGCAATAATTAATGTGTAGGCCGTCTCGTGAGATAATCAATATTGCGGACTCTGCATAAAGTATCGACCCGGATCAGCCTAAGCATGCCACACTGGCCTAACCGGATAGACACTTTTCGCCTCCTGTGGATTTTCTGTTTCAGGAATAACTACTCTTTACATCTATCCCCCTAAGACGGAATGTGTCGGCCGGATCAGTCTGCGCGGACAGCGCAGGCTGATCTGGTCGATACATTACGCTATCGCCGCAGCTGCATTTTGGGGGCATTTTGAGAAAAAATGTGTAGGCACGTGCCTACAGTGCCTAAAGGGAGCTACGCCCCTGTTCATGACTCAAAATAGCTCATCTTGAGCAAATTGAATCCTCATCACGATGGTTTAAAATATCGTCTGCTTGCTTCTACAGGCGTTAGACGTTGTCCGCATATTCGGGAAATATGAACCTTTTTGTTCACTTTTAGACGACCTCTCAAAATCGGATTCCGAAGAACTGTCAAATGGATTGATTGATTGTTTGGTATTTTACGACGCTATCAACATTTTTCGGCGAAAGCTGACTAACGTGGGTCTTGACCTAGATGTTAAACAAATGATATAGATTGTAGATCAATCGAATGTTGTATTTAATGGATAATCTCGAAGAAATAAAGGAAATGAAACGTTTTGATTGGTTCATAGTTAAGTTGGCGATCCTACGAGAGGCGCCAATGAGGTGAAAATTTAAAATGAAATGTTCTGCATACTAACCTTTACTTGTTTTCCTTAAGAAATGAATTTCAGTGAAAACGTAAGAAATATAATATTTAAGAGCAAACTATTTTAAATTGTTTTTGAAACATGATAAGTTTTCAGTTATTTATCGTCAATTGAATCTTATACCTTGTTATATAATACACTTCTTGGGAGCCTCGCGTATTCTCCAGATTAATAAATGTGATAAATTCTCGGCCTTGAACGGTATTACAGTCACGTCGCGCTAGTGTAATGGATGTTGACTTGGATTCTGAAGTGAAAGGTCTGTGGTTCGCTTCCCGGCAAAGGCAAGCTTTTTCCCTCTCTCATTCATATCAAAACCAAAGTATATATATGAACTAAAACATTTATAAACCAAATATTACATATTTAACGTTATTGTTTTCTGTCATTCTAATAAGTAAGATAATATATCAAATAATATGCGCATGTTCCATCTATTAGTGTTTTCTCATATTGATCGCCGTTTATTTTAAACAAGAAGGCCAAGGTGTGCGTATATTGCTCACCTGGCTACCATAGCCCATATAAAAAGGTTACCAAGAGCAGAAAGGGTCAATATTGACGTAGGGATTAAACGTTGTATATGCTACGTTCTATGTGATATTCAGCATGTGAAGTTTGGTCGTGAAATGACAAGTTTAGTCCTGAAACCATTTGGTTTACGGTTTGGTTAACATTCACTGCAAAAAATACGAAATAATTATAAAAAAAAAAAAGATCAAGATTGAGCATTATGAAAGTTCACATATACAGTCAACATATAGCAAGAATTATTATGTCTGTTTTGTTTGTTTGTAATGTCACTTTAATCGCTTTGAATATGCCAGTAGAAAACTGAAAAATAAACAAAAGAAAATGGTCAGTTCCCTTAGAGCAAAGAGCGAAAACCAGTTGGTACGAATCGTTCATCTCGAACGAAACATGAAAAACCGGGTACGAATACAATGAATTTTAGAAATCGGATGAAATCGTGAAAACAACGAAGTATTCATTACGGAAGGAAGCAGAGACAACTTAATTACTCTATGGGAACCGATGACACCTTGTTGTCTATTAAAAAAGAAAGACCAAAATCGCCAAGCGATGACATGCTGTATTTACAAATAGAACGGGTCACGTTACGGCCATGCCTTTGCATAGTTGGGTTAACGTTGTTTTTACAGTTTCTAGAATTATACTGTAATATGTAGTAATTAAAATGAATCATTATTGATTTTTTTTAAATATTACCCATTTATTTAAAAATCTCAATATTGTAAATAGGCAAAAACATCGCCAGAAACTTTTTTCTGAGCTTTGATGAATCGGGTCGTAAACCAAACTATAAAAAAAGCGTAGCCTAGGAAGTTAGGGGAAAGTTATTAAATACCCATTAGATGTGTCTAAAGTTTTGTAATAACGGTAGAAGACATGCCTATGTTGTATCTTTTTTTTGTCTTAAATCATTTTATACAATTTATTGATTCACAAAGGTTGTTTTTTTTCAAACAAACAACAGAGGTTTTTTTTAACAATAATAACATTGGTTTCTCCCTTTTCGAATACGTCACCCCATGGTACAAAATTAAAACCTATCCCATACTGACGCCGCGCTTCCACGCGGCGTCAATGAAAGTATGTGGCTGTAACATACATAGAACTTTTGTCAGCATTATTAAGTAAAATATTAGAAAACAGCATATAAATGCACTGTGTAAAATGGAAGTACGTCAGAAGTTGGGTGGAATCTCAGACCGATGTCGTTCATCTTTTCTTGGAGGAGGCTAAATAATCGGCTGTACGTCGCTTGGCTCTTTCCTGGCAAGAAGGAGTAGACAACTGGCATCATTGTACCGGCAATCTGTACATGGATCGAATAGATCTGGTGGAAGAGGTTCGGGCATGTGTAGAACGTTCCGTCTCAGTAAAACGTGTTGGATGCAGCTAAGTGGTGGAGGTTCTCGGTTGTGGCGAAGGCAAGTATAAGGTTGTTCTGGTCACCGTCGTCGAATAGTAGAAATATGTCACCAGTGGCTGTTTCTGTCCATTTGCCGTCTAAGAATATATCTGTCTTAGTCTTTGGAAGTGGGGGTGTCTGTTTTTCTGCGGTCTCGGTACGGCATGGACTTTATGGAGTTGAAAGTAGGTATTTTTTCAACAACTTCGCGGCAGGTGTCATCCCATTCATTGTCTCTGAGTTTGGTCAGCCCTTCTGTAAACATTGGTCTAATTTCTTCTGCGCAGCGCGTCTGCTGGGTGGTTATGGTTTTGTATCCCGAATCCTGTCGGTATGTCGTTGAATGTAGACAGGAAATATTGGCAACCTCATTCGACACATCTCCAGAACACCTTGTCTTCTCTTCTTCCGTTTACGCGATAAATGTATCCGTCAAATGTCAAGTTATGGCCCCCTTTTCTGTTGATGATGTACTGAACGTTCAGCTGTGCGTTTGCCATAATTGAATATGACTAAGTGAGTGTTGGATTGTTTCATCATTTCATGCATACGTAAGTTATTCGTATGTTTCTAACGGTTTGAACTAAATTAACATCAATTAACTAACAGAACAGTTTATATTTGTTTTAAAGAAAAAAGATCAAAAGGCACAATTTTTTATTAATTTGTTCGACAGAGACCTTGACAGTTTAAACCTAATTACTACGACAAAAAACAGTACTTTAACGATTAAAAGAAAACAACTTAATTGTAACATGCATTTAAATTGTAATTATTCTGATCAATTACCGTCTATCCTTCAGATAAATTTACAGTATGAACTGAATTAATAATGGTAAAAAGTTATTCTTTATTAAAATGCATTTAATGCGTGCATCCTTAACATCAAATAAATTGATTTATGGTATGTATAGTTCTATACCCCTTTAGGTACAAGTGTGTGAAGTTGGCAGAGCATTAGACGTTAGACATTAGACATTCAAAAAAATAAAATCGAATGTCTAATTAGACGTTAGACATTCGATTAGACATTCAGAAAAATCGCAAATGTTAAATATCGAATGTCTAATTCGACATTAGACATTCGATTAGACATTCGCAAATTACAAGATCTATAACCCAAATTCGTCGAAGGTCATTGTACATTCAAAAAACGAATGTCTAATTGGTCAGTTAGACATTAGACATTCGATTAGACATTCGCAAATTAAGGGATTTAAGTACCAAATTCGTCGAAGGTCATTGTACATGCAAAAAAACGAATGTCTAATTGGTCAGTTAGACATTAGACATTCGATTAGACATTCGCAAATTAAGGGATTTAGGTACCAAATTCGTCGGAGGTCATTGTACATGCAAAAAACGAATGTCTAATTGGTCAGTTAGACATTAGACATTCGATTAGACATTCGCGAATTACGATATTTAGGTTCCAAATTCGTCGTAGGTCAACGTACAATCAAAAAACGAATGTCTAATTGGTCAGTTAGACATTAGACATTCGATTAGACATTCGCAAATTAAGGGATTTAGGTACCAAATTCGTCTGAGGTCATTGTACGTGCAAAAAACGAATGTCTAATTGGTCAGTTAGACATTAGACATTCGATTAGACATTCGCAACTTACTATACTTAGGGTTTCCAAATTCGTCAGAGATCATTGTACATTCAAAAAAACGAATGTCTAATTGGTCAGTTAGACATTAGACATTCGATTAGACATTCGCAAATTACCAAACTTAGTTTTCAAATTACTCGGAGGTCATTGTACATTCAAAAAAACGAATGTCTAATTGGTCAGTTAGACATTAGACATTCGATTAGACATTCGCAAATTACTATACTTAGGTTCCAACTTCGTCAGAGATCATTGTACATTCAAAAGACGAATGTCTAATTGGTCAGTTAGACATTAGACATTCGATTAGACATTCGCAAATTACCAAACTTAGTTTTCAAATAACTCGGAGGTCATTGTACATACAAAAAACGAATGTCTAATTGGTCAGTTTAGACATTATACATTCGATTAGACATTCGCAAATTAAGAGATTTAGGTACCAAATTCGTCGAAGGTCATTGTACGTGCAAAAAAACGAATGTCTAATTGGTCAGTTAGACATTAGACATTCGATTAGACATTCGCAACTTACTATACTTAGGTTCCAAATTCGTCAGAGATCATTGTACATTCAAAAAAACGAATGTCTAATTGGTCAGTTAGACATTAGACATTCGATTAGACATTCGCAACTTACTATACTTAGGTTCCAAATTCGTCAGAGATCATTGTACATTCAAAAAACGAATGTCTAATTGGTCAGTTAGACATTAGACATTCGATTAGACATTCGCAAATTACCAAACTTAGTTTTCAAATTACTCGGAGGTCATTGTACATTCAAAAAACGAATGTCTAATTGGTCAGTTAGACATTAGACATTCGATTAGACATTCGCAAATTAAGAGGTTTAGGTACGAAATTTGTCTGAGGTCATTGTACACGCAAAAAACGAATGTCTTATTGGTCAATTAATATCTTGAACATATTGATAACTCGAACATATCGATATCTCGAATACATTGATAAAACGAATGTTTTTAACTTGAACATTTATTGACAAATCGAACATATCGATATCTCGAACCTTTCGATATCTCGAACTTTCCAATATCTCGAACTTTCGATATCTCTAATTTTTCGGTATCTCGAACATTTCGATATCTCGAACTTTCCGATAAATAAAAAAATCGAGATATCGAAAGTTCGAGATATTTGGAAAAGTTCGAGATATCGAGAAGAAACAAATTGAGATATCTAAAAGTTCGAGATATCTCGAACTTTTCAATATCTCGAACTTTCGATATCTCGATATTTTCGATATCACGAACTTTTCGATATTTTGATTTTTTTTTTTTTTTTTTTTTTTTATCGGAAAGTTCGAGATATCGGAAAGTTTGAAAGTTCGAGATATCGAGAAAAAAAATAATCAAGATATCGAAAAGTTCGAGATATCGAGAAAAAAAAAATCGAGATATCGAAAAGTTCGAGATACCAAAAAATTCGAGATATCGAAAGTTCGAGATATTGGAAAGTTCGAGATATCGAGAAGAAATAAAAATCAAGATATCGAAAAGTTCGAGATATCGAAAGTTCGAAATATTGGAAAGTTCGAGATATCTCGAACTTTTCGATATCTCGATTTTTTTTTTTGCGTGTACAATGACCTCATATAAATTTCGTACCTAAACCTCTTTAATTTGCGAATGTCTAATCGAATGTCTAATGTCTAACTGACCAATTAGACATTCGTTTTTTTAATGTACATTGATCTCTGATGAATTTGGTACATAAATCTCTTAATTTGCGAATGTCTAATCGAATGTCTAATGTCTAACTGACCAATTAGACATTCGTTTTTTTAATGTACATTGATCTCTGATGAATTTGGTACCTAATCTCTTAATTTGCAAATGTCTAATCGAATGTCTAATGTCTAACTGACCAATTAGACATTCGTTTTTTGCATGTATAATGACCTCCGACGAATTCGGTACCTAAATCCCTTAATTTGCGAATGTCTAATCGAATGTCTAATGTCTAACTGACCAATTAGACATTCGTTTTTTTAATGTGCAATGACCTCCGACGAATTTGGGTTATAGATCTTGTAATTTGCGAATGTCTAATCGAATGTCTAATGTCTAACTGACCAATTAGACATTCGTTTTTTTTTAATGTACATTGATCTCTGACGAATTTGGTACCTAAATGTTTTAATTTTGCGAATGTCTAATCGAATGTCTAATGTCTAACTGACCAATTAGACATTCGTGTTTTGGATGTACAATGACCTCCGACGAATTTCGTACTTAAATCTGTTAATTTGCGAATGTCTAATCGAATGTCTAATGTCTAACTGACCAATTAGACATTCGTTTTTTGAATATAAAATGACCTCCGATGAATTTGGTACCTAAATCTCTTAATTTGCGAATGTCTAATCGAATGTCTAATGTCTAACTGACCAATTAGACATTCGTTTTTTTGAATGTACAATAACCTCCGACGAATTTCGTACTTAAAATCTGTTAATTTGCGAATGTCTAATCGAATGTCTAATGTCTAACTGACCAATTAGACATTCGTTTTTTGAATGTAAAATGACCTCCGATGAATTTGGTACCTAAATCTCTTAATTTTGCGAATGTCTAATCGAATGTCTAATGTCTAACTGACCAATTAGACATTCGTTTTTTGAATGTACAATGACCTACGACGAATTTGGAACCTAAATATCGTAATTCGCGAATGTCTAATCGAATGTCTAATGTCTAACTGACCAATTAGACATTCGTTTTTTGCATGTACAATGACCTCCGACGAATTTGGTACCTAAATCCCTTAATTTGCGAATGTCTAATCGAATGTCTAATGTCTAACTGACCAATTAGACATTCGTTTTTTTGAATGTACAATGACCTCCGACAAATTTGGGTTATAGATCTTGTAATTTGCGAATGTCTAATCGAATGTCTAATGTCTAACTGACCAATTAGACATTCGTTTTTTGAATGTACAATGATCTCTGACGAATTTGGAACCTAAGTATAGTAAGTTGCGAATGTCTAATCGAATGTCTAATGTCTAACTGACCAATTAGACATTCGTTTTTTGAATGTACAATGATCTCTGACGAATTTGGAACCTAAGTATAGTAAGTTGCGAATGTCTAATCGAATGTCTAATGTCTAACTGACCAATTAGACATTCGTTTTTTGCACGTACAATGACCTCCGACGAATTTGGTACCTAAATCTCTTAATTTGCGAATGTCTAATCGAATGTCTAATGTCTAACTGACCAATTAGACATTCGTTTTTTGAATGTACAATGACCTCCGAGTAATTTGAAAACTAAGTTTGGTAATTTGCGAATGTCTAATCGAATGTCTAATGTCTAACTGACCAATTAGACATTCGTTTTCTGAATGTACAATGATCTCTGACGAATTTGGAACCTAAGTATAGTAAGTTGCAAATGTCTTATCGAATGTGTAATGTCTAACTGACCAATTAGTCATTCGTTTTTTGCACGTACAATGACCTCCGACGAATTTGGTACCTAAATCCCTTAATTTGCGAATGTCTATCGAATGTCTAATGTCTAACTGACCAATTAGACATTCGTTTTTTGATTGTACGTTGACCTACGACGAATTTGGAACCTAAATATCGTAATTCGCGAATGTCTAATCGAATGTCTAATGTCTAACTGACCAATTAGACATTCGTTTTTTGCATGTACAATGACCTCCGACGAATTTGGTACCTAAATTCCTTAATTTGCGAATCTCTAATCGAATGTCTAATGTCTAACTGACCAATTAGACATTCGTTTTTTGCATGTACAATGACCTCCGACGAATTTGGTACTTAAATCCCTTAATTTGCGAATGTCTTATCGAATGTCTAATGGCTAACTGACCAATTAGACATTCGTGTTTTGAATGTACAATGACCTTCGACGAATTTGGGTTATCTTGTAATTTGCGAATGTCTAATCGAATGTCTAATGTCGAATTAGACATTCGATATTTAACATTTGCGATTTTTCTGAATGTCTAATCGAATGTCTAATGTCTAATTAGACATTCGATAATCAAAATTAGCGAATGTCTAATCGAATGTCTAACGTCTAATTAGACATTCGAATATTTTTTTTGAATGTCTAATGTCTAACGTCTAATGCTCTGCCAACTTCACACACTTTTTAGGTACCCCCTAATCCCGGATTAGTGAAAGGTGTTAAGCGGAACGAGTCGACGTTCCTGGAACAATACACGATAGTACGATGGTGAAAACGCAAAATCACGAAACTACGATATCGAAAACGCGACAGTAAGATGATGATAACACGACAGTACGATAACGAACACGCGATAATACGACAGTACGATGATGATTATGCGATATACTATCGTGTTTTCACCATCGTACTGTAGCGTTTTCCCCATCGTACTGTAGCGTTTTCCCCATCGTACTGTAGTAGCGTTTTCCCCATCGTACTGTAGCGTTTTCCCCATCGTACTGTAGCGTTTTCACCATCGTAATATCGTGATCTCGCGTTTTCGTTATCGTAGTATCGTACTGTCGCGTTATCGTCATCGTATTGTCGCGTTATCGCGTTTTCGTTATCGTACTGTCGCGTTATCATCATAGTACTGTCGGGTTTTCATTATCGTAGTTTCGTGATTCCGCGTTTTCATCATCGTACTATCGAGTATCGCGTTTCAGATCAACACATTCACATGCGATGGCCCTAATGGTATCCCGTACTGTATAAATGAATAACGGTCTGTACTATTTCATTTTTCGAGCTTGGGGCATTTTTACAAAGCTTATTCCGTCGCTTAGTAGGATGTCAACAAAGTTTCGACAGCAGCTGGTTTCAAATGTTTTATATTGTTTATACTTAACTTTCCTTGCATATATGTCCAAGTAAAAGAAGCAAGGAGGTCAAGATGAAGGGGAAAAAACGCGAAAATGCAATATTCATGAAGTGTGTGAAGTTGGCAGAGCATTAGACGTTAGACATTATAACAAAAACACCAGAATTTTCGGATGTCTAATCGAATGTCTACTGTTTAATTAGACATTCTGTGTTTTTTGAATGTCTGATGTCTAACGTCTGCCAACTTTACACACTTATATTCATGACTGTTCCGGTGTATCGTGAATTTGTTCAGACCGTGAAAAGATTCATATTTACCGTACTGCGCATGCGCAGAAAGAGCGAATAATAAGAAATTCTTGGCCGTGAAATAAATGAGACTTGTTACATTCCGGCCAATATATGCGTTGGTATCAAGTCGATCATAGAATTTTACAGGTGGTTTTCATTTCTTACGTTTGCTTATACCCCTTCAGTCACTCCATACGGCATAGATTTAACTGTCAGGATCGTAACTTTTACGGTTTTCGTTCGCTTTTTGTTTTGTTTACTCTCGATACGGGTCCCTTCAATTACCTTTTAATTGTAAATTGAACGTTTTCATTTGTTGTTTTTGATCCCAAGTATGCATACTATTTATTAGTAGATCCAGTATTGAATTATCAGTTTTCCTCATACGACAAATCGGCTGCAGACGACTTGGAACATATTTTGTCAAAAAAATAGAAAATCTCTATAATTGGATTGATAACCTATGACTAAAAGTGGAAAACATTGTGGCAAAAGTAGAAATTGTTCGATTTGAGCAATTTCTTCTTTTGTCACTATGATTTCAAAAATCTGTCTGCTGCAGAGGCGTCAGAAAGCGTCGTTATGAGGGAAAGGGTTAAGTTATTATTTATTATTTGCCCAAATGTTGAGGTGTTTGTAGATCTGTTGATTATAGTTTCTTGGTGAATGTTTTTTTATTTGTATTAATTTCTCCCCCTTTGTGTTCTAAATGTATCCCTTTCTTGTAATTCATTACAACTGTCTTTATAGTTTGGACTTCTGCCTGTTACTAGGTCCCTTATCATTGTTAGGAGATCACGTATAATAGTGTCTGAGTTTGTACTTATATAGCACTACTATTCTGATTTATGTTACAATCTTGTGTAAATTTATTAAGCCATTCTGAAAGTAATTTACTTGTCAATATGCAAAGTAGCTTCTTATCATTGTTTCATCAAGTCTTATAATTTTCATAACAGGTAAGGGTTTTCCAGCTGTTTTATAGGCTCTGTAATGGGCTCATCAATGAAATAAACTAGGGATGGGAACGAGTACCGATATTAGTACTCGGGTACTCGTCTAGTCTTCCGATCGAGTACTCGGGTACTCGCAAGAAATCGCATTTTGTTTATTCGTTCATCAAACGTCTTGTCTCTCGGAATAGTATTGTTCTCGTGCACGAAATTTGAATTGTTTTTATAAGAACAAACATGCGTTTGTTTTCACCTCTACATTTCATTTTTGATATTTGAAAGAAAATTAGTTGTTTTATTTTAAAAACAAAATAATTCAACAAATACATCCAGAATTTGCATTGGCGTAAACATCCAAACGTTTGTGTGCGGCTGTATATCTCTTTAAAGTCGCAAAAATAAAGCAAGTCAAACGGTGAGAGGAAGACAATACCAAGAATGATAAACAATACGTTAAATAAAAGAATATCTTTATCATCAATGAAAATAAGGAATATAAATCAATAATCTGAATGTTTTTTGTTCTTTCGGTTTTCGAATTATCCTGTGTTCGTAATATTTGCACTACATAGCATGCATTGAACTGACTTGGCGTCTGCTGTGCGCTTGAAATGTTTCCAGACGGAGGATTTAGCAAGACGCGTGGTTGTAAATTTGTTGATTTCCTTTCGTTCGAATAGATACAAATGATAGAGGATGGTTCTAATGATTTGACAATCAATTACATAAACAATTGCAACAGTTCATATCCAATCGTATTGATGTGTATTTCTTACAACTATCCAATTAAAACGTGTTAACAATTGAAAACACTATTACGACGTGTGAAAACCCGACGGCTCTCTATGTTTGACATATTGTTTGACATATGGTTGCTAATTGACTTGAGATTATATTCATATCGCTGACTTCCTGTGTTGTCACCTTGTTCGAAGTTGACTCGTGATTGCAATCAAATCGCCAATTAAAATGGATTAAGTACCATCTTCAGACAAAAAGGTGTTAGCTGTTTGTTTAATTTACCTTCACCGCTGATTTACCGACTTCTTTAGTAACTCAATAAGAAAAAGAGATTCAATACATTTTAAGTTTTTATTTACTTTAACATACGTATATCAGATGAAAGATAGAAAAATGGAAAATAAATAATCGAGTACTCGAATACCTATTTTGATAACCGGTACTCGGACGTCCGACCGAGTACCCGGGTACTCGCGTACTCGGTCCCATCCCTAAAATAAACAACATAACCCCAGAAATCCATTAAATAACTGGAACTCCATTAATTAACTGGAACTCAATTAATAAATGTAGTTTTACATAAATCACTTGGAGACTGACTACAGATAGAGGTAGTGACCTTAGCAGTGTTTACATCACAGTGGGATGTCTGGATTCAGAATTTTTAATGCAATAACATATATGAATACTAGTTCAGAAGGGATGGCTTAGCTAATGCTAAGTCTTAGTAAATTCTTGGGAAGAGGGTGGAGTTCTGTTCAATGTTAACAAATCAAATCTGAATAAATAGAGCAGGGCATTACCTTAATTTTGCTCACCAAATATTTAATTCTATAAGGCAGTAAAAAAAATCAAAAAAAAAATTGTTAACTTTACAGTGCATATAATTGTATCAGTTGAGCTAGGTTTATTTTTTAATATTGTTATTTTCATTATAATCTTAAGTGTTCAATAACATAGAAGTGAATCAGACGGTATATTTGCAGGGCTACAAGTAAATAAGTATTAATTTCATGATGACATAAAGGTATTCCTGACTCATGGAATATTTCCTACCAGTTTTCAAGGACCAGGTCGGGCGTTAGTCAACCAAAGACAACATTATAAAAAAAATCTGAAATCTTCTCCATAAAAGGTATTTGTACAGAGGCAATCCTTACCTAAACCAGTAATACAAATTAGTTGACAGTAAGTCTAGGAATATGTCTTCCAAATTTTGCAGCAGACAACTTTGAAACACGTATGCATAAACATGGGAAGTCAGTTGTAAACAGGATTACAATGATTTCGTAACCTAGTTATCACAAAACTATATTTTGTATACTCAATTGTATTAATTGAAAATTTAAAATTAATATTGACTTAAAAAACTAAGGCTCATTCATGCAAGCTGCTCACTGTTTCCTATAGTCTTAAAAAGGAATATACATATAGGAACTCCTTATTGTTTGTAAAGTAACAGCTGATAATTAACCATATCTTTTCTTAAAATGAGCACTGGTATAATTTATGTCCTACACCTTTCCTACATACATCATATCTGTAGAAGTCGACTTTGAAAACATGTATGCATAAACATAGGAAGTCGACATGAATGAAACAATGATTATTGTTTGGAGTTAGAAACATTGTGGCAACAAAAGTCGCACATTATGAGCTGTGTCTTCTATTGTCCAAAATGTTTTCTAGTTGTCTCCACTGTTTTAAAGTGCGAAACAGTATACCATCCAAACATTAACATTGTGTTTAATGAAAAATCAGCTATTTTTCAATGTCATTACTTGTTACATAGACCTTTAACCATTTCCATCTTATAGACGCTTTCTGATGCCTCTGCAGAAGACAGCTTTTTGAAAACATAGTGAAAAAAGATTGCCACAATGTTTTCAACTTTTAGTCATAGGTTATCAATTCAATTATAGAGAATCTTTTGTTTAAAAACAAAATATGTTCAAAGTTGTCTGCCTAAGAATTGTTGTATGAGGGAAAGGGTTAACACTCCCAATGGATTTTTAAAGCTGTGGTTACATTTTAGCTACCTATCTGTGCCATTTTCATATAGTCTGATATTTTTCACCAGCTACACATTATGTTTTTAACTTGTTTCATACATAAATACAGCAAATCTACAGCAGACAACCTTGAAAACAACTAGGCACACTTATGGAAAATCTCTATAAATGAAAACATTATAATGAAAAAGAGCTGAAAAAGTTGTGGCAACAGGAGAAATTGCTTGTGTCAAGCAATTTCTCCTTTTGCCACAATGATTTCAAAATGCATTTGCTGCAAAGGCGCAGAAAGCGTCTGTATGTGGGAAAGGGTTAAAAGGAATATACATAAAAACTCCTTATTTTTGGTTAACCCTTTCCTCATAGAGACGACGCCTCTGCAGCAGACGGCTTTTTGAAAACATAGTGACAAAAGAAGAAATTGCACAAAACGTGCAATTTCTCCTTTTGCCACAATGTTTTCCACTTTTTGTCATAGGTTATCCATTCAATTATAGAGATTTTCTATTTTTTGACAAAATACGTTCAAAGTCGTCTGCTGCAGAATTGCCGTATTTTAGTTTAAACATATTTTATTACGTATGTTACATAATATCAATATATACAAATGAACATTAAATGATAACAAAATATATAACATATGCAAATGGATTGAACTACAAGTTATAACAACATTAGTTACAGTTCTCTCCAGTGCGGCTATATAAATGTATATGTTTACCGGATTGAAAAAAAAAAAAAAAATGAAAAGAGAACTTATGAAAAGAGAACTTATGAAAAGAAAAAGAAAAACTATATTGAAATAAAGAAAAAACAGTAAGAGAAAAAAAAAAACACCACACAAACAAATAATGATACCATGCCGCCCAGTCCCCATAGAATCCTCACTCCTCACCACATACACTGTTCATCCTACGAACAGTGACAGCACTCAGTTACTTTAAGTTATTATCAAGGTTGAAAACGTTTTGTCTGTTTAATATATTTTTGGAAATGATGAAAAATAAGTTGATTATTCTCTAATGCTAGATCTGCATTGCCGTATAATAATTTAATGGTACTTAATGGGTGGAATTCACGAGTATTTGTAAATAGTTGCCGTCTTTCAATTCTGAAAAGGTCACATCGAAAAATAAAATGTTCTGCATCTTCGAATTCATCACCACATGCACAAATGGGAGTATCTCTTAAGTGGTTAACATAAAGGTCGGCGTTTAAATTACTGCAATTATTTCTTAATCGAGTATGTTGAAACGATAAGTATCGGTCACCGAATAAAAATAACTTAGGTATTAAGTTATTTTTATTCGGTGACCGATACTTATCAATTCAACATACTCGATTGCCGTATGAAGGAAAGGGTTAAGTAAAGGCTGCTAATTAACTATATATTTTCTTAAAATGTGCACTGGTATAAATTATGTCCTACCCATTTCCACATACATCATATCAGTAGTAGTCGACTTTAAAAAAAATGTATGCATAAACATGGGAAGTTGACATGAATGAAACAAAGATTATTGTATGGAGTTGGAAACATTGTGGCAACAAAAGTCTGCTCATTATGAGCTTTCTATGCCATTTTCATATAGTCTGATATTTTTCACATGTACAAATTATGTTTCAAACTTTAATCCTCATAATAAACCCAAATATTAATCTTGTGTAAATTTATTTAGCCATTCTAAAATTAATTTACTTATTAAAAATGTTTCATCAAGTCTTATAATTTTCATGGCTTAAAAAAACAAGGCTCATTCATGCAAACTGCCCACTGTGTCCTTTAGTCTTAAAAGGAATACCTAAGAACTCCTTACATGTATGCGTAAACATGGGAAGTTGATATGAATGAAACAATGATTATTGTTTGGAATTGGAAACCGTGTGGCAACAATGGTCTGCTCATTATGAGCTTTCTATGCCATTTTCATATAGTCTGATATTTTTCACAGCTACAAATTATGTTTCAAACTTTGGTCCCAATACAAAACCAAAATATTAATCTTGTGTAAATTCATTTAGCCATTCTAAAATTAGTTGACTTGTTAAAAATGCTATTTCAGTCTGTAACTTAGCCCCACATTTCCCGAGAATTCATAGAAATGGGCTATCTGGTTATCTCAGCAGGGTCTGTAATTAACACCCTGGTGTGACCTTTAATGGCCCTAAATTTCTTCATTATAATTCCCTCATCAGGTAATAAACCGTTAAGAAGCCTAGACAAGTGAGTTCTCAATCTACCTTGATAGAGCTAGTGGAAATATTATAAATTCAACAAGTTGTATTAATCAATATGTTTTATTAACCATATATTCGACATGAGAATATTCTGATCATTTAACAGAAAAAAAATCTAAAAAAGGATGATTTTATCATGTTAACATATCTATTCCCCTCATAAAAAACCTCTTCTGGTGGGCTGCAGCAAACAACATTTGACAAAAACATTTAGGCAAAAATGATAAATAAGAAATTTTGCCTTTTGTTACAATGTTTTGTTCATTCAAAATATTTTCTTTTATTTGATGACAGTTTCCATATTTTTGGCTAATTGTTTTCAAGTCTTCTGCTGCAGATTTGTTTTATGTGGGAAACAGTAACTGTTGTTTCAAAGAATATTCTTGCCTCTAAATTCTTATTTATATACATGATCAAACATATTTGACTGGATGTCAAACAGTCAGTGTTTAATTATGTATTTAGCCAATTGTATACATATTGTCAACCCTTTCTCTCATATAGACGCTTTCTGACGCCTTTGCAACAGACGTTTTTTTTTTAAAACATAGTGCAATTTCTCCTTTTGCCACGATGTTTTCTACTTAAAGTTACAGGTAATCCATTCAATTATAGAGATTTGCTATGTTTTGATAAAATGTATAAAGTCGTCAGCTGAAGAAATGTCGTATGAGGGAAAGGGTTAAACAAATGCTTTGACTTAATTTATCAAAAATGTGTATTGATTGGTCAATATATTCAACAATAATTGATACTGTATAACCACAGCATTCATTAATTGTGAAAGGAAGCCGTTGGTTAACTAACAATACATGTCCTTTGGCTGCAGATACTGTTTGTGTATGACCAGGCAATATGACAATATTGCCAATTTGTTATAATTCATACATACACAATCTCATGTACGCATACAGGAGATATAATTTTATCCAGCACCCACATGACAATAAATATCGGACTTAAGTTGATGATATGTAATGCCATTGCGACTGAACAAAAAGTTAAGCAAATACAATGAAGATATGTAATTGATCAGTTAACAAAAGTTGCTTAATACTTTGGTATACAAGTAATAATCAGTAAGTAAGTAAATCTTTGATTAAAAAGACCTGACTTTTTTTTTTGTATAACATATAATAAAACATAAAACAAAGTTTGTTGGAAAAACACCCGGCCCCTAGCTTGGGCCTATATGTCACTATATACAAAGGTAATGTATGTGTACCTAAACTCACTAATTCTTATTAATATGTGGTACAGGTAGTCTTACTATACATATATAGACATCTATAATTATTTTGATGGCGACGCTACATATTGTACAATATGCAGTTATTGCATCCCTGAACGGAGACATCAATTATTTCTGATAATTTCGTCTATTTGTAAGGATTTTAACACTTTTCCTACGACAATTCTGAACATATTTTGTCAAAATATAGAAAATCTCTATAAATGAATAGATAATATATGACAAAAAGTTGAAAACATTGTGGCAAAAACAGAAATCGCACGCTTTGTGCAATTTTTTCTTTTGTCACTATGTTTTCAAAAGCCGTCTGCTGCAGACATAAGTCTAAATACAATTAATGGTCGGTCATAAGTGCTACAGGCGCTCAATTATTTTATGTATTTTCAAAAGCGAATCGACTTACTTGATATAACCCAATTCTATGATCATATAATATTAAAGAAACACATAATTGAACAAAGCATTTTTATACAGGTAGTTTTATCATTCACTGCATACTGTATGTTTTAATGTTACAACTGCTAATCACGCTCTTTCCTTTAAAGGAGACGTAGCACGGATACAAAATAAACTGTGTAGTAGAGTGATTAAAATAACATGTATGTTTAAAAAGCCTTTACCGAAACGAAAAGGTAAGGTCATATTCACATACAGCTGGCAAACAACATAATATAGCCATGAACAAAGTAATCACACAGCGAGCCACAATGTTTCCAAACGACGTCTGCTATTAGGGCGTCAGAAATGGGAATAGTTTAACATTGATATTAACATTTAGACTATTTGTAGTAAGCTTGTATCGGGTCAGTTTTCACTTGATTTTGATTTGAGAGTTGATGTAAGTAGTCTCTTCCGACGAGTTCCATGCTGTGGTGTATCATCAAGCATTCGTTTTGTTTTCCTTTGACGACATTCTGGAAGATCACCTAATGACCCAAAGTGCGCTTCAGGGCCAAAGTCATATTCGAGTTCACCACCACTATTTCGTTTGAGAATTCCGCTTCCAACAAAGTTTGGAAGCACACTGTCATGGTTCCCGATAGTTTCTATGTAATCTATTTGTAATTGAAATAGGTCACATAGTCTCTCAATAACTGAATGAGGTGGTAGCCATTTCTTTGGATTTGACGTTTTGAAGCCACCCTTTTGACTGGCATCTTCTTTTTTGCATATAATGATAGCCCGAATGTCATGAAAGGAAATATTTGAATGTTGGAGTCTTTTTGGAGTGAACAGATCTTTTATCAAATTGACGAAAATGTTTTCAAGTTAATTCAATAATTAATAATTAATTATACATTCAATAATAAAGATTGTTATAGATTTTTTCTAAATGTAGTCCGTTGCAGAATAGTTGTGTGTGGGAAAGGGTTAAATAAATATTACAAATCCAAATATAAATGATAAAACTTTCATATTGATTTCTTTTCTTAAAAATTAAAATATAATGCACAAGATTTCAAATATTGTCTGTCTGCTATATAACTGATCTAAAGTGAGGTAGAAAATCCTCTTTACAGTTACCAGATAATGGTCAGGAATTAACCGCTGGGTTGCATGCTGTGAAATAGCCATTTAGACCCCTAATTGCTTCATGGTGATTTGGAGGTGCGAAAACAGCTCTGATCAATTTTGAGGAAATTTCTGGGGCCAAGTTACAGACTGATTTCATACAGATGTTTGTTTTTTGGAAGCCATGGAGACCTCCAAAGTAGCTTCTTATCATCGTTTCATCAAGTCTTACAATTTTCATGCCTTAAAAAAAACAAGGCTCATTCATGCAAACTGCTCACTGTTTCCTATAGTCTTATAAAGGAATACACATAAGAACTCCTTACATGTATACATAAACATGGGAAGTTCACATAAATGAAACAATGATTATTGTATGGATTTGGAAACATTGTGGCATCAAAAGTCTACTAATTATGAGCTATATATGCCGTTTTCATATAGTCTGATATTTTTCACAGCTACAAATTATGTTTCAAACTTTAATCCCCATACAAAACCAAAAATATCATCTTATGTAAATTAAATTAGCCATTCTAAAATCAATTAACTTGTTTAAAATGCTATTTAATACAGATGTTTGTTTTTTGGGAGTTATGACGACCTCCAAAGTAGCTCTTATCACCATTTCATCAAGTCTTACAATTTTCATGGCTTAAAAAACCAAGGCTCATATATTCATGCAAACTGCCCACGGTTTCTAATAGTCTCATCTACTGCATTCTTCTTGCCTACACTTATGCCTGCCGGTAGCTCAGTCGGTAGCGACGCGGGCTGTCAATCCAGGGGTTGTGAGTTCGAATCCTGGCTCGGCCAACTTTCTTTCCGACGATTGACAAAAGTCAATGCGACATGCGTCATTCGTCTACCACCAATGGGCTAAGTCTATGTGGAAAAGCAGCCAGTTGCTTGGGAAGATTGTTGTGTGGAGTACTGGTGTGAGAAAACCAGGAAATGCATGAGTAGGTGAACTGGCCGCCGTGATATAACTGAGAAATTGTTAAAAAAGGCGTTAAACCCTAATCAATCAATCAATCAATTGCCTACACTTATTAAATAATGGAGTTATTTGAGGAGTGTGGTTATAACGGGAATCTGCTTTTGAGGGGATAGATAAGCATTTGTATTTATATATAATCATCCTGTACCACATCAACGGTAGCTCAGTCGGTAGAGACGCGGGCTGTCAATCCAGGGGTTGTGAGTTCGAATCCCGGCTCGGCCAACTTTCTTTCCGACGTTTGACAAAAGGCAATGCGACATGCGTCATTCGTCTTCCACCAATGTACTAAGTTTATGTGGAAAACCAGCTAGTTGGAAAGATTGTTGTGTGCAGTAGTGGTGTGAGAAAACCAGGAAACACATGAGTAGGTGAACTGGCCGCCATGATATGACTGAGAAAATGTTAAAAAAACGGCGTTAAACCCCAATCAATGTACCACATCAGAAATGCTGCCACATTATTTGTGTCATTATATTGTGTAAGGATTGCAGATGAGGATGCATTTATCAATAAGAACATTCCCATTTCCTGCAATTCTTACACCTGAAGTATATAAACTCCACTTGAAATTTTCTTCCGGGAACTTATTTTGTTCCAGAGATGTTTTCAATCCTTTCTATCAGATGATGGGCATTGGCTCTGATCTAAGTGTGGTTATTTAAAGAGATATTTTATTTGTGTGTATAACCTTTCCGTTTTGTTCTTTTTTCGTTATATTCTTGTTTCAAAAATAAAATAAATATATCCTTATATACATTTTTAATTGCACTTGGCCATACTATATGGTACAAACTTAATTAGAGAGTTAAAGTGTTTCAAAGAGCACGTGACGTGGTAGCAGCTGAAAATACCCTTGACAATCATTACAGATTGAAATAGAGCCCGGCATACAGATGCAATAGCTCGTCCCATTTTACTAAGTGTCTATACACCCAACAATATCTTTTCGGCAAGAAAGATGTATAACCCTGTGTGTAATTTTCTTCTTCTTAGAAACAAAACATCTTTTCTTATGATTATCACCATCAAAGATTAAAGTGTACGTTAACGCAGCACTGGACAAGTTGTCCTAGAACCAACTGTGAGAACGGACCTAGAATATGAACATAGGAAAAGGGACCAGGTGACTGACTGAAACTATAAATATAGATAAAGGGACCAAGAACCGACTGTGAGTATGAGAATATAGAAGGGACCAGGTGTCCCAGAACCAATTTTGAACATGAGTATACGTAAGGACCAGGTGTTCAATTACTGACTGACTGAGTATAGAGAAAGGGCCCAGGTATCCTAGAACTGCCTGTGATAGTGGGTATATAGAAGGGACCAGATGTCCCAGAACTGACTGACTATGCGTATAGGGGAGGGACCAGGTATCCCAGAACAGACTGTGACTATGAGTATAGGTGAGAGATTAGATGTCCCAGAACCCACTGTGAATATGAACATAGGGGAAGGGACAAGGTGTTCCAGAACAGATTGTGAGTATGAGTATATGGGAAGGGCAATATGTCCCAGAAGCGACTGACTGAGTATAGGGGAGATAAAAGGTGTCCCAGAACTGACTGTGACTATGAGTATAGGGGAGGGATCAGATGTCCCAGAACCCACTGTGAGTATGAGCATATAGAAGGGACGAGGTGTCCCAGAACATATTGTGAGTATGAGTATATGGGAAGGGCAATGTTTCCCAGAACTGACTGATTATGAACATACTGAGATGGACAAATGATTTTTTTTAGCAAATTTACTTCAATGATATAACCTGAGACGATAACTTAAAACAACATAGGTACACTATTGGATGAAAGAATACCTATTATTGATCAATCTGCCACCTGCGATACCATCGACTAATACATTCTCATCAAAGAACATCACAGTTAGAACAGAGTCTCCAATTTGAGTCTGAGATGGGTCGATTATTACGTATGAAGCTGCTTTGTGTAGAAATGATGACACGTGTGAGAGATGAAAATGATGGTGAATGCCCTCATGTGGATAACATTACGGTCTCACACCTCTGTACTTTCTCCTAAATTAATGTTTATATATAATTCAGTTACAAGAGAGAACTACATAATTGAAATAGCTTGGATAGTCAATTTAAGGTCCAAAAAGATGTTCACAGACATTTTATGAATTTCGGACGGACAGATGGACACCACAAACTAACAGAAAGTGGTGTAGATGGATTGATTTGATTAAGTAAATATATTCATAGAAGACGTCTAGACCCCCTACCCCAACACTACTATGAACACCTGTTGAATTATATATACATATGAATTCCATGTCTTTCGATTTGTTTTACTTATGTAAAATTATAAGATAGATTGATTGATTGATTGAGGAATGAAGAGATGGGCAGGAATGTCAATGTAGGTGTTATACCATTAACCCCAATTTCATGTAAGCAGTACAAATGTAATGTTGAGTTATAGTGGGTAGGTAATATCACCTGTCTTTTCGTTACGGTAATCATTAATTAATTAATTAACTAATTAATTAGTTGATTGACTAGTTGTACAGGTAAGTCACAGGTGTATCACCCCATACCCGCCGTAGGTAATATCACCTGCTTTTCGTTACAGTAATTATTTATTAATTAACTAATTAATTACTTGATTGACTAGTGGTACAGGTAAGTCATAGGTGTATTCACTCCATACCCGTCCTGCCCCGGTAGCTCAATCGGTAGCGACGAGGGCTGTCAATCCAGGAGTTCTGAGTTCGAACCCCAGCTAGGCCAACATTCTTTCCGACGTTTGAAAAAAGTTATTGTGACAAGCGTCATTCGTCTTCCACTAATGGGATAGTACTGGGGTGAGAAAACCAAGAAACATATGAGTAGGTGAACTGGCCGCCGTGATATGACTGAAAAAATGTTGAAAACGACGTTAAACCCCCATTCAATGAATCACCCGATACCCGCTTATTTTAATGTATAAATTAATTACATTTACATTTATTTGACGTGTCTTAAGGTTTTACTAAGGAGCCTAATGTAATGCCTAAAATGCTCAGTTTTACATTATTTCAGTTCGCTCAAACAGAAGAACGCATGTACATAATTAATGTTAATATCGAGAAGATGGAACGAAGTCGAAAAATACAAATCTAAATTGCATTAAATCAACCTGTCTTAAGATTTTCACGCCTTAAAATTTTCACGACCGTACTGTGAGAAATGTAAGGTCTGATAAATGTCACGGTCTGCCTATTCTCACGCTACACCGGTTAGCTGCATTGAGTTTACACCCCAGCGATACACGTACGCGGTAATTTTACTTTCAGAGCATTAATTTCGTTGATATGTTTTGAATTTATATTAGTATTATACTTTTTTTAAATCTTATAATAATTATATATACACAAGTAAGAACATTTTCCAACGTAAAGACAGCATTTGGCGCATTTGCAACAAATTGCTTTTGAAAACAAGACATTGCTCGTAATGGTACATAATATTAAGTTGTCTGACGCAAATGCATTCTTAGAGCACAACACTCTAAGTTCATAGAACCTACAGAGAAAGTATAAGTAACAAGAGTATCAAATACATTATCGTTGCCGAAGTTCTGTTTGCGTACACTGTAGAATGGGACTAACTGGTATGCGCATATAGGTTGATCTCAAAACTATCCACTTCATTAATCACGAATGATTTGTATGCTGAAATAAAGGCCAATACAAAATTTTAATGGCAGATTCTTTAATACTTTTATCACTGCCTACTGTTTAAAAGTTTACAAGCTTTACATCTAATGAAAATGTTAAATAATTCTCCCATATTGAAAACTTCAAATGTATACAGTTCATAACTCAGACAGCTTTTGATATCAATATCATTGTTTTTCATTCATGGCTACCTTACCGAACCATGCGCCGATTACTGCTACTTTACCCTACCCTGCTTACTGATACTACCTTACCCTAAATTGCTTTCTGCTAATATTTCCTTATCCCAATCTTCCCTGCGTACTGCTGCTACTACTACTACTACTTTTCCAGACACTGATTACTGCTGCTACTACTACCCTATCCTTCTGAACACTACACTTGTATACATATTTAAATGATTAAGCGGATTTGATAAGGAGGAGTAAACTGTTCTTGTCGATCCTATATTTTATTATGACTCAACCAATCCAAATATTGTTGATATTCAAAAGAATCTTCTCACTAAATTTAAAACATTCCTCCCCATACAGTTTGTTCATTCAGACCAATGTATTCTTGCTATATGTTGAATTTTTCTTTTAATTTCATAAATACTCAATTTTGATAATAAATATCTTTTAACTTGTTAAAATTACTTTGCATTTTTGGTTTATATACAGGTACTCCCGCTTTTTTTATCATAATTCTGCTGAACTGGAAGGAGAATAGACTTCCCCCCTCTTCTTTCAAAGCTTTTGTCACACTTAACTTATAAATAGAGGCATTAAACATTACGTTAACATATGTGAACAATTTGAGCACCTATGCTTTTTTTTTTATCTAATTGATCTAGTCAGAAGAGATTTAAAACCTTTATTGGTAAAAATTAAGAAACTTCAGCTTGTATGACACATTATAGTTGCAGTGAATGTTAAGCAAACTGTAAACCAAATGGTTTCAGGACTAAACTTCTCATTTCACGACTAAACTTTAACTACTGAATGCCACATATATCTTAGCATATAAAACGTCTAATCCCTACGTCAAAATTGACCCTTTCTGCTCTTGATAAACTTTTATTAAAGACGTTGGTAGCCAAGTGAGCAATATATGCACATCTTGGCCTTCTTGTTTAAAAAAACCCGGACAATTTGGCCTTCTTGTTCAAAATATTTACATTTTGTCTGTTTGCACAGGTTATTTAAATGTACTGAACTGCATCTGCTTCCTTTAAGTCGTTCTTCAAAATCATGCGCGGCGTCTTTGATGTTTTGCCCAAAATTCGGCATGTAAGTCCTTTGAACGAAATGAGATCACCCAGAGGAACGCCGATGTGTATCTCCTGAAATCAAGAGAAGCTCAATATTGATGATACTATGTGTGATAACTTTGCTCTCTTTCGGGACCATCTTAATCAAGAATTGTTTTTGTCTCTCGGTGATTTGCTTACTTTGCTTACTCCTTCACTCGAATCATTGTAATGTATATTTTTGTAGACAACAAGAGAAGCGATAAAAACACTCCGATTTACTTCAATTCAACTGTGTTGAATTTTATGAAGTGCTACTGATTTTTATCATGCGTGCAAAACAAACTCATAAGTCAAGGCTGAAAACACGAGACAGTTGAAATAACGTTGCTTTATATTATACAGCATGGGCGCTATTGAGGGAGATCTTTTACTTTTTGTCAATTGGCTTAGAATTAAACAAATGACCATGTATACTTCCATAGTACATGCTTTCTCCAACAGATGACGCTGTTAAACATCTTATTGCATTTACCGTATTTTCACGTATGCACTGTCCATTATTTCTGCATACATGTGTGTACAGCGTATCTTTTGATGTATATCCTCAAATCACAATTTTATTAGTTTACCATACATATCTGAGGATTAGAAATAATACATATACTTTAGAGGAGCCATCATGACGCCATTAATGACGGCCGTAATAACAACCTGCAACAAGCATTGCTGGGAAGCTTATAAAGGTTCGATAACTCTAGCCATTTGTCTGAAGAACCGAGATAACAAGCAAGATTCAGCTTAACATATTGTATTCAGCAATTAAAGGAGTACATTTAGCACAGCTGAACCTTTTGTCTTTTAGGATTTAGAGCCGAGTCTCGCGGGTTTGCTACTCTCTCGCGACGGTCATCCTGGAATGAATTCGATAAGTCACATTTTAACTTGATACTGGTCTAAACACCCAGGGAACATGCATCATTGCTCTATCGTCGTGCTATAAGTGCTATAAGTGCAAGAATATTGCGAACGACTAAAAACCCCAATAAAAACAACATTTGAACGAACTATATAGCGATGTGTACTAGTATCATGTATGGGGACAATAAACGCTGTACTTTGTAATTATTGATGTACAGGGATACACTAGTGTTCACCAATTCGAGATATGGTTTGCTTGACACGTTTCATTTATTTTACAGGTTGCTACCATAACTTAATAGGGAACAGTTTGAACAGGACGCTGCTACCATAACTTAATAGGGAACAGTTTGAGCAGGACGCGAACGATTACATTCTGATTTTACTGATATATTCTAAGGTATCTTTATAATAATTTTCTTTTTTGTTTTGAATTATTGTTGTGACGGGTTTATTGTAGGTATCATTAAATTAAAGGTTATGCAAATTGTCCAAATATATTTACTTAGCGAATCTTAAAAGAGATGGTGAAACTTAATTTTAAAGTGTCATATCTGTGACTTTCTTTGTCTATTTTTTTAATGTGAATTTCCTACCAATAAATAGGTCATTTATGGACCATAAATATAACTCATTTTTTCTTTGGGATAAGATAAGTTCATTCTCAAGTTTTTATCAGACAACCTTTGCTCGAAATATGCAGAATTAACAGTCAATTATTAAAACGAGTGTTGGTCGGGACTGAACCCAATAATACACAGGTCTAGAAGAAAACATTGAGTAGCCGAAAATTTCAGTATATTTTGTTATCCGTTGATTTGAAATGAATAACGTATTTGACAAGTTTTAATTGAATCTTTAGGCAAATAAATGCGTATCTGTTGAACGGTCTGTGTTAACTTCTCTGGGTGCCATTTTCCTAATTTTCCGGTCATCTCACGGAAATAAGCGAGTTAAGTTCAACAGGCGCAATACTATACTTTCACTACTAAATTCAAACCATACGTATGGTGCATAGTTGTGGTTCCCTAAGCATGTTATCAACAGTATTCACACATGCCGTTAGCGCCTTTTCTGTATTCAATACTAAGTTTGAGCTAGTTTACAGAACGTACAGTTCTTTCAGCCAGACTAGAAATACTACCTTATGCGAACAGTTATCATATGTGTGCCTATAGGGGCGTAGTTCCCTTTAGGCACTATAGGCACGTTCCTACACATTTTTTCTCAAAATGCCACAAAATACAGCTGCGACGATAGACATCTGCGTAATGTATCGACCAGATCAGCCTGCGCTGTCCGCGCAGACTGATTCGGTCGACATATTCCGTCATAGGGGGATAGATGTATAGAGTAGTGATTCCTGAAACAGAAAATCCACAGGAGGCGAAAAGTGTCTATCCGGGTAGGCCTGTGTGGCATGCTTAAGCTGATCCGGGTCGATACTTTACGCAGAGTCCACAATGTTGATTTTCTCACGAGACGGCCTACACATTGATTATTGCAATGCTACGCCCCTGGCCTATGTTTATCGTGTTTACCTCACCTGAGCATGAAGTAGAGGGTGATCTATTGTAATCAAACCATCATCGTCCCGGCGTCCTTCGTCTGTCTGTCTGTTCATTTTTTTCATATTTTTCTTACAAACAACTTCTCATCTTAAACCAATTTAGCACATTTAAAAAAGACTTAAGGCAAAAGTTTCTTAGGTGGTTGTCCTCTTTCAAATGTGTTCAAAGAAATGAAATCCATTGGCGCTCGGATACCAAAGGTTTAGGCCCAATTTGAAAATAGGTTGGCACAAAAAAATTCGAGGGCTTGGCGTGAAACAGTTGTAACTCAAATTGGTATTTCTTTACCAAGGTTAATCACCTCGCCATGAAGTCTTTATAAGCGTTAAATCATTTTTCTTGGTAAACAATGGAAATTTAGGTGCCATTGCTCGTTCTGAGCAATGGCACCTAAATTTGCATTGTTTACAAATGGGTCAAAATTGCCCCTAATCCAGGGTTTTCAAAATAGGTTTTGAGTTATAACCGTTTCACGCCAAGCCCTCGAAATGTTCTTTGGGTAACCCTATAACAAGATCTTTCGTAATTTGCTATACAAGGGGATTCGATGAGGCTTTTTCCCTCTTGTATTTATAGAGTTTAGAACATTTGAAAACTATTTTTAGAGTTCTGTTAAATCAGGAGAGCGATATAGGACCATCAAGAACCTCTTGTTATTACACAGTATCTAATAGATTATTTTCCCCTTTCAATACATCATAGTACAAGACGAATTTTGAAGTAAAGTATCAAAGACTTTGAAGCATGACTTAAAGGAAGCAGATGCAGTTTAGTACATGGAAATAACGTTTAAACAGACAGGATGTAAATATTTCGAAAAGGAAGGCCAAATGTTCCTTTATTTTAAACCATATGGTTTACAGTTTGCTTAACATAGACTGCAATTACAATGTGTCAAAGAAGCTGAAGTTTCTTAATTTTGTTATCAATAAACGGTTTAAAAGCTGATCTAACTAGGTCAATTAGATAACAAAACAAAACAAAAAAGAACACATAGGTCCTTAAATATTAATATATATTAAGGTTTAATGCCTCTGGTTATAATGTTATTATGACACAAGCTTTGGAAGGAGAGCGGGAAGTCTATTCTGCTTCCAGTTAGCAGAAGTATGATAACAAAGACGGGAGTAAATTTACAAAACTACGAAGTTATTTTAAAAAGTGTAAATGTAATTTTTATATTTATGTATTAAAATGTTTTATGTGAGCTTTTAACTACTATCCTTTTAAGATTTAGCAGATGTAGCGAATTATTAGAGTTCCTTGTTCGAATATACCAATGGGATTAACTACCCGAGTCTAACGGTCGAAATGTCCTATAGCCTTTAACTCCCTTCTTAAAGTCCATTCTAAAAATAGTCGATTGTATAAGCAAATTAAAGAAAATATCAAAATTGAACATTTATGAAATTAAGTCACATGTATAGTCAACATATATCAATAATACAATGGACAGAATGAACAAACTGTATGAGGGAGGAACGTTTTAAGTTTAGAAATTCAACATAATTTTATAAATAGGCAAAACCAAACAATTAAAAAAGCGTAGCCTAGGAGCTCGTCGAAGTCGTAAATCAAACTATTAAAAAGCGTAGCCTAGGAAGTTGGGGAAAAGTTATTATATACAAATTAAATGTGTCTAAAAATTTAGGTAAAAGACATACGTATTTTGCATCTTTTTGTTTCTTAAATCAGTCAATACAATTGATTGATTCATAAAGGTTGCTTTTTTCAAGGTTGGTTGCTCCCTTTTCGATTACGTCACCCCATGGTACAAAATTAAAACCTATCCCATACTGACGCCGCGCTTCCACGCGGCGTCAATAATGTTCACATACTATTTGTCTTTATCATATTTTCTATCAACGGCCTTTATTTTGCAGCTGTACGATGTGCCGTCATGTACTGTTAAGACCTAACATCATTCACACTTAATATTTGATTTAATCTCCACTAGCCGAGAGCTAGTCCAGCTTATGTCGTGGCGAATTGTCCGTCGTGCATGCGTACGGACGTCGGTGTCTCTATTTTGGACTTCAAACGACTTCTCTTCTGTAACCACTGGGCTAATGCTGATGAAACTTTATAGAAATCATTCACTCAATGACCTCTTCTGAATTCTTTCATTTTCTATCGATGCAAATTTCTTATATCCATGGCAACCCATTTTTTCTTCTAAAGTTCTCCTCCTAAACTTGTCAGCCTATTTTCAAAAAATTTAGAGACATGTTTATGAATCTTTAAAGAGATTCCATCAAGCCATGTTTATTGGTCAAAATATGGCGGTCTAGGTGCTTGACTGTTTAGTCTGATATGACTATAATGAAAATGTATAAACAATCCTCTAAAAGTAGGTTGCCAATCATGAAATAATATATATTCCTTTGTGAACCCTCTGTGAGATTTTTAAAGCCATGTTGACTGGTCGAAAACATGGCCTCCATGGGGGGGTTGGTCTGTTTTTCATTATATGGTTAAATTGAAAACATAAATATTTTCAACTCCGAAATTATCAAGCCGACTTTCAAATACCTTTGTAAAGATGTTCCCTAAATGAACCTCTATGGGATTCCGTCAAGCCGTGGTGATTTTTCTAAAAACATAGTCGCTAGGGCAGGAGCTATTAGTCATATATGGGCTTTAGTCTTTAGTATAAACCTAAACAAAATCTTCTCCTCCAAAGCTATTAGGAAGATTTTCAAATTATTTTGTTAAAATGTCCATTGAGTGAAATTTTACGAGATGCTTTCAAGTCATGTTGATTGGTCGAAAACTTGGCCTCCATGGAGGTGGGTCTGTTATTCATTAGTTGGTTAAAGTGAAATATTTAAATATTTTCAACTCAGAAGTAATCAAGCCGACTTTCAAATACCTTTGTGATCATTTATGGGATTCCGTCAAGCCTTGGGGATTTCCTTTTAAAAACATAGTCGCTAGGACAGGAGCCTTTAGCCTTATATGGTATTAAGTCTTTAGTAAACACCTCAAATATCTTCTCCACCAAAACTATTTGGAAGATTTTCAAATTATGTTGTTAAAATGTCCATTCAGTGACTTTTTATGAGATGCTTTCAAGCCATGTTGATTTGTTGGAAAATATGGCGGCCAGGGGACGGGGCTGTTTTGTCTTATATGGCTTTAGTGATTTAAGTATTGCCTAATTGCAGTTGCATAATACTGAACCTCTTGGGCCTCTTGGTGTATAGCTACTGGCGTTGGCGTTATGCCGAAACGTCCTTATAGTGTTCATCATATCTACTGTTGAAGGCTTTATGGCGAAACGTCCTTATAGTGTTCATCATATCTACTGTTGATGGCTTTATGGCGAAACGTCCTTATAGTGTTCATCATATCTACTGGTGAAGGCGTTATGCCGCAACGTCCTTATAGTGTTCATCATATCTACTGGTGAAGGTGTTATGCCGAAACGTCCATATAGTGTTCATCATATCTACTGTTGAATGCGTTATGTCGAAACGTCCTTATAGTGTTCATCATATCTACTGTTGAATGCTTTATGGCGAAACGTACTTATAGTGATCATCATATCTACCGTTGAATGCGTTATGCCGAAACGTCCTTATAGTGTTCATCATATCTACTGTTGAAGGCTTTATGACGAAACGTACTTATAGTGTTCATCATATCTACTGGTGAAGGCGCTATGTCGAAACGTCCTTATAGTGTTCATCATATCTACTGTTGAAGGCGTTATGGCGAAAAATCCCTATAGTGTTCATCATATCTACCGTTGAATGCGTTATTGCGAAACGTCCTTATAGTGTTCATCATATATATGTTGTGTTATGGTGCATCGACAGCTAAGGTCATTTAGCGTTTCATCATATCTACTGTTGAATGCGTTATGGCGAAACGCCCTTATAGTGTTCATCATATCTACTGTTGAAGGCGTACTGGCCCAATTTAACAAATAAATTGGATCCGTTGACAAGAAAACGTCTGTTTTCTTTGTAATTATTATGTATATATAATGTAAAAGTGTCTAGTTGTCAAAAAGTACTGGCCCAATTTGAAAATAATTCGGCACAAATGTCCATTGGGTGACCTTCTACCAAGTTTGTTCAAATAACTCTGATCCGTTTGAAAACATAATGTTTAGTAAATCAAACACACGCCAGTCGAGCGCCGGTAGCTCAGTCAGTAGCGACGCGAGCTGTCAAACCAGGGATTGTGAGTTCAAATCCCAGTTCAGCAACCATTCTTTCCGACGTTTAACAAAATTCACTGTAACAAGCTTCATTCGTCTTCCATCAATGGGCTAACAGTTTTAAGTTTAAAAGCAGCAAATTGCTTGGAAATTATGTTGTGTGGATTACTGGTGTGAGAAAGCTAGGAAACGCATGAGCAGTTGATATGACTGTAAAAAGGTCGAAAACGACATTATGTCCCAATCAATCAAAAAGCGTTGAAAAACTTCACATCGGAGAATGAAAAGACAAATCAGAAGACCTACCTTTAAAAACAATCATTTGCTTTTTCATTCTGCAGTTATTAAAAAAAACCTTGATATTTGTTGGTCTTGAGTACAACGTATATAGATCTTCAACGACTATCACACACAACTTTGGCGTATGGCGAATTGTGTATCACGTCTTCAAATGCCAGTGTCATTGAATTACATGTCGCACTATTACGTCAGAAACTACGTATGTATTTACACACAGCTAGCTCTATAGAGCGGATGTCTATCCATTTTTCACTGCTTGTCATCATCTACAAACGATATACCAGACATTGTTAGCTGGTCTCTAAACTCATCAAAGGTTGGATTGGAGCGATCTATAACGTTACTGTATGGAAATAGTTCCGTTCTTAGCAGTACATGTACATGAAAAAGATCTGAATGCAACATCAAATTTGCGTGCAATATCAAAACGTGCTATATTGACAGATACCGGATCCCCTTTTCACCTGGAAAATAGAAGGGACAATATCAAAGTATACATTAAAATATACGTTATTGCATATAATCTGTTTTATAGCCATTTTACCACCTCTGCGCAACGGGTCTATTTTGGGACTATTTGAGTTTTAGGAACTTATAGCATTATATTCTTTTTAAAATAGTGGAATATTCATGTGCATTGTCATCAGTCCTTGCTCGAATGCAAACCTATGTGTGTGTTCGTTCATGCGTGAGCGAATGTGGATGAGTGTCCGCGGTTGCTAGCATACGTACGAGCAAACATGGTGGATGTTTAACTTCTCCTAACTGAATCAGTGTTCTAGTGTGTGTAGTACATTGTTAGCCTCAAAAGGTACATAATTAAACTAAACTATTCTATTGAGGTTCGGCCAACATTCTTTCCGACGTTTGACAAAAGTTACTGCGACAAGCGTCATTTCAGTTGGAAATGCTTATTAATAGTCATCTAAATAAACAAGTTATTGACATACTCATGCAAGACCGATACACACAATAATATTGATTAACCTTCAATAAATATCTACCGAGGTTCGATTTCGTCAATACATTGCGCACGTCAAACAATTGCATTAATATCACGCACTAACGGTCAATTTGATTGTCAATTCTCGTGATTGACAATATCATTGTCAATACAATTGACCGTGTATGGGCCGCTTTATGGTTACGTTTCATGTATTCTTTTCGAGTGTGTACTGTCGTGTGTCATGCTAAAACTTGGGTCATTATTTTATCTTGTAATTACTGAACGTCGTGGGATTCATGCACAACGGTTGAAACCACATCGTGTCACAGAATGTAGTTATAACGGCCATTCATCACATATATTTACGAGCGAGCGCAGTTTTTAATAAGATTCGAACCAGACCATTTATTTATTTATTTATTGGGGTTTTACGCCGCTTTCAACATCATTTCAGTTATATCACGGCGACAGTTCACTTATTCATGATCCCTGGGTAAACAAACCAGTACTAGGCTAGAAAATGTGCCTTGCCCAAGGGCACTCCACCATGACCGTAGTGCCGCGACTGGGGATCAAACCCGGGACACCCGGTTTCGAAATCCCCGACGCTAACCACTCGACCACGGCGGATTCCACCAGACTACATACTCAATTAATGTATTTATCGACGGTAGCATGCACACGTGTAAATAAACATATGAGCCGTTCAACGAGAAAACCATTATTATGGGTCTCTGCGTAATGTATCGATCAGATCAGCCTGCGCAGTCCGCGCAGGCCAATCTGGGCCGACACATTCCGTCTCAGGGGGATAGAGGTTATAGAGTAAATATTCCTGAAACAGAAAAACCACAGGAGGCGAAACGTTTATGTCCGGGTTAGCCTGTGCGGCATACTTAGGCTGATCCGGGTCGATACTTTACTCATATACGGTTATATTGTTATGTCTACTGCACTGTACTTTTGTCGGGAAGGGTTATCTCGTGCGAAGCTGGTTTTGTGTATTGAATACGTGGGTGTTGGTCATTCGAGAAGTTAACGTACCACTGTACAGACTGTCTTATAGACACACGTTTGTTTCGATTTATAAGAGCGATGTTAGAAGTTCAGGTTACATTTCAATTAAACTCTCTCTTAGTTTGATGAGCATTACCTTCTATTAGGTTAAGGCTTAAGCTATATATGTTGCTAATTTAGTTTCCGAATTCACGTTTTTTCATTCGGTAACTTTGATTTGTGAATAAGATTTTTTTAGGAATAGCTACTATACATATTAGTGCATCAGGATTTAAAATCAGGGAGTAAAACGTTATAATGCTCTGTCGCTATTAACCTTCGTAATCGTACAAATAAAATTCAGTTGGACTTGGTTCATCTAGGCTAAAACTTATATAGTGTTCTATATATATATATAGTTAATCGGGTTGTATGCAAGTGCATGTACATTTCTGTCATTTTACTCGTTCTAGGATTATTCGGGCACCATCATGATGAAACCCGAGTTTGCAAAAGCCCATGAACAAGATGCCGTCGCCCATAAACATGGATTGACACCCAACGAAATGGCTAACGTTTACAGTGAATGGGCAACCACTTACGAACAGGTAAGTCCGTGTGTCTGTGGTTCTGTATTTAGCTTACATCGGAGCAAAGTGTTTACTATGAGGAACTGTGATCATCCTGCGTCTGACGTCCGTCGTCGTCGTCCGTAGTGTCGTCTGTCGTCGTCGTCGTCGTCCGTCGTCGTTGTCTGTCGTCGTCGTCCGTCTTCCGTCGTCGTCGTCCGTCATCGTCGTCCGTCGTCGTCCGTCGTGGTCGTCGTCGTCCGTCGTCGTCGTCCGTCGTCTTCAATCATGTCATTAAACACGTTCAGCCACTGGATCGATTTCTGCAGTCTGACATCACAGGGATGTTATTCTCTTTTAACCCTTTCCCTCATACAACAGTTGTACAGCAGACGACTTTAAACATATTTTGTCAGAATATAGAAAATCTCTATAATTGAATGGATAACCTATGACTAAAAGTGGAAAACATTGTGGCAAAAGGAGAAATCTTCTTTTGTCACTATGTTTTCAAAAAGCCGTCCGCTACAGAGGCGTCAGAAAGCGTCTATATGAGAGAAGGTTTAATATACACATCATTAACTTTAATTCATAACTTCGGTAGCTCTGTGATCAGAAAGTTGGAACATGATGGCAAATTTAAAATCTTCTCCTCTGAAACGGATATTCTGATTTTGATATTCTGCCTTTACTCGTTTTGCATAATGCATGATGAATAAAACCTTTTTCAGTTCGCATCATAAACGAACATAACTAAATATCGCCCTCGTAAACGACTGTTAATGCCTCCGTGATAATGGAAGTGTGAAAGTATAGTGAAATGCTATAATATCACGTTCTTATTTTGTCGTTTCAAAAAAACAATGGATGTCGTTTGCATTAGATTTCTACTTCAGTTGTATCCGAGAAAACTATCGGTGAGACATTTGCAATAAGTATAGAATTAGATCAACATATTACATTACGCAGCCTGATCGAACGCTGCTACATTTTAAAGATTAGCTGCAGAAGTGTTGAAGACCTTTGACAATATTTCATTTGTCTTTTTGTTTTGTACTCAATCATCGAGGGCTTGGCGTGAAACGGTTGTAACTAAAATCAGTATTTTTTTACCAAGGTTAATCACCTCGCCATAAAGTCTTTATAAGCGATAAATAATTTTTCTTGGTAAACAATGGAAAGTTAGGAGCCATTGCTCGTTCTGAGCAATGGCACCTAAATTTGCACTGTTTACAAAGGGGTCAAAATTACCCCTAAACCAGGGTTTTCAAAATAGGTTTTTAGTTACAACTTTTTAACACCAAGCTCTCGTCATGACCTCATATTGTACAACTCAACTAGATATGTACCGAGATATTGATTAAAGTTACGTTATGTTATAAATCATTTTTATCTACTTTGGAACACGGCATATCTTTTGGAAGAATTTAATTCTGTGAATGTAGCAACTATTTATTTATTTTTATTTATGGTATTTATTTACAGTTATTTTCCAGTTGTGTAGTCTTTCTGAACCCGTAATAACATATTTCTAGTTATACCCCCTTCGAAGAAGAGGGGGTATATAGAAGTCACTGTGTCGGTCTGTCTGTCTGTCGGTCGGTCGGAAGCCATATTTTGTCCGGCCTATTTCTTACAAACCACTGGGTGTAATTCAATAAAATTGTACATGAAGCTTCTATACCAAAAGGAGATGTGCATATCCTAAATGGGTTACAATTGCATGATATTTTACAGAGTTATGGCCCTTTTACTAATTAAGTTATAGTGTAATCAAGGTGCTGTTTAGGGGGTATTTATCATCTTCAGTGATAGTTCTAGTTTTTATCTGCTCTGGAACACGGCATATCTTTTGTAAGAATTTATTTCTGTGAATGTAGCAACTATTATTTATTTTTTTATGGTATTTATTTACAGTTATTTTCCAGTTGTGTACTCTTTCTGAACCCGCCATAACATATCTCTAGTAAATTTGTATTGGTTCAATTGATTGATTTGGGTTAAGTGCCGTAGACAACATTTTACAGCTATATCACGGCGGCCAATTCACCTATCGCTATGTTTCCCGGCGTTATAACACCAATACCCACACACGTCTATGCGAACTACTGAATGCTTATCCACAAAGACAAGACTGTTAGCTCATTGGTTGACGTCGAATGTCGCGTGGTACATCTGAAAGGATATTGGCCAAGCAAGGGTTGGACTCACAACCTTGGAATGACAGCCCGCGTCGCGGTCGACTAAGCTACCGGGGATCTTTTTGATGTAAGATCCAAATATACAGCCAGAATAGCTGTTTCTTTCATTTGTTTTTTACTCCGAAACAAAGATTTAATATATATATATTTTGATTCCATAAATTACAACTAACCCATTTTCATTGTGACCCGGCCGGGTAGCTCAGTTGGTAGCGTATCTGACTTGTGATCTGTAGGTCACGGGTTCGATACCCGGTTGAGGCGAACATTCTTTCGAGCGATTTTTCCCATTGCCTCTCACCTCTGATTTATGTGAGAAAGTAGTCAGTGGCTTCGAAAGAATGTTGTGCAAGTACTGGTGTGGGAAAGCCAGGAAAACATGGGTAGGTGCACTGACCGCCGTGATATGACCAAAGCTGTTGAAAGCGGCGTTAAACTCCAAACAAACAAACAAACAAAAACATTTTCATTATGCAGGATTTACTTCAAGAGGGTATTTATAACGGACCTGAATATGCCTCTGCAAAACTTAAAGAACTTTACGATGGAAATGTTGAAACCTGTCATGTGTTGGATGTCGCAGCTGGCACAGGGCTTCTCGGAGAAAAGGTAATCTCATGATGTGTTAATCATATATCTGACACCACAATTAGTTCGTTTATGAAGGTAATGAGGGACATTAGTGATAATTATATTATCGCCCTTGTCAGATAAAGACCAAGGCAGACCAAATAGTTGGTAGGTCCTTCTAGTTGGAATCCTTTGTCTTTATCGCTATTTCGCAATGAGATATTGCAATTACTCTGTACACATTAATCATAAATGTGTTAATTAAAGTGATGATTCAAAAGAGAACATTTACATAGCAGTGTTTAAAGAAAACAAATGTGGAATTACTAATCAATCTAATAACAGTTGGCCAAGAAAATACAATTATAAGTGCACCATCCAGTGCAAAGAAACCAATGATAAAAACAGAGGAAACCAAATGATAGGACCTAGCTAGATGTAATGTCACAGTATATTGGTTTGTTTGTTTATGTTAATTTTAGAGGGGTTTAATGTATATCTGATGCCGCAAATAGTTTTTGTCTCGCTGCGACGGATTGCGAAAGCGAGACTAAGGTGTTGCTTTTCTGGCGACGGCGACGGTGTCAACTATTTGCGTTTAGCTCAACGTTAAAGTTACGTTTTTCTGAATAAGTGCTGGTACTAGGGCTTTCATTTTTCGAATAAAGTTACATCTAATACCCTTCTTCACATTGTATGCTAAAGATACTAAGTGTGACCTTCTTTTTGGGGTAAAAAACTTGATTTTGGTGGTTTTGGGTTGACTTTGAGATTTGGTCATAACTTCTATCATTTTTTGTTAGATTGATTTCAAATTGTGCACACATATTTCATAAATAAACTACTTCAACATATCAAACGTATTTTTGGGTCAAACACTTGGATTTTTTTCTTTTTCATTTCTTGTATTTTTTCACTTATGCGTTTACCTCAACGTTAAAGTTTCATTTTTTTTTATTTTTCTCAATAAGTACTGGTACTAGGACTTTCATATTTGGAATATAGTTACATCTAATACCCTTCTGCACATTGTACACTGCCGATGCTGAGTGTGACCTATTTTTGGGATAAAACACTTGATTTTTGTTGGATTTTGAGAATTGGACATAGCTTCTTCATATATTGGTGGATTAATTTCAAATTGTGGACACACATTTCATTATTAAAGTACTTTAACATATCAAACAGGTTTCGGGGGGTAAAACGTTTGTATTTTGTTATTTTTTTTGCGTTTAGCTTAATTTGTTTTTAATTTCTTGTATTTTTGAACTTTGCGCATTTGTATTATTTTTTTTTTTTTAATTTTTTTTTTTTTTTAATTTTGCGTTTAATAGCTAATTTTTTTTTAATTTCTTGAAATGTTTGAACTTTGTATTTTTTAAAACAATTGTGTTTAGCTCAATGTTAAAGTTTTGTTATTTTACTTTTTGTCTTTTACGCTTGCATTGATAGTCAAAGCAGGGGACAGCGAGACATTTAATTACGCGTAATTCTTGTTTTTTGTTAAGGCAGTTTAAAGATGTATGTTTTGCTCATCTACAGTGCATCATCTTGGAACGACTCTACACCAAAATATGTCGTTCATATTACACAATCTTTAAAACATCCATCCGATTTAGACTGAAACTGTAGAAAAATATTACGCCAAACTTGATTTACGTGTACAAGACTGGGTCTTATGTCGTTGGATGTGTGGCATAAGACATAAACATCCTTTGAGTCATGCATCTACAAAATACACAGTGAACCACATGCACCTCTCCGGAACCCACGTTATTGAATTATTGGTAAAGTAGCAATATTATCGTGTCATAACTGGTTATATGTAAATTGTATATATTTTACCCCCTTGTTTTATGTAAATACCTGGGTGAATAAAGGTTAGGTTTTGTCCTGTTAAGTAAATCATTCCGTAACAACTTAAACTATTTTGTTTCTTAAGCGTTCGTCCTGTAGTTTCAAAATAATGGATATACCACAAACGGGGTAAAATGCAGTGGTATACTGAGGTTAACAAGAGAACGGATTCACAGAATGAGGGGCCCCGATTCTCTACAATATTCTCTACACCAATCCTGTTGCTTTGAAACATCACACTTATTGAGAAAGATCAAATAATAATGCAAAACAAGTCCCAGATACTCTATAAATACTACTTTGACTGAATAATGCCCCTTTTAAATTAAAGTTGTGCATGCAAAACCGTTTCTCACAAACCACAAATTATATTGCTTTGAAACTTCATTTACTTATTGGACGTCATCATATAACTTTACAGGACAATTTTTATAATTCTACATAATATTTTGACTGAATTGTTTCACTTTTTGGACTTAGAACATTTTAAATTGCATGCAACACCTTTTCTCACAAACCACAGATACTTTCGCATTGAAACATCATACACGTTTTGATAAACAACGAACTATCTTGCAGGTCCCATATCTCTACATCACTTTTTGGCTGATGTATGCCCCTTTTTGGATGGACTTAGAAGATTTGGTTACAATTTACATGCAACGCATTTTCTCATAAACCACAGATGCTATTGCTTTTACTTCACATGCTTATTACACGTCAACACATATTCTTGCAGAGCAAATCCCATAATTCAGTGCATGCGCGCTTGTCGACATTCAATGTCCAAATAAAACACTTACCCCGTACGGCCATATTTTATACTATCAAGCCAAAATCTAATTAACCGCTATTTACCATAGTATCGAATGGCCGAATAGTCGAGCATGCTGTTTAACGGACAGCTCCTGTTATATTGAGAACGTATACTATAGGGCAAGAATATTGGTTTTTTTCTTACGATTGACTGGGGTTTAACGCCGTTTGAAACAATTCTTCAGTCAGATCATGTTGGCCAGTTCGCATACTGATGTGTTTCCTGGCTTTTCAACCCCAGTAGTTCACACAATAGACTTTCCAAGCAACTGGCTGCTATTCCACATACTAGTAGATGACGGAGATGTGGTAGATGTGTTTTGCGAGCTTGGATACTTTAGTAAAATGGACGTGAAACGGTTGAAACTAAAAACCTATTTTGAAAACCCTGGTTTAGGGGCAATTTTGACCCCTTTGCAAACAATGCAAATTTAGGTGCCTTTGCTCAGAACGAGCAATGGCACCTACATTTATATTGTTTACCAAGAACAAATGATTAAACGCTTATGAAGACTTTATGGCGGGGTGATTAACCTTGGTAACAAACTACCTATTATAGTTACAAGCGATACATGCCAAGCCCTCGATGCTATAACTGTTCCTCTTTCATCTTACAGTTGTTAGCCAATGGTTTCCGGAATATCGACGGCCTTGACCCTGCCCGCGGAATGCTGGATATCTGTAAAAGCAAGAATATCTATAAAAACCTGATATGCGATTATATATCGGAAGAGAAAACGGACATCGAATCAGGTACATGTACACACACGTTACAAACAGTGATAGTAATTATGTTGTTACATCAGAGAAATATCTTCGTGAAAGTGATATTAACCGTAAATGGAAAAACAAACCTTCGGGAAATTGAGACCAACACGTACCTATATCATCCAGTAACCCTGTGTAGACTAGGCGACTTTTCGTTTGGACAAATAGTTATTATGTCTGATTGATTGGAGTTTAGCATCAGTTGAAAGTCTTTAGCGGCAAGTTTACCTAATCATATGTTTCCTTGCATTCTAGTATCGGTAATTAAAACGGCGTTCTTCCAGGCAAAATGACTTGCCATCTAACACATACTTTTTTAAATCAATTGATAGAAGATGAAGGAACGTAGCCACAATGACGTTTATCAATCATAGGATATAACAAATGGCTTAGCTGGGGTGTCAATTCAAAAACCCTTGATTGAAAGTCATCGTCGTTAACGACCTAGCTTGCATTATAACCAGAGACATCAAAAAACACTATGAAATAGTTATGTTTCTGTTAGAACGTTCACAATCTGCACAATATAAATAAACGTGAATTGATACTTTTCATCTCCGTATCAATATTAAATATTACATGTTGAATCCTGTGTTTATAGACAAAAATAGGCTAATACCTGGCATATCACCCACTTGTTACCGATACATTTTGGCAACTAGCATAAGTATGCACTTGTTTAAAATGTAAAAGGAAACAGAAAAGAAAATCCCACTAACAATAAAGCAAGAGCGAATTTATCAATACAACCTTTGAATAAACCTTTTCATTAATTTCATATATCCATTTCCATTTAGATACCTATGACTGTCTTGCAATATGTGGAGGTATGGGAGAAAGTCACATACCGAGGTCTGCCTTACCAGAAATGATACGAATAGTGAAACCGGGTAAGTGTTCAATAGTCTAAAGGATAGACAGAAATTGTCCGCCAAGAAAGTGTGTTCCCGTCAAACCTCCTTACCATCAAACCGTCATAAGTGTACACAAATTAGTTGGAACATTAACACAAATCCAAGCTGGCACTCTTTATTATCAAAATGATACCTATATGTTTTACAGATTACTTTGCAATCTATAAACTAATAATAGGTGCAATAGTCGCGAGCGCTGTCTTACAGACAATTGTTGTTTAACATCGAGTGCAGAATACATTTGCACACATGGACTTCCCCGGCACAGACTCGGTGGTGTAGGAGTACTGCGTCCACCTCGGGTGCGGGAGGTCGCGGGTTCAATCCCCGGTCGGCTCATACCCAATCCTTTAAAATGGTAACAATGGCTTTAACTGCTTGGTACTCAAGGTTATGGGGTAAGCACTATAAAGACTAATGTCAGGATAATTGGACACCAGGTATAATGATAACAAACCAAGGAAATGCCCGAATATAACTTAAAAATAGTCTAAATCCGAGTAAAACAACAAACAAACAAACAAAGTGACATTGAGCAATGCACGTGTTCAAGCCTGGAGTCATTAACCTTAAATTGTTTAGGAGTTAGCCGATTATGTGTGGATTATACTAGTATAAATGCTTTCATGTCCCCTCGCTATGGAATTATATTTGTTCGAAGAGATATTCATTACATTGTTCTTAATACTTTTCCACACACACCAAATCTGCAATAGCCAACTTAGAAAACATCAAGGAAATAATATAGAAAATGGCTTGTGTACCTATTTAAAAGAATTCATATCATTGTCGCAATAGGAGACAATGCTCACAATGAGAAATTTCTCCCATTGTCGTAAGTTTTGTTTACAGGTGCATAAGCAGAGTGTAGTCAAGTTCTTACAGTACTTCTGTATTATTCAGGTGGTCATGTCTGTATAATGATGAGGAAGGAGTATTTGGAGACGGCGGAAGAATACAACAACAATAAACTAGACGATGCGATTGACCAATTAGAGAAGAATGGGTACTGGAAAAAAATAGAGCGTACAATTAAACCTAACTATTCCTTCAATAAAGAAGGTGTTCTATATGTATATCAGGTTTTATGAACTAAACTTGATATCCGCGTGACATGTAGGTTCTACCTTATGTACGTTGTACTTTTATTTGAACCAATCAGCTATAATCTTATATTTTACCGTCGCACCTTCGTATATAAGATGTATCCAAAATAAACATAATTTTCTTGGTTGTCATGTGTATTGTTTTATGTACGCTTCTTTAGATCAACTAATCAGCATGTGTTTTCCCAGTAGACAATCATTTATAAAATGTATCTAATGAAAGTGTGCTGCATCTGCATGTCGGAAAGGGTTAAATAATTAGGTGTTTGTTTGATGTGTTTGTCTAAACGAACTCTACGTGTCTCTTAAACCGAAATGATGAGGTTCCACTCTAATAATTCCCATTTATCAGTTAATTTGAGATGGGCGATATTTTTTAGTAAGTGAAAACTTGTTTATATGTGTGCTTTATGCTATCTCAGTTTTTCAATTATCTATCATATAATTATCGTCGAAGAATGGCTAAATCATTAGTACTTCCGGTATTATTAATACTGACATTGATGCTCCAGTGCCAAACATCTAACCCAAGTTTCTCACTCTCGACGCGGATGCTCTAACCACTACGTCACTTCGTCACTAACAACGGTGTTATTTCACACCCCGATGATTCTAACCACGGTGTTAACCCCCCCCCCCCCCCCCACACGCCCCCACCCCCCTCCCTATGATACTAACAACCCCCCACCAAAAGAAAAAAAACAACCATCTACACAAACACTAAACCATGAGTGACTAACTATTGCTAGCGCATGCAACCGCCTTGCTTTAGGGCATTCGAGCATGACAACACTAAGTAAGATATCGAACTCAAATGGTCTTCAAATGACTCATAAACTGTTGTCGGACTCCTTTGACGTGTCGCAGTATAGCGGATTGGCAAAACAAGTTAAAAACAGTTTTTGGGAAAATGTAACCTTAGAAAAATCCGAGCATCACAGCATCAGACTGCGGAATTGAAAACATTTTGAGAAACTGTTCTAAGCATTGGCTCGAATTTACGACCCATGGATTGACACACCTGGTCGTTACCGACTGAGCTATCGCGGCTTGATGTCGGGGTTTGCTTTCAGTACTGGAAAGTATCGAGAAAATAATAAAGTATATAATTGGGCTGCTCCATGAGAAAACCGGTGATAGTGACATAATATAAGAAATGACGTAATCATCAATCAAAGTTTGACGTCATTTTTTGTGAGTGACGCTGAAGTTAAATTACATGTTTACATAGAGTTTGATTTGGTTTATAAACATAATGTTTCACGAGCGTGTAAGATTAGTAAACATTTCAACTATTTTGTTTTTTTCGTGATTTGTGTTTAAGAATTGAAAATATGTTTCTGAGGTTGACTTGAAATGGTTTTTACCATTGACACATACGCATTTTCGTTCTTTTTTACGGGGTTTTGATTATGTGAAATGTTTGTGTATACCTATTCATTACCATCAACTTTCAATTTAAATACATACTGAATATATTTTAACGCTGCTATGATGTAAACAAGACCGTATGAAAAAGTTTATCTGCATCATCTGCGAAAAAGTAAATTGAATAATATATAGCCCTCAATAAGGTGTTGAACTTATAGTCATAGAAAAACAAAAGTCTATGAAATAAAACCGTGTGATTCGGTTGAAATTGCGGATACAAAACATATTGTTTTGTGTCATTATTATTCAATAATAGATGTATAACTGAGCGTTGCTTAACGAAAACAAACCTTTATGCATTTGCGAGCGTTAAAGAAACAGATCAGCGTGCAAATTCATACAATTTAATTCGCATCTAGGTGTATAGGTAGAACCCTTTGTCATACTTTTATATCGGACAAACAGTATACATCTGGCTCATGTGTACGGTGGCATAGAGGTGACATGTGTGTGTTTTTATTTTTATTTTACTAAGTGGTGCGCACGACATACTAAGTCGTGCGCACGACATACTAAGTCGTGCGCACGAGATACTAAGTGGTGCGCACGACATACTAAGTCGTGCGCACCACTTAGTAACTCGTGCGCACGACATAGTATCTCGTGCGCACGACTTAGTAACTCGTGCGCACCACTTAATAACTCGTGCGCACGACATAGTATCTCGTGAGCACGACATAGTAACTCGTGCGCACGACATAGTAACTCGTGCGCACGACTTAAGTATCTCGTGCGCACGACTTAGTATCTCGTGCGCACGACTTAGTAACTCGTGCGCACGACTTAGTAACTCGTGCGCACGACATAGTATGTCGTGCGCACGACTTAGTAAAATAAAAATAAAAACATACACATGTCACCTCTGTGCCACAGTACGGTGGCATAGAGGTGACATGTGTATGTTTTTATTTATCTCGTGCGCACGACATACTAAGTCGTGCGCACGACTTAGTAACTCGTGCGCACGAGATACTATGTCGTGCGCACGAGATACTTAAGTGGTGCGCACGAGTTACTATGTCGTGCGCACGAGTTACTAAGTGGTGCGCACGAGTTACTATGTCGTGCTCACGAGATACTATGTCGTGCGCACGAGTTACTAAGTGGTGCGCACGAGTTACTAAGTCGTGCGCACGAGATACTATGTCGTGCGCACGAGTTACTAAGTGGTGCGCACGACTTAGTATGTCGTGCGCACCACTTAGTATCTCGTGCGCACGACTTAGTATGTCGTGCGCACCACTTAGTAAAATAAAAATAAAAACACACACATGTCACCTCTATGCCACCGTACATGTGTGATGTATGTGCGGGTAGATCTTAATCTACACTTGTCGAAAACATCATAGATAGTAGAAAACAGCATCATTATATTATGTTACACAACATACCGACTCCAGTTAAACAGTGCTGTTAGTACTATATTGCTAACGTGATTTGGAAGAAAAATTGTTGCACTTGCAGGAGTCTGACCTGGAAATATGTTTGTTTCATTCTACATGTACTACATCAATCTGCATTTATGATAGAAGATATATAATATGTATAATCTGTTAAAGATGCGTGTTTCATCCTCAGAGGATGTTAATACATGCATCAGTCAGGTGCAAAACCATTGGCTATCTAGATTTTGACATGGATTTAGTTCATGGAGAAATGAATCTTATATCAAAATGGTTTGTATAAGATGACAAGAAGAATCCGGGAATCACTGTTTATGTTGTAATATTCCTGAAGCAACAATGATTCTAGATTTTTTTTAAACCTTTGGGAAAACGCAGTTTGATGAAAGGATCTTGACCAGTTGTATCCTGTGATTCATTTAGGATAATTGTACTTTCAACGATACTTCTGTTAATACGGTGATAAGGTGTAGTTTTTACTATAAGTTTTTTTCTAGCAATATTAAACCCATTCTTCATTCTAGGCAACTACCTGTCTGTAAATGTAAAGGGTATTTTTTATTTTTCAATACAATGTAATGCCGCCATGCAGCGGTGGTGTACACTATTTACATGATGCCAACATAATGAAAGATCTGCCTGGTAGTTGTTATTTATTCTGCATCCAAATCAAGATGTTACATGGTACATGCCATAGGACATTAATTTAGAGTTATGCTATATTATATATACATATGGTACTATCATCTTCATGAATATGTGACTAATGAATCCTGATAAGCTTGTGCATTTGTTCAGTCTGGTCAGGATCGCCCATGTCCATGCAGTTTTACATTCTTCCTGAGAGTAAGTTTGCAAGAAATGTTTAAAGCCAACTTTTAAGTATGAAATATAAATGAAATCGGTATTGATTGAAAACCTCTGTAGGTCGGTTTGGTATTGCATGGCGCATCGACGTGTGTCGTTATCTATTCATCCCAGCTGTCATGAATGCAAAATATTGCAAATATGAATAATTTTATTTGGCAAAAACACACCTGAACACTTTACTATCTATTTATCCCAGCTGTCGTGACTGCAGAATAATTCAGATCTGAATGATTATTTGACAAAAACACACCTGAACATGTTGTTATCTATTTATCCCAACTACCAAGTCTTCCCCCACTGATGAACAAAGTGTTGTTTGATTATAACAAATTTAAGCAGAATGTTGCTTATCTGAATTTAAATAAGAGAAAATGATAACAAATATCATCATTTGTTAAATTAAATTTACTTATATAGCAAGGCATACTTCGATTGTGATGCAAGTTTGTTGTTGTCATTTGTTAAAATTCATTCAATACTTCAGTTATACGTACAACACAGATATACCGGAGCGTTCGTAGTACTATCCAAACAACCAAGAGTACTAAAGAGTGGGTTTGACTATTGTCAATTGAGAATTGATATTGCACCGACAGGAACTCGGACACTGATTTCAGATCTTTATGAGGTCGCTATAATCTCAAACCACACAGGTTTAAGGAAATTGGATAAATTTGAAATAAGACCTCGCTAAACGATTACTATAAGAAAAGCCGAATCTAAATACATGCAATTCATTTCCTTCAATATAGTAGATCTAGATTGAATATATTTTCCGGATTTGTTCCTAAGTTTGTAAGCAATCGATGCACCCGGCGGCATTATTCAAATAATCATGTGGTTGCGTAGAATTATTGTTCGTGTAGAACAGGAAATAAGACTCCCAACACCATGTCATACATGTACTTGTTTTTCAGCACGACCATAACATCTTGTTTTGTGCTTTATGGCGCTGTCACACTAATGCGTATCGTACTAGCGTATGTCAGCGTATGAAAAATACCACGCAAACGCTGGTATACGCTGACATACACTAGGCGTACGTTAGACAGAGGTTGTATACGTTTCAAGCACGGTCGCATACGCTGGCATACGCTAGCATACGGCGAGGCAGTATATTTTGTTAAGCATGCCTAAGAAAGTTGTGTGTATTCGGACGTTTGGTTTATACGCAAAGCAGACGCAAGGCTGAACACGCTAGAGTTACGCTAGAGGTACGTTACTCATAGGTCGAGTACGCTGACATATTCTGGCATGAGTGTGTACCGTACAGCTAGCGTATTGATGGCGCACGCGTTACATACTTCTAACGTATGTCTGACGTACCTTCAATGTATATAGATATATAGACATCTTGGCGTATGCCTGACGATTGAGTAACGTATACATGACGTACAACTAGCGTATGATTGGCGTATACAAAGCGTATTGCCAGCGTTTTGATAAAGTGTATTTAGAGGATACCATTTTTAGATATTCTACAGTTCTTTTTGGACTTATATGGGCATTTTGTCACGTGATAGCGGAACGCTGGACATGCGCAGTTCATACGCTACTCATTCGCTAGCCATTTGCAGACTACTGTGGTAATACGCTTTACATACGCTGGCGATACGCTACTCATACGCTATGCATAGGTTCAATACGGTAAGTATAAAAACGATTCTCAATTTCAAGGGCTTTTTGTGCGTATGAAAATAAATTTATGAATTTTCATACACAACTAATACGTTTCTCTCATACGCAATAGTGTCACAGGGCCATTAAATTGCACCACCATCCGATGTAGTACTGTTTTACAGGTGAAGTTATACGACTTAATGACTTAAAATGTACTCAAACCATTTTGATGAAATTAAGAACTTTGCTGTAAATAACGAAATCGTTTGAGCGTCGAACATAAATCATGACAATGACGTCGAAGGCATTTCAGCAATTAGTAACGTGTATTATTGACGTCCATAACCGCGTCAATAGTTGTCATACGAAGTCCAGATATATATCAAACAAAACTAGACAGGTTGGACTATAATAACATGTAAAAATCCCAAAATCGAAAATACTGTCACTATCACCGGTTTTCTCATGGAGTGGCCCAATTATGTTTTAAGGGAAACTATATAAAGGGAGACAACAATGATACGAATGATAACGATTTCGAATTTGACGGTTATTGAACTTGGACCAACAATTGTAAACTCACGCATGTCATAGGTCAGCCGTTCTTCTTTGAAAAAAATCAAAGCAACTTTTGACGCTTCTGGTATCATGGGATGAAAGATTGACTTACACAAATACTGCTTATCAGACTGCTATGATGATGTGCAGGCTCTCGGTCTTCGTTGCTCATTGCGCCCTATCTCAGTTCTTGTGTGGCTTAGCGCGGAACATAAGTGCATTCAGCAGGGGAATGTAAAATAGTTTAGATCCTGACTTGCAATGAAGTGAATCAACACATCCATTTTTAAAACCTGTGTATGCATGAACCGTATAACACAAACTAATATATCGTGTACCTTACGCGGGTAAGACGCGTACGGTATGATATCTGCATTAAAACAATAGGGGAAAGAAAGACAAACCCACCTATTATGACACCACTGTTTAACTCTTTCTTTCTGAAAACGACTTTTGAAAACATCTTGACAAAGGCGATACTTTCATTTAAAGAGATTTATACATTTCTGTCTAGATATTTTCAAAGTCGTCCGCTGCACATTTGTCATATCTGGGACAAGGTAATATACTACTGAATTAACTCAACGATTAAAAGAACAGTATAACCATATATACGAGCCGTCTTGCGAGAAAACAAACATTGTGGACTGCGTAAAGTATCGACCCTGATTAGCCTAAGCATGCCGCGCAGGCTTACCCGAATAGACACTTTTTGCCTCATGTGGAGTTTATGTTTCAGGAATCATTACTCTATACCTCTATCCCCCAAAGACGGAATGTCACGGCCAAGATAAGTCCGCGCGGCCTGCGCAGGCTGATCTGGGACGATACATTACGCAGATGCCATAATGTTGGTTTTCTCGCGGGACGGCTCATATTTCAAAGTGTGTGTATGTTTGTTTTTATGTCTCTTTCAACAGTATTTCAGTTATATCAAGGCGTTTCCCGGGTAAATTACGAGTAATACTGGTTATATCAAGGATTTTCCCGGGTAAATTACGAGTAATGCTGGTTATATCAAGGCGTTTACCGGGTAAATTACGAGTAATGCTGGTTATATCAAGGATTTTCCCGGGTAAATTACGAGTAATGCTGGTTATATCAAGGATTTTCCCGGGTAAATTACGAGTAATGCTGGTTATATCAGGGCGTTTACCGGGTAAATTACGAGTAATACTGGTTATATCAGGGCGTTTACCGGGTAAATTACGAGTAATACTGGTTATATCAGGGCGTTTACCGGGTAAATTACGAGTAATACCGGTATTCTCTATCCTGACACCAGCGCATTACTCATACTACAATCCCAGCACCAGGGAGGGAAGGTCTACTACCACTTTTAAAGAATTTAGAATGACACGACCGGGGATCGAACCCTGGTATCCCCGCTTCCGAGGCCGAATTTATAACCATAACAGCATATAGACGCTTTCTGACGCCTCTGCAGCAGACGATTTTTTGAAAACATAGTGACAAAAGAAGAAATTGCACAAAACGTGCAATTTCTCCTTTTGCCACAATGTTTTCCACTTTTTTGTCATAGGTTATCCATTCAATTATGGAGATTTTCTATTTTTTGACAAAATACGTTCAAAGTCGTCTGCTGCATAATTGCCGTATGAGGGAAAGGGTTAAATGTTGGATAGAAAAAATAATCTTCTGTATATCCAATCGCATATCATCACAGAAGAAACGTTCTGCAAAATGCATGATAACAGAAATCAAGAGCCACGTGACCATGTATCGCTCATGTGAATGCTTTGGTCACACTACCTTGAATTCAGACCAGGAGTTTCAGAGAAGAATTATTTGACAGTTTTTTCATTTAAGATCCTTTCTGATGCCATCTAGCATCCTTTCTTTGTTCAATGTGTAGATTAATGGTGATGTGTTGTGGAAAATTGTTTAGTAAACTGTACTAGACTGCTGCAGTAGAATGAACATAAACAACAATCGCTCACACATAAATCTTTATGAAACAAATTAACAACCATCCCTCGAACGTGCAGATAAACGTTGACCGCGGAAACAAAATTAGCATAATAAAGGCACATTTGACCAGACCGTATGGGTTTACCGTCTATGACAATAGCCAGGATACGTAACAATCTCAATTTAAAACCTTTTCAATGAAGCAATTACTAGTATACGACGTTTTGAAAGAGAAAGGGTTTTGCTTTTAGACTTAATTCCATTACTAAAATGAATCCTCTATTCTTTTAAACCCAGAACAAAGAAATAATCAACAATGATTGTGGAAAGTAGGGAACATGTTCATTTGCATGTACGTCCATCCAGACCCTTTCTGACAGAATATGCTCGTTTGAGATAAGTCTTCATATACGCACACTTGATCTACAGCACATGTGAATTTTTATTTCATTATATGAGCCGGTCCGCGAGAAAACCAACATTATGGTATTTGCGTAATGTATCGACCCAGATCAGCTTCGCAATCCTCGCAGGAATATTCGATTCGACACATTCCGTACTAGGGGTATAGATGTATAGAGTAAAGTTTCCTGAAACAGAAAATCTACAGGAAGCGAAAAGTGTCTGTCCGGGTAGGCCTGTGCGGCATGCTTAAGCTGATCCGGGTCGATACATTACGCAGAGTCTCTAATGTTGGTTTTCTCGCGGGACGGCTAATATGTGACATTCACTAGAGTTGCGTCTAGCCATGTTTGTTCTTAAGTTATCTGCGGACTGTGTATACTCGGTGGTGTAATGGTAGAGCATCTACCTCGAATGCGGACGTCGCGGGTTAGATCCCCAGCCGGGTCATACCAAATACTTTAAAAAGGGGGTATTTATGGCTGCCCTTCTTGGCGCTCAGGGTTGTGGTGTTAGCATTACGACTGAATTGTTGGTGTTTTGTTACATGGACCAGTAGAACTTGTAATATAACCGGATCATTGTTGAAAGCGACGTTAAACATCATACAAACAAATCATCCGCCCAGTCTCACCGTCTGTATATATGTTATAACTAAATGTTCCATCTAACAAACACTCGGGAGTGTATCCCCGCTAGTTTGTTGCCAATATTCGAGCCGTCTCGCGAGAAAACCAACACTGTGGAAGTAAAGCATCGACCCGGATGAGCCTAAGCATGCCGCGCAAGCTTACCCGGATGGACACCTTTCGCCTCCTGTTGATTTTGTTTCAGGAATCAATACTCTATACCTCTATGCCCCTGAGACGGAATGTGTCGGCTCGGATCAGTTTGCGCGAACTGCGCAGGCTGATCTGGGTGGATACATTGCGCAGAGGCAATACTGTTGGTCTCGCTGGACGGCTCATGTATTTAAATGAAGTCAAAATTGAGCATCAATAAGTCCCGAAATCGCTAGAATCGGCTCTTATATTGGTAGTTTTCGCGTAGACCCTGAGGCTTAAAATACATAGTAATTTCATAGTAATAATTTAATAACTATTCTTTCATTTACAGATGATTTTAAGTTTTGCCTAGCTGTTTTCAATGCCCTATACTGCAAATGTGCTCCAGATAGAAACTGGTAAATGTTTATCTTGACACATTTCTCGAATTGGACAGAAAGGGAATATTATGCATTCCATTGCTTTGCCCTGACCTTGCCCATTAACAAATCGATGCGTAAATGCTATTCGTTTATGTTCATGGTGTTCTAAACAATACATCGTACACCGAATTGAACAAAGTACACGCCTCTCGCCTGTTTGTATACTATACATTTGTCATTTGTGACTCGAAAAAGTAAGATGACCATGATAGTCATTGCTCCATTGGTAAAGATCGGTCACACCTTCGAATGATACAACATAAGATAAGATAAGATAATTTTATTATAGTGACATGGTGACACGTACAAAATATGAATAAAACCGAAACATCAGGCAAAGACACCCAGCCATGTTTGGCCTATCAGTCACTTTAACATATCTACAAAATGAATTGAAATGTGAGATAAATATTAAATATTTCACTGGGTGCACGCTTTACACCCATCTACATACATATATACACACATACATACATATACCACAAGCGCTCCCCTCAGAAACCGTAGGTGTAACACACAATAGCTCTAAACTGTTCAATGTACGCTAAACTGTTCAATATAATAATGATTTTAACAATGGCAAATATTGACGAGTGTGTTTTTTCCCCCTTAAACCATTGACTAGGTATTATTTATGTGCTATCAAATTCGTGAAAAAAAGAGAATCAGTAGCTGTCCAAATTGTTATTTTAAATAAATCTATCCTCGCAAGTCCGAAAGGTAAATCTCGTGTATTAAATGCATCAATGCAATATTTTATAAAGACTCTTTATTGCGCGGTACGATCACATACCGGGCTATATGATATTACTTTAAATCTTAATGCTCTGGAACAACTTGTTGGACCTTTCGAGGTGGCTGAATAGGTAAGCGGACGTTTAGTGAATGGATTTGGGGAAATTCATTCGATTACCGGTTACCGATACATTGATCAACTGGTAGACAAATGGATACAATCCGCGTCTTATTGACTCTCCGGTGTGTCAGTTTTTAAGGTACAAAGGCGTAAGTCTACAGGGGATACAAAGGCATAAGTCTACAGGGGATTCAAAGGCGTAAGTCTAAAGGGGATATAAAGGCGTACGTATACAGGGGATACAAAGGCGTAAGTATTCAGAGGATACAAAGGCGTAAGTCTAAAGGGGATATAAAGGCGTAAGTCTACAGGGGATACAAAGGCGTACGTATACAGGGGATACAAAGGCGTACGTATACAGGGGATACAAAGGCGTAAGTATACAAGGGATACAAAGGCGTAAGTCTAAAGGGGATACAAAGGCGTACGTATACAGGGGATACAAAGGCGTACGTATACAGGGGATACAAAGGCGTACGTATACAGGGGATACAAATGCGTAAGTATACAAGGGATACAAAGGCGTAAGTCTAAAGGGGATACAAAGGCGTACGTATACAGGGGATACACAGGCGTACGTATACAGGGGATACAAAGGCGTAAGTATACAAGGGATACAAAGGCGTAAGTATACAGGGGATACAAAGGCGTACGTATACAGGGGATACAAAGGCGTAAGTCTACAAGGGATACAAAGGCGTAAGTCTAAAGGGGATACAAAGGCGTACGTATACAGGGGATACACAGGCGTACGTATACAGGGGATATAAAGGCGTACGTATACAGGGGATACAAAGGCGTACGTATACAGGGGATACAAAGGCGTACGTATACAGGGGATACAAAGGCGTAAGTCTACAAGGGATACAAAGGCGTAAGTATACAGGGGATACAAAGGCGTACGTATACAGGGGATACAAAGGCGTACGTATACAGGGGATACAAAGGCGTAAGTCTACAAGGGATACAAAGGCGTAAGTATACAGGGGATATAAAGGCGTACGTATACAGGGGATACAAAGGCCTAAGTATACAGGGGATACAAAGGCGTAAGTCTAAAGGGGATATAAAGGCGTAAGTCTAAAGGGGAAACAAAGGCGTAAGTATAAAGGGGATATAAAAGCGTACGTATACAGGGGATACAAAGGCGTACGTATACAGGGGATACAAAGGCGTAAGTCTACAAGGGATACAAAGGCGTACGTATACAGGGGATACAAATGCGTAAGTCTACAAGGGATACAAAGGCGTAAGTCTACAGGGGATACAAAGGCGTACGTATACAGGGGATACAAAGGCGTACGTATACAGGGGATACAAAGGCGTACGTATACAGGGGATACAAAGGCGTAAGTCTACAAGTGATACAAAGGCGTAAGTCTACAAGGGATACAAAGGCGTAAGTCTAAAGGGGATACAAAGGCGTACGTATACAGGGGATACACAGGCGTACGTATACAGGGGATACAAAGGCGTAAGTATACAGGGGATATAAAGGCGTACGTATACAGGGGATACAAAGGCGTACGTATACAGGGGATACAAAGGCGTAAGTCTACAAGGGATACAAAGGCGTAAGTCTAAAGGGGATACAAAGGCGTACGTATACAGGGGATACAAAGGCGTAAGTATACAGGGGATACAAAGGCGTAAGTCTAAAGGGGATATAAAGGCGTAAGTCTAAAGGGGATACAAAGGCGTAAGTCTAAAGGGGATATAAAAGCGTACGTATACAGGGGATACAAAGGCGTACGTATACAGGGGATACAAAGGCGTACGTATACAGGGGATACAAAGGCGTAAGTCTACAAGGGATACAAAGGCGTAAGTCTAAAGGGGATACAAAGGCGTACGTATACAGGGGATACAAAGGCGTAAGTATACAGGGGATACAAAGGCGTAAGTCTAAAGGGGATATAAAGGCGTAAGTCTAAAGGGGATACAAAGGCGTAAGTCTAAAGGGGATATAAAAGCGTACGTATACAGGGGATACAAAGGCGTACGTATACAGGGGATACAAAGGCGTACGTATACAGGGGATACAAAGACGTAAGTCTACAAGGGATACAAAGGCGTAAGTCTACAGGGGATACACAGGCGTAAGTATACAGGGGGTACAACGGCGTAAGTATACAGGGGGTACAAAGGCGTAAGTATACAGAGGATATAAAGGCGTACGTATACAGGGGATACAAAGGCGTACGTATACAGGGGATACAAAGGCGTAAGTATACAGGGGATACACAGGCGTAAGTCTACAGGGGATACACAAGCGTAAGTCTACAGTGGATACACAGGTGTAAGTATACAGGGGATACAAATGCGTAAGTATACAGCGGATACACAGGCGTAAGTCTACAGGGGATACACAAGCGTAAGTCTACAGGGGATACACATGCGTAAGTATACAGGGGGTACACAGGCGTAAGTATACAGGGGTACAAAGGCGTAAGTATACAGGGGATACACATGCGTAAGTATACAGGGGGGTACAAAGGCGTAAGTATACAGGGGGTACAAAGGCGTAAGTATACATGGGATACAAAGGCGTAAGTATACAGGGGATACAAAGGCGTAAGTATACAGGAGATACAAATGCGTAAGTCTACAGGGGGTACAAAGGCGTAAGTATACAGGGGGTACAAAGGAGTAAGTATACAGGGGATACAAAGGCGTAAGTATACAGGGGATACAAATGCGTAAGTCTACAGGGGGTACAAAGGCGTAAGTATACAGGGGGTACAAAGGCGTAAGTATACATGGGGATACAAAGGTGTAAGTCTACAGGGGATACAAAGGTGTAAGTCTACAGGGGGTACACAGGCGTAAGTATACAGGGGGTACAAAGGCGTAAGTATACATGGGGATACAAAGGTGTAAGTATACAGGGGATACAAAGGTGTAAGTATACAGGGGATACAAATGCGTAAGTCTACAGGGGATACAAAGGCGTAAGTTTACCGGGGATACAAAGGCGTAAGTCTACAGCGGATACAAGTATAGTCTTTTAACAAAACATGCTTTCATTTCAATAACATACATATGCGGACAGTGATGACTCTGGTGAGACTGGTCATGCGCAGAGACACATCCTTTTTCCGGACGTGACTCATATATAGATTGATTGATTGTTTGGTGTTTTACGCCGCGTTCAACAAGTTTTCAGTTGTATCACGGCGGTTCCTGTGTAATTTGCCAGTTCTACTGGTCCATTTATCCTGAAACGAGCCAGTCAGTCGTAATTGATAACCCCGCAACCCTGAGCGCAAAGAATGGCAGCCATTACTACCGTTTTTAAAGTCTTTGGTCGACTCATTGACGCCGCGTGGGAGCGCGGCGTCAGTATGGGATAGGTTTTAATTTTGTACCATGGGGTGACGTAATCGAAAAGGGAGTAACCAATGTTATTATTGTTAAAAAACCCTCTGTTGTTTGATTGAAAAAAACAACCTTTATGAATCAATAAATTGTATTAACTGATTTAAGAAACAACAAGATACAAAATACGTTTGTCTTCTACCGTTATTACAAAACTTTATACACATTTAATTTGTATTTAATAACTTTTCCCCAACTGTCTAGGCTACGCTGTTTTTGATTGTTTGGTTTACGGCCCTGACCCAATTCATCAAAGCTCAGAGAAAAAGTTCACTTTTCCCAAACTTTCTAGGCTACGCGTTTTTAATTGTTTAGTTTACGGGCCCAAAATTCGCCGGATGTTTTTGCCTATTTATAAAAGTGTGTGAAGTTGGCAGAGCATTAGACGTTAGACATTAGACATTCAAAAAATATATTCGAATGTCTAATTAGACGTTAGACATTCGATTAGACATTCGCTAATTTTGATTATCGAATGTCTAATTAGACATTAGACATTCAATTAGACATTCAGAAAAATCGCAAATGTTAAATATCGAATGTCTAATTCGACATTAGACATTCAATTAGACATTCGCAAATTACAAGATCTATAACCCAAATTCGTCGGAGGTCATTGTACATTCAAAAAACGAATGTCTAATTGGTCAGTTAGACATTAGACATTCGATTAGACATTTGCAAATTAAGAGATTTAGGTACCAAATTCGTCGGAGGTCATTGTACGTGCAAAAAACGAATGTCTAATTGGTCAGTTAGACATTAGACATTCGATTAGACATTCGCAAATTACTATACTTAGGTTCGAAATTCGTCGGAGGTCATTGTACATTAAAAAAACGAATGTCTAATTGGTCAGTTAGACATTAGACATTCGATTAGACATTCGCAAATTACTATACTTAGGTTCCAAATTCGTCAGAGATCATTGTACATTCAAAAAACGAATGTCTAATTGGTCAGTTAGACATTAGACATTCGATTAGACATTCGCAAATTAAGAGATTTAGGTACCAAATTCGTCGGAGGTCATTGTACGTGCAAAAAACGAATGTCTAATTGGTCAGTTAGACATTAGACATTCGATTAGACATTCGCAAATTACTATACTTAGGTTCGAAATTCGTCGGAGGTCATTGTACATTAAAAAAACGAATGTCTAATTGGTCAGTTAGACATTAGACATTCGATTAGACATTCGCAAATTACTATACTTAGGTTCCAAATTCGTCAGAGATCATTGTACATTCAAAAAACGAATGTCTAATTGGTCAGTTAGACATTAGACATTCGATTAGACATTCGCAAATTACAAGATCTATAACCCAAATTCGTCGGAGGTCATTGTACATTAAAAAAACGAATGTCTAATTGGTCAGTTAGACATTAGACATTCGATTAGACATTCGCAAATTACTATACTTAGGTTCCAAATTCGTCAGAGATCATTGTACATTCAAAAAACGAATGTCTAATTGGTCAGTTAGACATTAGACATTCGATTAGACATTCGCAAATTACAAGATCTATAACCCAAATTCGTCGGAGGTCATTGTACATTAAAAAAACGAATGTCTAATTGGTCAGTTAGACATTAGACATTCGCAAATTACGAGATTTAAGTACGAAATTCGTCGGAGGTCATTGTACATCCAAGAAACGAATGTCTAATTGGTCAGTTAGACATTAGACATTCGATTAGACATTCGCAAATTAAGAGATTTAGGTACCAAATTCGTCAGAGATCAATGTACATTAAAAAAACGAATGTCTAATTGGTCAATTAGACATTAGACATTCGATTAGACATTCGCAAATTACAAGATATATAACCCAAATTCGTCGGAGGTCATTGGACATTAAAAAAGCGAATGTCTAATTGGTCAGTTAGACATTAGACATTCGACTAGACATTCGCAAATTAAGGGATTTAGGTACCAAATTCGTCGGAGGTCATTATACATGCAAAAAACGAATGTCTAATTGGTCAGTTAGACATTAGACATTAGATTAGACATTCGCAAATTAAGAGATTTAGGTACCAAATTCGTCAGAGATCAATGTACATTAAAAAAACGAATGTCTAATTGGTCAATTAGACATTAGACATTCGATTAGACATTCGCAAATTACAAGATATATAACCCAAATTCGTCGGAGGTCATTGCACATTAAAAAAAACGAATGTCTAATTGGTCAGTTAGACATTAGACATTTGATTAGACATTGCAAAGTAAGGGATTTAGGTACCAAATTCGTCGGAGGTCATTATACATGCAAAAAACGAATGTCTAATTGGTCAGTTAGACATTAGACATTCGATTAGACATTCGCAAATTAAGAGATTTAGGTACCAAATTCGTCAGAGATCAATGTACATTAAAAAAACGAATGTCTAATTGGTCAGTTAGACATTAGACATTCGATTAGACATTCGCAAATTACAAGATCTATAACCCAAATTCGTCGGAGGTCATTGCACATTAAAAAAACGAATGTCTAATTGGTCAGTTAGACATTAGACATTCGATTAGACATTCGCAAATTAAGGGATTTAGGTACCAAATTCGTCGGAGGTCATTATACATGCAAAAAACGAATGTCTAATTGATCAGTTAGACATTAGACATTCGATTAGACATTCGCAAATTAAGAGATTTAGGTACCAAATTAATCAGAGATCAATGTACATTAAAAAAACGAATGTCTAATTGGTCAATTAGACATTAGACATTCGATTAGACATTCGCGAATTAAGAGATTTATGTACCAAATTCATCAGAGATCAATGTACATTAAAAAAACGAATGTCTAATTGATCAGTTAGACATTAGACATTCGATTAGACATTCGCAAATTAAGAGGTTTAGGTACGAAATTTGTCTGAGGTCATTGTACACGCAAAAAACGAATGTCTTATTAATCAAATAACTTGAACATATTGATAACTCGAACATATCGATATCTCGAACATACCGATGACTCGAACACATCGATATCTCGAATACATTGATAAAACGAATGTTTTTAACTTGAACATTTATTGACAAATCGAACATATCGATATCTCGAAACTTTCGATATCTCGAACTTTCCAATATCTCGAACTTTCGAGATCTCGAACTTTCCAATAACTTTTCGATATCTTTAAAAAAAAAAATCTCGATATCTCGAACTTTATCGGAAAGTTCGAGATATCCACAAGTACGGGATATCGACAAGTTCGAGATACCGAAAATTTCGAGATATCGGAAAGTTCGAGATATCGAAAAAAATATTTAAAAAAAAGAGGTAAGTTCGAGATATCGGAAAGTTCGAGATATCGAAAAAAAATATATTTTCTTTTTCGAAAAAATCGAGATATCGGAAAGTTCGAGATATCGAAAAAAAAAGAAAAAAAAAAAAAAGATATCAATATGTTCGATTTCTCGATTATTTTTTTTTATATTTTTTTTTCTCGTTATCTCAGAAATTTGCGATATCTTGATTTTTTTATTTATTTATTTTTTTTTTTTTTTTTTTCTCGAACATTTCGAGATATCGATTTGAAACCGTGTTGGTAAAAAATTAAGAAACTTCATGTCGTATGGTAACCTTTTATTATAGGCTATGGTAGCCAGGTGAGCAATATAGGCACATCTTGGCCTTTTTGGTTATGATAAAGGGACATTTGGCCTTCTTGTTCGAAATATTTACATCCTGTCTGTTTTCACACGTTATTTAAATGTACTGAACTACATCTGCTTCCTTTAAGTCATGCTTCAAAATCATGCGCGGCGTCCTTTGATGCTCTGCATCAAAATTCGTCTTGTATAACATTGGAATGATAATTTAATATGTCAGTGAATTATGTACTTACAAACGTGTACAAACTACTAAAAAGCTGAAATGTCTGTTTACTTATGTTCCCTTAAATAGCGAATGTTGACGCAATTACTTGTACAACAGAGACATACACGGGTGCCGTCAATACAGATATCTCTAAAACTACTATAAGATAAGTGTGTGTTCCTACTCGAATGAACATCGAGACATGTCAACTGTACTCGGTAAAAACCTCACTGAAATGACAGATTACGATTAAGGTGAATCTGATTTTTGACACGATTTTCAACCACCTTCGCCATATTGTCAACAACTTCTCGGCACACATGCCAACTTCAGTCCTGGAACGGTATCATTTCCTTTTTGTGTGGCAATTCGTCACTCGAGTGTAATTACCGAAAAGGAACATAATGTCTTGTAATATAACACCCTATCCGGGGGGAACTAGGGAGCAGCGTCGAAGAAAGAGAACCACATTCTTAATACGAATAGAAAATGTTACGATGAGCTTGCGCATCTAACCCGTCTCGTCTAAATCTTAATTTTCCGCTGAAATGTAATGTTGGCTTAGGTGCATCTGCGGAAAGAATGATAGAAATATAACTTTTCTACAGTCCAGCATAAGCGCATTTATGTAACGTCCTAACGGGAGAGTCTGTCGGTTGACTTTAGTCTTGACGTGTTTCTCCGGCTTCTAAACAAGACCAGATTTTACAACTTGTCGCCACTAATATATCACACGGGGAAGATTAAGAAAAAACAAGCAGTAATTAGTACTGACGGAATAAATGAACTTCCCGTAATCAAATGAGGAGAATTTCTCATCCACTACATTAAATTGTGTCCTCGTCGTATGGAAAGTGGGTCTGTTTTGTAATCCAAATTTACACGCATATACATTAACGTTTTTCATAAGGAGTTTGTTATTATTATTAATGTGGCTAACATGTGGGTTTTCATTAGTTGTTAAACCAAAACTCTGGGGACTCGAATATTTCTTTTTTCGTTAAACAGCTGTATGATTATCGGTCAATTTACATGGAACTTTTTGACAAGCTTCTCATCATATATATAAATCAGCAATTCTGATTGTTAAGAATAACCGTTCCACAAACAACTGGAGAAATGTATCATGGTATATCGAGGGCGTGGCGGGAAACGGTTGCCGGTAACTAAAAACCTAATTTGAAAAACCTGGTTATGGGGCAACTATGACCCCTTTGTACACAATGCAAATTTATGTGCCATTGCTCAGAACGAGCAATGGCACCTAAATTACCATTGTTTACCAAGAAAAATGAGTTAACTATATTAAAGACTTTAAGGCGAGGTGATAAACCTTGGTAAAAACATGTATACCAATTTTAGTTACAACAGTTTCACACCAAGCCCTAGATAAATAGGTCGTTATATAATAAGTTGTAGCATGTCCTGCAAATACTACAACATATCAAATATTAATTGAACAGACCTCTTCCCTGAACGTTCTAGTGCTTTTACTCGTGTCGGACATGCGTCCACATTAGTCTTGTTCTGTGTAAACCATTCTTGACTTATTTACTACGAGCAAATATAAAGATGCACATGTGCATTCATATTTTCTGACTATAATGCACTATGCTTTTAACATACGCTTTAAGTCTGAATATGCAATAACGCACGAGCAAGAAAAGTCTAAGCAGAAGCACATGCACATCTGGATCTACCCTCACAAATACCTTAATGTTGGTTTTATTTGAGCACCACGCATATATGAGCCGAATTACTAGAAAATCTAGAAAATCAACATTGCGGACTCTGCGTAAAGTATCGACCCGGATCAGCCTATGCATGCCGCGCAGCCTAACCCGGACAGACAGTTTTCGTCTCGTGTGGATTTTCTGTTTCAGGAATCATTACTCTATACCTTTATCCCCCTGTGACGGAACGTGTCGGTCCGGATTAGCCGGCGCGGACTGCACTGGCTGATCTGGGTCGATAAATCACGTAGAAGCAATAATGTTGATTTTCTCGTGGAACGGCTCAATTATACAGTTCGAGTAATAATGAGATATTTCCTATAATACGTAAGACTGGTACCACAATAAACTTTGTTAATAAGAAGATGTCTTCTTTTTGCATGCAATGGCTGAATTATATGTCGGCAAGTTTGAACAGACGACAAACTGTGGCGAGAATTTAATCGTTTTTCTATGATTATTTTTTGGGCACGGAGAAGAATTAATTCCAATAAAAATTCTTCTTCATTATTATGGTTATCGATGAGAGGTTTTTTCTTGGCTGATTCCCTTTTTTAAAACCCTTTATTTGACAAGTCCTTTTATGCGTGTACCTAATTGAAATCTGACAGATTTATTTGCAATCTAACATACAAAGCATGGTTGGCACAGAATCGTTGTATAGAACGGAACTTTTGAAAATACAAACACCAGTTTAAACAATGGAAATTTAGGTGCCATTGCTCAAAACGAGCAATGGCACCAAAATTTGCATTGTTTACAAAGGGGTCAAAATTGCCCCTAAAACCAGGGTTTTCAAAATAAGTTTTTAGTTACAACCGTTTCACGCCAAGCCCTCGATATACGCTACGCTGTCCGATCTCTGTGCATGCATTTACATTATTGCAAAGTCTGTTATATTGCTCGTCTTGGTAACTTATACAGACTAGTATACTTCTGTGTCAATGTATAGTATTAGCTGACATAGTAAATTACCTGGTACATTAGACGATTTGATATGACTCTTAACCGGTGAAAACAGCTGTTCCGGCTCCACCTGGTGGTCCTTGTTAAAACGTGGCCGAGTTATGTTGGCAAATATTGCTCTGCATGACTGATGGTTTAACAGATATATGTGTGTGTCTATATAGAGTCTTCAAACTTGGAAATGCTTAAGGTTACAATACACCAAAACAAATCCTTCTATGTAAATCGACCAGTTTCAGTCCTCGATTGTCACACTTTCTAAGCGTTTCTCATGTAGAACACCATATCTCATTGAGAAGAGTTACCTCCTAGCTTTAAAACAATCCAAAGAAAGTGTGGGGTCATGCATTATGCAAGAAAGAACTCATCAGGCGAAAATGGTAACCGTCATTTTGGAATTTATCGGGCCCGGACAAAACCGGTGTTTAGCATTCTCTACTTTCACTTTCAAACAAGGTCAAAATACTAAAAGTGATCAAATCAATCATTTCCAGTGCATCCTATACACATTCACAATGCATTTAAACTCAATGTCATATATTCAATACATTCTGGTGATGGTATACACTCATTTCTACACAAAAAAGTGTTTTTAGGGACTACAGATTAGCTAGTCAGCGGATGTATTTAGCGTAATTTGTCCGATGAATCACATATAGCATACCAGTAGCTATCAAGTGAGCGTTAACATACACAACCAACAGGGGCGTAGCTTTGCAATAATCAATGTGAATGCCGTCTCGTGAGAAAATTAACATTGTGGACTTTGCGTAAAGTATCGACCCGGATCAGCCTAAGCATGCCACACAGGCGTACCCGGATAGACACTTTTCGCCTCCTGTGGATTTTCTGTTTCAGGAATCACTACTCCATACATCTATCCCCCTTAGACGGAATGTGTCGGCCGGATCTGTCTGGTCGATACATTACGCAGATGTCTATATACATTCCGCAGCTGTATTTTGGGGGCATTTTGTGAAAAAATGTGTAGGCACGTGCTTACAGTGATTAAAGGGAGCTACGCCCCTGACCATTATATTTGCAATACAATAAACTGGATTGGAACGATATCTATCCTTCTTCAGACATCTAGGGATCCTAGTTCGGAATCTAGTTTGAATATTCACTCTTTTCTTTAAAAATACGTCCGCTGTCTGTATAGCTTCAGTCCAATTGATTTGTGGAAAGTAAATGCATGTGCTACTAAATAGTCGTAACGTCAGAGGCATGCTTGACATATGCGTAGCGGAGATGGTTTTGATAAAGCATTGTCTATCAAGCGTGTAATTGAATAACAGTAAAAATGCATTTTTCTCTGCATAGTATCCTCGTTTGCCTAATGTTTGATAGTGTCAATGTAATGTCTAGACAAATCGTACGTGAATATCATTTGAAATACGAACTGATGTACAGATATCAGAAAGATTTGATTACTTATAAAGAAATGTAAGAAAAAGCCGGGGGACGTTGCATACGGTCAGAAAAGTGCAATGGTTCATTACGATAGTTGTCGACCTTTTTGGACACTATTGCGCAAATAATAGACAGAACAAATTACAAATTAGACATCAATAAGCCAGTCAACGTGTAAGGGATTTAATTAAATATCCCCGAGAAATAAAGAGACAATAAGTACAATTGGAAAGGCTAGAACAACGCTAAGAACGAATGTAAAGAATACACGAGAATTGTTTGGGGGATGAAAAGGCTTGGACGCAGCAAATATAATCACAATGGGCAGAACAATTGAATGAAGGCTTTGTGTCCCAACATACACTAAGAAAAAATAGCATAGCTTTGAGTTGAAAACATAGTTTGAAATTATCTATTCGTAAGTCCCGGATACTTCTTTTTTTAGCCTTTTCCCACGTACAACAAATCTGCAGCAGACGACTTTGAAAACATCTAGGGAAAAACGTGTATATTCTACATATGAGAGTTTAATTACTAAAAAGAGTTAAAAGCATTGTGGCAAAAGGAGAAATTGCTCTCATTTGCTCACATTGTTTTGAAAATTCGTGTGCTGCAGAGGCGTCAACACGCGTCTATATGTGGGAAAGGGTCAAGAGCGGTCAGATTTCGGTCACTTAAATAAAATCAATCGGACGAAATGATGAAATATTTATACAGTAATAAACCAGATATCAGAAAAGGGACTAATGCCTGACGTCTGCGAATATGAACACATTTGGATAATATAAATAATTCTTTCTTCGAGAAAACCTTTTTGGGGAGAGGGGGATCAAATCGCATTATCACCTTTTTTGTCTCAAGACATCAGAGTTCGTGTCTGCTGCAATCAGACGGTACAAACCGTTTTGTTCTTCATTGTTCATTGGAAGAACGTGCGCGAGAAGACGTCTCAACCCTTTCCCTCATATAGACGCTTTCTGACGCCTCTATAACAGACGGCTTTCTGAAAACATAGTGACAAAAGAAGAAATTGCTCAAAACGAGCAATTTCTCCTTTTGCCACAATGTTTTCCAATTTTAGTCATAGGTTATCCATTCAATTATAGAGATTTTCTATTTTTTGACAATATATGTCTGCTGCAGAATTGTCGTATGAGGGAAAGGGTTAATGCGCGATTTTCCTAAATACTATGTTTAGTAACAAAGCAAGTTTGGTATTACAAAGTGTCTATTTGTCCAGTTACATATTCCATTCCAATTGCTATGATATATTTTCATGCGGCAGTGTCGGACTTTTATTTTGGACATGTTAAATTTCTCGGTCGCTTTTTCAATGGATGCATCCGTTTTTTACTGTTGATGCCACTATGTCTTTTTTTGTTTAAACTTATTTATTTTACATCGATTGCGAAACAAGCTTTAAGCTTATATTAATCACGCTCGATGTCTGCTTCCTGGAAACTTAACCAGTACTCGCGCCGTTTGTGTGGAAAAATCCCAAAGGCAGAACCCGCTCATCACGGGATTCGAAACCGGGATCTTTGGTACAAGAGGCCGACGCTCTACCTCTGTACCACTGTCTTCTACTCTGTCTCATAACCATACGACTGATATATATTTCCTATAATATTATATTGCCTATATTAGGCATGTTTTGCTTAGTAGTTTAAAACTTAATCGATATTTATCTTACATCGATTGGAAAACAAGCTTTTAGCTAATATTCATCACGCTCAATGACTGCTTTCTGAAGACTTGGTAGGTAATAATACCGTTAAATCGAATTAATCGCAAAGGCAAAACCCGCTCATCAACGGATTCGAGCCCGGGATCTTTGCCACAAGGTGCCGACGCTGCACCACTGCACCACTGTCCTCATACGAAAACTGTCAAACTGAAAGGAGATTGTAGACCAAAGTACATATCATATCTTTCCCAAATTACTTATCACAAATCTGTTACAAGTGTGCGGTACAACAGAAAACCCAATCACAAAGAAAGGGACCCCACTCGGGCTACCATCATATGAGCCGGCCCATGAGATAACAAACATTGTAGTCTCTGCGTAACGTATCGATCCGGATCAGCTTAAGCATGCCGCGCAGGCTAATCCGGGCAGACACTTTTCGCCTCCTGTTTATTTTCTGTTTCAGGAATCATTACTCTTTACCTCTATCCCCCTGAGACGGAATGTGTCGGCTCGGATTAGCCTGCCCGGACTGCGCATGCTGATCATGATCGATATATTACGCAAAGGACATTATGTTGGTTTTTATCGTGGAACGGGTCATATAAGAAGAAAAATGATTCAACACGTTGATTCAGTTATGTTACACGAATAATAGCGGTGCCACCATTATGTTCGTTTTGTTTGACTCACGTTTCCGGAATACTGGCAGCTTACACCTTGATTAACAAAATACGTCTGATGTAATAGAACGACTGAATGTTACAGTCAAATACAGTTACGACATGATCAAACATCTAAAAAAGAATACAGTTTTATCCCAAGAGACACAAGTTCTTTCTTGTCTACTTGATTAAAACATTACGATTGCAAGTAAATCGAGTAACCCTTTTCCAAATTGAAAATATTCTTCAGACGTCTTGAATAACGATGAGCGTTGTTTTATGGAACAACCAGTATTTATTTATTTATTGGGGTTTGACGCCGCTTTCAACATTATTTCAGTTATATCACGGCGACAGTTCACTTATTCATGATCCCTGGGTAAACAAACCAGTACTAGGCTAGAAAATGTGCCTTGCCCAAGGGCACTCCACCATGACCGTCGTGCCGCGACTGGGGATCGAACCCGGGAACAACCAGTAGCATCGATCAAAACTATATTTACAGTTACTTTAAACATGTTTGATCGTTGAACAATTCTTCTTACAGACATACGAATCGGTTCGGTCATAAGTTCTTACAACTTAGAGCGGCCATTCTCAATATGTGTCGACGGAGGCGAAATTAGAAATAATAAGTATTCAAAATTGTACTCTATGAAACATAAACTTATTATATTATACAAGTCTCTGAAATACAAAGTTATGTAAAACATTGTGTTAGTGTTTAATTCACTAGAAACTTCGTCGCACTGTTTTAACACCGGGGTGTTTTCTGTAGAGAAATCATGGCGGATTAAAACTCAATAAAGATGGCAGGACTATCACACACCTAAAAGCCGTGCCATTATATTTAGGAAATTTAAGCAAGCCGTCTTTTTTTTCCATTTTTCGAACCATTCATCTCGTTTGGACATTTTATACGATTAACGGCAAGCAGGAGATATCGCAGAGTGTGAAACCATTACACGTATGCCATTTATTTCGAATGATTTAAGGACATTACATTCATTCATATATCTTAACTCTTTTAGCGCCGAATAATTTAAATTAGACTCTTCCATGTTCAAAATCGGCGTCTCCATTTCCCATGTAATACAATTTTGGACTATTTTGATAACTAAAAGGCAAACAATGCTGATTTCAGGTGAGACAGCTCGTTACGAGCTGACTCGCCTGAATCAGTATTGTTTGCAAAAACCTGAATATTGCCTTTTGCGCTGAAAGAGTTAATAAAATTCGGTATGAAGTGAATGATGAACTTGTCCTGTCTGCTATATTTTTGCATTCAACGGATGTTGTTTGTTTTTCTACAACTGATTGTTATATTGAGATTGAAAAATGACAAAGGGAAAACGCATACAATGCCCTATCTACCTTTTCACTAATTTAAAAGGAAGGAGCATGCCATGCCACTCGTGTCTTGTAATTACCCAGGGACATACATTCCTTGTACTTGTACTCCAATACGTGTATCTAAATATTCAATATAGCGCTTGATTTATAATACGAGTGACGAAAGGGGTATGATTTAATGTTAACACATTCATGTGCAGGACGGTTTTATTTCGTTCTTAGGAAAGTAATCAGTAGATTCGGACATTAACGCCATAAAATGGTTTGACAATAATCATCGTTAACTAAGTTGATGTTGTTTAATGATTTTCTAGGGAATTGTTTGCGTTCCAGGTTTTGCAGCACACTTACTGATGAGAAGTTATGCTCCCGTTTTAAAAATATGTTTATTTTAATTAGGATACATGACATCGCGTCATCTTTGATTGTTTTAATGAAATAGAAAAACATATTCAGATGCCATATTTACCAACTCTATGTTAAAAACATTCTAACAAATGACATGTATATGTTAGGCCAGAAACAACGCGCACTTAGCTTACCTATACTGGTCTCTATTATTCGCATCTCATTTATAAATATTCAGAAAAATACACAGTAATTTGACATAGATGTCGATATGCAGTTATTACGGATTTAACTCATCGCCAGTTCTAGCATTCACAGTATTGATTAGCATACAATTCCCTCATTGATATGAACCGATCTACAAGAAAACAACAGACTTATTCATAAAGAGATACGTACTTGGCCACCACGATGGTACATCCAGGCATGGTGACCCGCTCTACAAGGAAAAGACAGACTTATTCATAAAGAGATACGTACTTGGCCACAACGATGGTACATCCAGGCATGGTGACCCGCTCTACAAGGAAAAGACAGACTTATTCATAAAGAGATACGTACTTGGCCACAACGATGGTACATCCAGGCATGGTGACCCGCTCTACAAGGAAAATACAGACTTATTCATAAAGAGATACGTACTTGGCCACAACGATGGTACATCCAGGCATGGTGACCCGCTCTTCAAGGAAAAGACAGACTTATTCATAAAGAGATACGTACTTGGCCACAACGATGGTACATCCAGGCATGGTGACCCGCTCTACAAGAAAAAAGACAGACTTATTCATAAAGAGATACGTACTTGGCCACCACGATGGTACATCCAGGCATGGTGACCCGCTCTACAAGAAAAAAGACAGACTTATTCATAAAGAGATACGTACTTGGCCACAACGATGGTACATCCAGGCATGGTGACCCGCTCTACAAGAAAAAAGACAGACTTATTCATAAAGAGATACGTACTTGGCCACCACGATGGTACATCCAGGCATGGTGACCCGCTCTTCAAGGAAAAGACAGACTTATTCATAAAGAGATACGTACTTGGCCACAACGATGGTACATCCAGGCATGGTGACCCGCTCAACAAGAAAACAACAGACTTATTCATAAAGAGATACGTACTTGGCCACAACGATGGTACATCCAGGCATGGTGACCCGCTCTACAAGGAAAAGACAGACTTATTCATAAAGAGATACGTACTTGGCCACCACGATGGTACATCCAGGCATGGTGACCCGCTGTACAAGAAAAAAGACAGACTTATTCATAAAGAGATACGTACTTGGCCACAACGATGGTACATCCAGGCATGGTGACCCGCTCTACAAGGAAAAGACAGACTTATTCATAAAGAGATACGTACTTGGCCACCACGATGGTACATCCAGGCATGGTGACCCGCTCCTCAAGGAAAAGACAGACTTATTCATAAAGAGATACGTACTTGGCCACAACGATGGTACATCCAGGCATGGTGACCCGCTCTACAAGGAAAAGACAGACTTATTCATAAAGAGATACGTACTTGGCCACCACGATGATACATCCAGGCATGGTGACCCGCTCTTCAAGGAAAAGACAGACTTATACATAAAGAGATACGTACTTGGCCACAACGATGGTACATCCAGGCATGGTGACCCGCTCTACAAGAAAAAGACAGACTTATTCATAAAGAGATACGTACTTGGCCACAACGATGGTACATCCAGGCATGGTGACCCGCTCTACAAGGAAAAGACAGACTTATTCATAAAGAGATACGTACTTGGCCACCACGATGGTACATCCAGGCATGGTGACCCGCTCTAAAAGAAAAAGACAGACTTATTCATAAAAAGATACGTACTTGGCCACAACGATGGTACATCCAGGCATGGTGACCCGCTCTACAAGAAAAAGACAGACTTATTCATAAAGAGATACGTACTTGGCCACAACGATGGTACATCCAGGCATGGTGACCCGCTCTACAAGAAACAGACATACTTATTCATAAAGAGATACGTACTTGGCCACATCGATGGTACATCCAGGCATGGTGACCCGCTCTACAAGAACAAGATAGACTTATTCATAAAGAGATACGTACTTGGCCACAACGATGGTACATCCAGGCATGGTGACCCGCTCTACAAGAACAAGATAGACTTATTCATAAAGAGATACGTACTTGGCCACCACGAGGGTACATCCAGGCATGGTGACCCGCTCTACAAGGAAAAGACAGACTTATTCATAAAGAGATACGTACTTGGCCACCACGATGGTACATCCAGGCATGGTGACCCGCTCCTCAAGGAAAAGACAGACTTATTCATAAAGAGATACGTACTTGGCCATAACGATGGTACATCCAGGCATGGTGACCCGCTCTACAAGAAAAAGACAGACTTATTCATAAAGAGATACGTACTTGGCCACAACGATGGTACATCCAGGCATGGTGACCCGCTCTACAAGGAAAAGACAGACTTATTCATAAAGAGATACGTACTTGGCCACCACGATGGTACATCCAGGCATGGTGACCCGCTGTACAAGAAAAAAGACAGACTTATTCATAAAGAGATACGTACTTGGCCACCACGAGGGTACATCCAGGCATGGTGACCCGCTCTACAAGGAAAAGACAGACTTATTCATAAAGAGATACGTACTTGGCCACCACGATGGTACATCCAGGCATGGTGACCCGCTCCTCAAGGAAAAGACAGACTTATTCATAAAGAGATACGTACTTGGCCATAACGATGGTACATCCAGGCATGGTGACCCGCTCTACAAGAAAAAGACAAACTTATTCATAAAGAGATACGTACTTGGCCACAACGATGGTACATCCAGGCATGGTGACCCGCTCTACAAGGAAAAGACAGACTTATTCATAAAGAGATACGTACTTGGCCACCACGATGGTACATCCAGGCATGGTGACCCGCTCCTCAAGGAAAAGACAGACTTATTCATAAAGAGATACGTACTTGGCCACAACGATGGTACATCCAGGTATGGTGACCCGCTCTACAAGGAAAAGACAGACTTATTCATAAAGAGATACGTACTTGGCCACCACGATGATACATCCAGGCATGGTGACCCGCTCTTCAAGGAAAAGACAGACTTATACATAAAGAGATACGTACTTGGCCACAACGATGGTACATCCAGGCATGGTGACCCGCTCTACAAGAAAAAGACAGACTTATTCATAAAGAGATACGTACTTGGCCACAACGATGGTACATCCAGGCATGGTGACCCGCTCTACAAGGAAAAGACAGACTTATTCATAAAGAGATACGTACTTGGCCACCACGATGGTACATCCAGGCATGGTGACCCGCTCTAAAAGAAAAAGACAGACTTATTCATAAAAAGATACGTACTTGGCCACAACGATGGTACATCCAGGCATGGTGACCCGCTCTACAAGAAAAAGACAGACTTATTCATAAAGAGATACGTACTTGGCCACAACGATGGTACATCCAGGCATGGTGACCCGCTCTACAAGAAACAGACATACTTATTCATAAAGAGATACGTACTTGGCCACATCGATGGTACATCCAGGCATGGTGACCCGCTCTACAAGAACAAGATAGACTTATTCATAAAGAGATACGTACTTGGCCACAACGATGGTACATCCAGGCATGGTGACCCGCTCTACAAGAACAAGATAGACTTATTCATAAAGAGATACGTACTTGGCCACAACGATGGTACATCCAAGCATGGTGACCCGCTCTACAAGAAAAAGACAGACTTATTCATAAAGAGATACGTACTTGGCCACAACGATGGTACATCCAGGAATGGTGACCCGCTCTACAAGGAAAAGACAGACTTATTCATAAAGAGATACGTACTTGGCCACCACGATGGTACATCCAGGCATGGTGACCCGCTCTTCAAGGAAAAGACAGACTTATTCATAAAGAGATACGTACTTGGCCACAACGATGGTACATCCAGGCATGGTGACCCGCTCTACAAGAAAAATACAGACTTATTCATAAAGAGATACGTACTTGGCCACCACGATGGTACATCCAGGCATGGTGACCCGCTCTACAAGGAAAAGACAGACTTATTCATAAAGAGATACGTACTTGGCCACCACGATGGTACATCCAGGCATGGTGACCCGCTCTTCAATGAAAAGACAGACTTATACATACAGAGATACGTACTTGGCCACAACGATGGTACATCCATGCATGGTGACCCACTCTACAAGCAAAAGACAGACTTATTCATAAAGAGATACGTACTTCGCCACACCGATGGTACATCCAGGCATGGTGACCCGCTCTACAAGAAAATGACAGACTTATTCATAAAGAGATACGTACTTGGCCACAACGATGGTACATCCAGGCATGGTGACCCGCTCTACAAGAAAAAAGACAGACTTATTCATAAAGAGATACGTACTTGGCCACCACGATGGTACATCCAGGCATGGTGACCCGCTCTTCAAGGAAAAGACAGACTTATTCATAAAGAGATACGTACTTGGCCACAACGATGGTACATCCAGGCATGGTGACCCGCTCAACAAGAAAACAACAGACTTATTCATAAAGAGATACGTACTTGGCCACAACGATGGTACATCCAGGCATGGTGACCCGCTCTACAAGGAAAAGACAGACTTATTCATAAAGAGATACGTACTTGGCCACCACGATGGTACATCCAGGCATGGTGACCCGCTGTACAAGAAAAAAGACAGACTTATTCATAAAGAGATACGTACTTGGCCACCACGAGGGTACATCCAGGCATGGTGACCCGCTCTACAAGGAAAAGACAGACTTATTCATAAAGAGATACGTACTTGGCCACCACGATGGTACATCCAGGCATGGTGACCCGCTCTAGAAGAAAAAGATAGACTTATTCATAAAGAGATACGTACTTGGCCACAACGATGGTACATCCAGGCATGGTGACCCGCTCTACAAGAAAAAGACAGACTTATTCATAAAGAGATACGTACTTCGCCACACCGATGGTACATCCAGGCATGGTGACCCGCTCTACAAGAAAATGACAGACTTATTCATAAAGAGATACGTACTTGGCCACAACGATGGTACATCCAGGCATGGTGACCCGCTCTACAAGAAAAAGATAGACTTATTCATAAAGAGATTCGTACTTGGCCACAACGATGGTACATCCAGGCATGATGACCCGCTCTACAAGAAAAATACAGACTTATTCATAAAGAGATACGTACTTGGCCACAACGATGGTACATCCAGGCATGGTGACCCGCTCTACAAGAAAAAGACAGACTTATTCATAAAGAGATACGTACTTGGCCAAAACGATGGTACATCCAGGCATGGTGACCCGCTCTACAAGAAAAAGACAGACTTATTCATAAAGAGATACGTACTTGGCCACAACGATGGTACATCCAGGCATGGTGACCCGCTCTACAAGAAAAAGATAGACTTATTCATAAAGAGATACGTACTTGGCCACAACGATGGTACATCCAGGCATGGTGACCCGCTCTACAAGAAAAAGACAGACTTATTCATAAAGAGATACGTACTTGGCCACAACGATGGTACATCCAGGCATGATGACCCGCTCTACAAGAAAAATACAGACTTATTCATAAAGAGATACGTACTTGGCCACAACGATGGTACATCCAGGCATGGTGACCCGCTCTACAAGAAAAAGACAGACTTATTCATAAAGAGATACGTACTTGGCCATAATGATGGTACATCCAGGCATGGTGACCCGCTCTACAAGAAAAATACAGACTTATTCATAAAGAGATACGTACTTGGCCACAACGATGGTACATCCAGGCTTGGTGACCCGCTCTACAAGAAAAAGACAGACTTATTCATAAAGAGATACGTACTTGGCCACAACGATGGTACATCCAGGCATGGTGACCCGCTCTACAAGAAAAAGACAGACTTATTCATAAAGAGATACGTACTTGGCCACAACGATGGTACATCCAGGCATGGTGACCCGCTCTACAAGAAAAAGACAGACTTATTCATAAAGAGATACGTACTTGGCCACAACGATGGTACATCCAGGCATGGTGACCCGCTCTACAAGGAAAAGACAGACTTATTCATAAAGAGATACGTACTTGGCCACCACGATGGTACATCCAGGCATGGTGACCCGCTGTACAAGAAAAAAGACAGACTTATTCATAAAGAGATACGTACTTGGCCACCACGAGGGTACATCCAGGCATGGTGACCCGCTCTACAAGGAAAAGACAGACTTATTCATAAAGAGATACGTACTTGGCCACCACGATGGTACATCCAGGCATGGTGACCCGCTCCTCAAGGAAAAGACAGACTTATTCATAAAGAGATACGTACTTGGCCATAACGATGGTACATCCAGGCATGGTGACCCGCTCTACAAGAAAAAGACAGACTTATTCATAAAGAGATACGTACTTGGCCACAACGATGGTACATCCAGGCATGGTGACCCGCTCTACAAGGAAAAGACAGACTTATTCATAAAGAGATACGTACTTGGCCACCACGATGGTACATCCAGGCATGGTGACCCGCTCCTCAAGGAAAAGACAGACTTATTCATAAAGAGATACGTACTTGGCCACAACGATGGTACATCCAGGCATGGTGACCCGCTCTACAAGGAAAAGACAGACTTATTCATAAAGAGATACGTACTTGGCCACCACGATGATACATCCAGGCATGGTGACCCGCTCTTCAAGGAAAAGACAGACTTATACATAAAGAGATACGTACTTGGCCACAACGATGGTACATCCAGGCATGGTGACCCGCTCTACAAGAAAAAGACAGACTTATTCATAAAGAGATACGTACTTGGCCACAACGATGGTACATCCAGGCATGGTGACCCGCTCTACAAGGAAAAGACAGACTTATTCATAAAGAGATACGTACTTGGCCACCACGATGGTACATCCAGGCATGGTGACCCGCTCTAAAAGAAAAAGACAGACTTATTCATAAAAAGATACGTACTTGGCCACAACGATGGTACATCCAGGCATGGTGACCCGCTCTACAAGAAAAAGACAGACTTATTCATAAAGAGATACGTACTTGGCCACAACGATGGTACATCCAGGCATGGTGACCCGCTCTACAAGAAACAGACATACTTATTCATAAAGAGATACGTACTTGGCCACATCGATGGTACATCCAGGCATGGTGACCCGCTCTACAAGAACAAGATAGACTTATTCATAAAGAGATACGTACTTGGCCACAACGATGGTACATCCAGGCATGGTGACCCGCTCTACAAGAACAAGATAGACTTATTCATAAAGAGATACGTACTTGGCCACAACGATGGTACATCCAAGCATGGTGACCCGCTCTACAAGAAAAAGACAGACTTATTCATAAAGAGATACGTACTTGGCCACAACGATGGTACATCCAGGAATGGTGACCCGCTCTACAAGGAAAAGACAGACTTATTCATAAAGAGATACGTACTTGGCCACCACGATGGTACATCCAGGCATGGTGACCCGCTCATCAAGGAAAAGACAGACTTATTCATAAAGAGATACGTACTTGGCCACAACGATGGTACATCCAGGCATGGTGACCCGCTCTACAAGAAAAATACAGACTTATTCATAAAGAGATACGTACTTGGCCACCACGATGGTACATCCAGGCATGGTGACCCGCTCTACAAGGAAAAGACAGACTTATTCATAAAGAGATACGTACTTGGCCACCACGATGGTACATCCAGGCATGGTGACCCGCTCTTCAATGAAAAGACAGACTTATACATACAGAGATACGTACTTGGCCACAACGATGGTACATCCAGGCATGGTGACCCACTCTACAAGCAAAAGACAGTCTTATTCATAAAGAGATACGTACTTGGCCATAACGATGGTACATCCAGGCATGGTGACCCGCTCTAGAAGAAAAAGATAGACTTATTCATAAAGAGATACGTACTTGGCCACAACGATGGTACATCCAGGCATGGTGACCCGCTCTACAAGAAAAAGACAGACTTATTCATAAAGAGATACGTACTTCGCCACACCGATGGTACATCCAGGCATGGTGACCCGCTCTACAAGAAAATGACAGACTTATTCATAAAGAGATACGTACTTGGCCACAACGATGGTACATCCAGGCATGGTGACCCGCTCTACAAGAAAAAGATAGACTTATTCATAAAGAGATTCGTACTTGGCCACAACGATGGTACATCCAGGCATGATGACCCGCTCTACAAGAAAAATACAGACTTATTCATAAAGAGATACGTACTTGGCCACAACGATGGTACATCCAGGCATGGTGACCCGCTCTACAAGAAAAAGACAGACTTATTCATAAAGAGATACGTACTTGGCCAAAACGATGGTACATCCAGGCATGGTGACCCGCTCTACAAGAAAAAGACAGACTTATTCATAAAGAGATACGTACTTGGCCACAACGATGGTACATCCAGGCATGGTGACCCGCTCTACAAGAAAAAGATAGACTTATTCATAAAGAGATACGTACTTGGCCACAACGATGGTACATCCAGGCATGGTGACCCGCTCTACAAGAAAAAGACAGACTTATTCATAAAGAGATACGTACTTGGCCACAACGATGGTACATCCAGGCATGATGACCCGCTCTACAAGAAAAATACAGACTTATTCATAAAGAGATACGTACTTGGCCACAACGATGGTACATCCAGGCATGGTGACCCGCTCTACAAGAAAAAGACAGACTTATTCATAAAGAGATACGTACTTGGCCATAATGATGGTACATCCAGGCATGGTGACCCGCTCTACAAGAAAAATACAGACTTATTCATAAAGAGATACGTACTTGGCCACAACGATGGTACATCCAGGCTTGGTGACCCGCTCTACAAGAAAAAGACAGACTTATTCATAAAGAGATACGTACTTGGCCACAACGATGGTACATCCAGGCATGGTGACCCGCTCTACAAGAAAAAGACAGACTTATTCATAAAGAGATACGTACTTGGCCACAACGATGGTACATCCAGGCATGGTTACCCGCTCTACAAGAAAACGACAGAATTATTCATAAAGAGATACGTACTTGGCCACAATCCAGTCATGGATGGAAAGCGGTAAACTATCGGGATGGCTATGAATCATATGTCGGGAAAGGGGACTAATGCAACGCGTCAGACAACATATCTGATGATATAAATTCTTAGACTGCCTGGTTTCATGACGTGTGGCTGTACTTAGGGATACCTTTAACAAAATACAAGATACAATGTTGTATTCAGTAATTAGGCCACCGGGTAAAAATACAGCATATAGTACAAATCTTAGACCTTATACATGGAATATGCCTAGTCAGTTAATTGTAATAAGTGTGTCACATAAATAGCTACCTGCTTCTCTTTAATCGTATTGCCATTGCTAAATAACACGGTATGTGGTTATTCTTATGTGGCAGCACATTGATTGTACGTTTGCGTTTGTCAATGAATCTAAAGAATTATCAATTAATAAATAATAAAAACAATCATTATCATCAACATCATCACCATCAACATCAATTAAAATGTATTAGTATCTTTATCCGGAATATGTGCTTGTTTTGCAGTGTTGCGGATCTCCTCATGCGGTATTATGTTAGTGAAGTAGTTCTCTGATGTTTATTTTATGTGACATTGCGGTTGTAACTGGTCATTAATTATTTACAAGACATTGCAAGTGTGGACGTAGAATGGACACGTTTTAGTCGCATCTTACAGTTGAATACCATGATGAATCAGCACTTTGCAGCGGGTTTTTGTCAAAAGCAATCTCGTAATGAGATCAACATATTTTAAAGTCGGTTATACTTTTAACGTATCCCAGATATATGAGCCGTTCCGTGAAAAATATAACATTATGAACTCTGCGTAATGTATCGACCCAGATCAGCCTTTAACAGAAAATCCACAGGAGGCGAAATGTTTCAGACCGGATTAGCCTGTGCGGCATGCTAAGGCTGATCCGGGTTGATACCTCACGCAGAGTCCGTAATGTTAGTTTTCTCGTGGAACGGCTCATATGTCCTTTACCATTAGATAAACAAGAACACCGACCTTACTTTATTCCTGACTACTAAAGATAAAAAACCTTCCTTTGTAGATATGTAATCTGATTTAAAGGAACCAAGTGTGTTAGAAGTTTCGAGAAACGTTTCAGATGTGACTTATTGGCGAAAAGTGAAGGTACTTATTCATCTGCACGGATGCACATGTTAACCCTTTTCCACATATAGACGCTTTCTGACGCCTCTGCAGCAGACGGCTATTTGAAAACATAGCGACAAAAGAAGAAATTGCACAAAACGTGCAATTTCTCCTTTTGACACAATGTTTTCCACTTTTAGTCATAGGTTATCCATTCAATTATAGAGATTTTCCATTCTTTGACAAAATATGTTCAAAGGCGTCTGCTGCAGATTTGCTGTATGTGGGAAAGGGTTAATCTTGATACACACTGATCACAAGTATTCATGGAATATCGTATTTATAATCTGGATTTCGGATTTGTCAAGAAGGTCCTTCTTTAGACAAAAGGATGAGAGTGAAATAGCTGCCGACATAACACAAGTGTCCGCGAAAGGATGTTCGAATAATTTATATTCGCAGATATTTACCATGGCATGTTGCATTAGCCTCCTTTCACGTTTTTGATTTATTTGCAGTCCACTAACTTCTTTGGTGTTGTACAGGACTGTTCCTCAATGTAGTTGGACTAAATAAAATATGCGATGCATATATACCAAAAAAAACCAAACGAAAACACTTTCATTCGTCTCGTATTACTGTTCAATATACCATATAATGAAATAATTAGAATATAAACATTTGCTCAGATCTATATACGGAGGATTAAATTGGTCATCCTGCAAAACATTTCCGTTTGTGCCCAATTCAAATTCTCTGTAATTGTACTCAAAAGAAGTGCCTTATTAAAGCAATATAACTGCTCATATTCGAAGTTAGTTTGCAGCAAAGATAACCAAATTATCCCATAGTTTACATTAAATAAACATGTTTGAGCTATATAACGTATTATAAACGGAAAGCGAGTAAAAACCTCAACCTGTATACATTTCTTTTCGCCATCGGTTCGTTCCGTTCCGTTATGTGGTATTGGTCCTGTACTTGAAGTATCAAAGACTCAAAATGGAGGTAAGTACTTACATGATCTAAATGATCTACTTTGTTTTCGGTGTGTCATGGTAGTACCATAACGTTAAGCTTGAATGTCAAATAAGGCTTTTAGAAGGTGTAATACATCTCTAGAAACTAAACACTATTACGATGTTTATGGATAGTTCTTGGTAGTTTGATTGAGGAACATCTCAGTGTCTCTTCCAACCAAAGTCAAAATCCCATTAGAAATACAGAAGACCATCCTTCGAATGCAATAAAAATAGCAGACGGGACAATTTTCATCATTCACTTCATACCGAATTTTATTAAGATGTATGGACACGAATGTAATATCCTTAAATCATTCGAAATAAATGGTATACGTGTAATGGTTTCACACCCGCAATATCTCCTGCTCGCCGATAATCGTGTAAAATGTCCATACGAGATGAATGTTTCGCAAAATGGAAATGAGAGACGGGTTGTTTGAATTTCCGAAATCTAATGGCATAGCTTTTAGGTGCTTGATAAGCCTGTTATCTTTTTATGGATTTTAATTGGCCATGATTTCGAAAAAACAATCCATCAGCGTTACAGTTTTTCGGTTGTGTTTCTGATGTTTTCGGGCGAATCTATGTCGTTTGAATGTATCCTCAGACCTTCGTTACCACTGTGTGTCTAATATATACTCTCATTGGTTAAATAATAAGTAGGACATAGTTCTGTGACATACAACCTCATCCCTATTATTTGCTTAAAACGATATTGTTCCAAGAACTGTCTACTACTGGATAAATAAGTCAGCTATGAATACATGATGTCTAGTGTGTTATATTTGAAGAGAAATGTATCTAAGCTTAGATTTCCTTAGTCACTAACTAGTAACACTCAAATTGATTCAAATTAAATTATAATAAGAATTAAAACACATAAATACATGCATAAAAATGTATCTATCATTCAATTAATTACACTGTCCTTAAAGATGGTGAATTCAAATAAACTTGGTTAAGTGGTTGTTAATTATACAGATGTTATTCCAGTGGTCAATTCGCTAGTATTATGCCTATAAAAACAAACATTTATCTGAATTAACAATTGGTCATAACACGGTAAAGTATATAACTGTAAGCTCGTCATTTGAAAAGCGCAAGATAAATGGGATTTCCCTAAATCAAAACATGCCCGGTGTTACAGGTCAAACGTCGAATTTTGCCACACTTACGTCTAATCGTTTTGTTTCGCATACAATACGCCATTCTTCTGTGTCTGTCCCCACATCCATATGTTTGTCTATCACATCTTCACTAACTGCCATACTGGCAGGTAAAACATATGATCGTTCGAACATACTTGTAATCATCACAAACTAGTATAACGATGAAATCAAACTTAGATGCACCACGAAAAATGTAAAGGGTACCTTTAAATAAACAATAGGTTTACTGTTTAGTTACACAACGATCTTCAAGTAAGTGAATATCAATAGTGGAGCACTAGAACAAACATGAGCGTCCAATTCCATGGACTCCAAAAACAAAATATATCCCATTTAGTATAACTTACTATCTACTGATAGTTCGGTGGTGTTCATCGCAAATAACAAATTGTTTAGTAAACCATGTAAGACGTATTTTTTGTACCTAAACTGAATTGACTTTCCTTGAACAAAAGCCCGATTTATTCCATGTTACAAGCTATTCCTTTCGGAATTCTATCTGACAGTTAGGTCTTATTTCTTTATTATTACCGACTCAGTTGGTTATCAAACGGTTCTGAGGTGTAATCTGCCAGTACGGGAAATGTGAATATATAGAATACACTGTGACACATGTTACAGCACATTTTATTATAGTTCGTTGCCCCAAAATGCTAGCTTCTACGACCTTTTTGTCTGGAAGACCGAAAGAGGACGAACTATTTTCAGTTATCATTGAATACGTTTCCCCCAACTTATTACATATTTGAACGGTGTAGTTTATTTTGTTAAATCATCGACACACATGTGAGTAATTTGTAATCGTATATGAATACGCATCACCATGAATTCTGTATGCGGACAGCGCAGGCTGATCTGGTCGATACATTACGCAGATGTGTATCGCCGCAGCTGCATTTTGGGGCATTTTTAGAAAAAATGTGTAGGCACGTGCTTACAGTACCTAAAGGGAGCTACGCCCCTAAATACAATTCATCCATTTGATGATATTCTACGCTAGTACTTCATGAAATAACTATAACGAAATAGATCATATATTGCTGTTGCAGACAACGCAGAAAAAAGTGATAGAAAAAGTAAATTTCACACGAGTATTTCCATTTTGTCAATGCTAGACGCCGTCGAACTAAAGTGGTGTGACCAGAGAGTGCCGAGGGCACGGAGGCTTAGGCCCCCCACCCCTTTCCAATCCCCTCGGGAGAATGACAGTGATGTGAACAGCGAGTGTCGAAGGGTTGGAGGGTTCGGAGCGAGGACGAGAGGGATGCCCCAAACTACCACCCAGACAGACAAACACTTGCACGTAAAGGAGGTTCGAGTGAGCTTAAAGAGCTGTGCGATTTTAGGAGCTTGTACAAATGTTTACCAGCACTTTTAAGGGGACACCATTCTCTAATATGAACCCATTGTTTTAAAAATGGACGGATTTGACTTCGATTCACATATATTGATCTCTTATTGCTAAAGCATACACTAACCAAGTACTCATTATATCAACAATGCATGTGTACAAACAGTTTCTTACAAGAATTTCAAACAATGTTGACCCTGATTACAATTATCTGGTTCAATCATGTTCTATAAAAACAAACCGTTATACTTCATTCAACGTATTCTCAGCTGATGTTTCATATTCTGCAGATACAAATTTAAAGTGCAGAATTTAGTTTTTGACACAAACATCAGCTAGATATGAGTACATATTAATATCTTTTACGGGTTGATATTTTCCGAGTAGGTCTTGCTTTATTAAGATTTGATTATTTAACTGCGATTGAGAACCAAGCTGTGAGCTTATTTTAATCACATTCGATGTCTGATTTCGAAAAATCGTTGAAAGTTAGAAGTTAAACTTTGACTAGAGTTTTGACTTTAGTATTTACAGAATACATATTTCTATATCTGAAATCATACCTCACTACCTTAATAAATTGTGTTTTATATTTAGAGGTCAACGTTTTGGGATCATATTTCCTCTCAATTTTGAGTACAGCTTCGGATCGCTCAATCCCGAAAGAAATCAAGTTACACAGACCACAAGTCTTGACTTCTTTAGAGTATTGCTTAAATTGTTATATTTCTATTTAGTACACATAATCTGTTTTAAGGGCAAAACTAATTACACTTTTGCGTCTAAGGTATTATTCAATTACCGAGTTGGCTTTATCGAATAAAGAATTATCGAAATAAATAATATAAACAGTAAATTAAATAAAAAAAATCTCTATTTTTCTTTTGTAGCATTGGAAAAGATTGATAATAAATTAGACAAGCGGAAAGAAAAGAAAAAAATACGATAGTGAGACGATCCAACGTAAACTGACATTCTGAGTGTACATTGCATGTATGAAATCAAACGAATTAACGACAGCATTGCATACTTGTATAGCAGGATTTAAGTCATAACCGTTCACGAAAGACTTCTAAGATGTGTTTACGATTTTATGGCAAACAGAGAAATATCATGATCAGGCAGCCAACAGTCGCAGGGTGTTCTGGAGCATCTCCGGTTGTAAAATCCTGAAGGTATGTTTTCGTGTGAGGTTAACGATGACGTTCACGTAATGGAAGTGCGTTCAGATATGTAGATACGATATACCGGACTGTTATGTAGTTGTAATTTGATTTGTTGACACCCTACCGTAATTTAATGTTATAATTACCCGAATACACCCTACATGTACGTGTAACATTTATGAGGCTAATGAAAATATGATTCAGTAAGTCTTCATTCACACCCAAACCTTCCTAAATTCATTATTGGTTTCTGCGTCAACGGATATTTTATTGGGGTTTTCTGTCCAGTATATATATATATATATATATATATATATATATATATATATATGTGTGTATATAAACATTGATGTAGCCATAGAATACACATTGCCGATGGACAATTTTAAACATCTTTCTTTAGCAAGTATGTGAAGGGAGAAACGGTCTAATTCAACATAAACTCAATAATTTTGGAGTCTGTTAACTTACTCCTAATACGTGTTTACTAACACATATTTGAAGTATTTCAAAGAACTAATATTTGTAAATGCCCCATACTTCAGAGCCATGTTGATTGATTGGGGTTTAACGCCGTTTTTAACAATTTCTCAGTTATATCACGGCGGCCAGTTCACCTACTCATGCATTTCATGGTTTTCTCACACCAGTACTCCACACAACAATCTTCCCAAGCAATCAGATCCATGTTGAAGGGTGAGAATGACCATTGAATCAAACAGTGTATATTTACAATTTAAATCTAGATTTAGTCGAGGAAATAATTCCAACATGCTTAAGTATGTATACCTTTAGTGCATGGTCATGAAGTTGAACACACACTATATGATATTGTTAACTATATGGGTGTCAATAAATAAATGTTCCCGGTTAGGATGATGACCTTTGTAAAAAACGCTTTTGCCTTATTTATAACCAAACCATGTAAGTATATGTATTATTAAGCTATATTTATGAAATTTAAAATTTCTGTTCATTCTCCTTTGAACTTGTCAGTTTGTATTGTTTATCACATGATGTTATATATTATGTAAAAATGTTTTGTATGTAACAAGATACATTTATATGTATACGTTAATAAAATTCTATTCTATTCTATTCTATTCTGTATCATCTATAAACGTTATCAAATTGGAAATAAATGTGGTTTAGTTTTTGTTTTGTTAATATTACAAGTTCAAGTTCAAGTTCTTTATTTGCATAACACTTTACATGTTGTTGCAACATATACATAATAAACAATTGTATAGCAATACATATAGTATAGTTTCAATAGTTGACATGGTATATATAATATTCGAGAAAAGTGTAATTAATATTAATGCGTACAAGTCTAAACTTAGATTGTTTATTTTGTGGATTTAAAATAGCACCTTTTTCGGATTTCTATCCGTCTATGGTACTGTTTTAGATTCGCGTTTAGTATTGGCCATGTATATGTATTTACTAAGTATTCGTAATATATTTAGTTTATCATTTTTCATTAGTTGTTTAAATTTATATAGTGATGGCCAAATATGATAATATTTTGGAAGTAAATTGATTCTTAGTTGAACATGCAAAGGACATATAAGTTAAAATGATATTCATTTTCAATAACATTCAAGTTGCACATTTTACATATTCTATTTTCCCTAGGGATGTTATCATATCGTCCTTCCTCAATTAATAATTACAGTATCATCTGAAAACAGAATAAATATATAGAAATATTATTTAAGTTACGTCTTTTTCATCTAATTGGCGTGTCCACACTATCATTAGTACAGAGTGTTAATAACAAAAGCATTAAACATAATCTGACAAACATATCGAGGGCTTGGCGTGAAACGGTTGGAACTAAAATTGGTATTTTTTTACCAAGGTTAATCACCTCGAAATAAAGTCTTTATAAGCCTTAAATCGTTTTCTTGGTAAACAATGGAAATTTAGGTGCCATTGCTCGTTCTGAATCTAAATTTGCATTGTTTACAAAGGGGTTAAAATTGCCCTCGGTATACAATACATTGAAAATGTTCTTAGGCTGTATAAGACGATCTTAGTCTAAACTAGTCATGAAACTTTAGGGTTGGCTTTCGTTGAGCATGAGACTGAATTGTAAATTGAATTATTGTTTGAAACATGAGATGACTTCATGCTATCAGATGTATGGTTTCGATGAAATTATAAAATTATTTTGACAAAATGCCAGTGTATGGTGTTTAGAATGTAAATCACAAGGATATATTTTAAACCAAAATTGAATTCGATTCTCAGATTTCGGTTTTTCAGAAATGGATGTCATACACGATTAAATACCACAAACAGATAGACGTGAATAGAAGGCTGTAAAATATACATTAGAACTATAAAACGGGAAATTCAAATAGACACAAATAATAATTACGAACAGCCACGACATTGATGGCATGCCAGACTGTCGTTTCCAATGTTTATAATGAGAGACAGTTAAGTCTGTTCGACCTGTACCATCGGGTTAACTTTTTGAATCGCGTCAATGAGAAATGTACAGCGTCACAGTGCATCAGGACACGACTCCGCTTTCATAGAAGCTCAATGAGGCTACATACCTAGCCTTTTAATGAAGCTGCATATCGAGGGCTTGGCGTAAAACGGTTGTAACTAAAATTGGTATTTTTTTTACCAAGGTTAATCACCACGCCATAAATTCTTTATAATCGTTAAATCATTTTTTCTTGGTAAACAATGGAAATGTAGGTGCCATTGCTCGTTCTGAGCAATGGCACCTAAATATGCATTGTTTATAAAGGGGTTAAAATTGCCCCTAAACCAGGGTTTTCAAAATAGGTTTTTAGTTACAACCGTTTCACGCCAAGCCCTCGATATGTCTTTAAGACATTTCATGAAATATAAAACCCTTTGTTTAGGCACCAAAATTACAGAAACGCATGGACTTTCTAACACGATCTCGACTAATGACATTTTTATTGTGTCGTAAAAGTTTAGAATTCTGTAATATATCTCGTGTGTTAACAGAAAACATCTTAATGCACCCGAATGGGATTCATGGATGCCAACATGTGATGGGTTACTAAACGTATCCAATGAAGTAAAAACAATTGAACTTTGAACACACTTATGAAATAATATAAAAAATATCAATAATAATAATAAAAAAAGCATATTTCTTACGTTAATGTCAAAGGAACCAAAAAGCATATTTTGGGCGTGCATGCACATTTCGATTACATTTTAAAATTAACACTGAAGTTTCTAATGTATATTTAATGTCGCCATCTTTAAAAATATAACGTTTTTGTAGCAAGCTTAGCATGCAATTTGCTTAAGTCGACATAAATATATGTGATACAGTCTCACTTATTAAAAAGTTAACCCTTTCCAACATATATATACTGTCTGACGCCTCTGCAGCAGACGACTTTTGAAAACAGTCTAGCATCAAGAGAAACATGCTCATTATGAGCAATTTTCCGTTCGTCGCAATGCTTTCAACTTTATTTAGTAAATAGTTGTTCTTTCATTTAAAGGAAGTTTCCAGATTTTTGACTATTTTATTTTTCAAAGTTGTCTTCTGAATTTTTGTTGAATGTGGGAATTAGTTCAATGCAATAAAATCCTTCAGGATGACATACGACGTGAGGTACAACTTTTTGTAAAATGCTTTTAGATACAACAATACGCATGTTAACGATAATTCAAACAGCTCTAATGATCAAAGTATCGCTTACAGGAAAGCCGTGTTGTATAAACGCACATTAAAGACCCTGATTAGCACGTGCTTTCGAAGAAAATTATCGCGACACAGGAAAACCGACCCTCCGGTTTTTGCGACCAGGGAACATCGAGATCAGAACGCGCCATCGCGCGGTACGAGGAAAGCGGGCCTTCCGTGTTCGCCATCTACTCTTTCAAGATAGTGCAGTGGTAGGGAAGCGGCCTTTCGTACCAAAGGTCCCGGGTTCGAATCCTGTGATGAGCAGGTTCAACCTTTGTCATTTTTTCACACAAACGGTGCGAGTACTGATTAAGTCTCAAGGAAGCGGACATCGAGCGTGATTAATATAAGCTGAAAGCTTGTTTCGCAATCGATTTAGTATATTTAACTCTTTCAGCGCCAAAGGCAATATTGAGGTTTTTGCAAACAATACTGATTCAGGCGAGTCAGCTCGTAACGAGCTGTCTCACCTGAAATCAGCATTGTTTGCCTTTTAGTTATCAAAATAGTCCAGACCTTTATTACATGAGAAATAGAGACGCCCTATTTTGAACAAGGAAGGGTCTACTTTAAACAATTTGGAGCTGAAAGAGTTAAACTAAGCTTGCCATTCAAAGATTCTTTCAGCTTCTAGTAAATCGTCAATAATGTATAAACATGTTGTCTAGTTTGATTGTAAACTTAAATAGTTTATTTTATGCATTTCGACATATCTGCAGCAGACGAGTATAGTGTAGTGTTGTTTGTTGCAAGACGATAAATAATTAATAATAAACTATTGTTCCTTTTGTCACCATGCATTCAACTCTATTAGAAAAGTACCCTTTCATTAACCCTTTCAGCGCCGAATTGTTTAAAGTAGACTCTTCCATGTTCAAACTCGGACGACTTTATTTTCATGTTATAGGATTTTTGGAATATTTTTATAACTCACAGCCAAACAATGCATATTTCAGGTGAGACAGCTCGTTACGAGCTGACTCACCTGAATCTGCATTGTTTGCACAAAGCTCAATATTGCCTTTGGCGCTGAAAGAGTTAATAAAGAATTGCTATATATATATATATATATATACATATACTTGCCTAGACATTCGTCTGCTGTCTTTTTGTAATTTTTTGTGGACAGGGTTAAATCTCCGAATGAGGTTTTTCGTGTGGCATGGCTTATAATGAGATACTTGTGGTAACTGCTTCTCCGGTTGGAGGCGGTTTACTAATAAGTCACGTCTTTCGTCATTAGCAAATTTTCAATTTTTTAAATAGACAATTACTGGGTTTTTTTCTTTTTAAATTTCGTCTTTTTAAATATTAAAATAAATCACTGATAAAATCGCAGCCTGAATTGCTTATATTACTGGAATGATATATAATAAACAAACAATTACTGAATGCAAAGAGATGACAAATGAAGAGTATAAACATTGTTGTAATCCAGCCGTGCTGAAGAAAAACAACCTTCCTGTAGTTGCATGAAGTGTGGACAAAGATATTTTGGCTCTTGTTTTAAATAGTTCATTGACTGTCCTAACTTTGTTTTTATTTTTTTTGCTGTTCGCAGTCGTACACATCAATGGCGAACATTTCTGGTTGGAAATCTTAACCGAACTGCAATGACCCCCATCCTTCTATGCATGCTCCAGCGCAAGGTGGTTCTGCTATATATTCAAATAAATGCACAAAACTGATACAGGAAGGCTAAAACTGAAAGCAAATCAAAAAGTTATACGTCTCTGACTTCTCATCTCACTGAACATGTGCAGGAGAAGTTCTACTTCGAAATTGCAAATGGGACTATTTTAGGGTACCAGGAACTAATTTCGTTGTGGTGGTATACCTATATGTAAACATTTGTTTTATTTTTACCGTTTTGTTTGGTGCTTTTCTAATGCGTTTCGGTCAAGCGACATCATTTAAGGTAAAACAACTAGAAATCCAAGCTGTTTTGACAAAAATAAGCAAATCATTTAAATGGATGGTTTTCATGTTTCGCACCTTAGAATTTAGTGAATTCCTACACAAAAAACGTACCTTTTGGTAATTAAACAAATTTCGCTGTGGTGTTAATGTTACACCATAAGGCATACGCATATAATTGCGGCGCACTCTAGAAATAGTGTTTAGTACTTTAGTACGTCGGGTACCAGACTACATAATACATCACGCAAGAATACCACTTACCTCTCAATGTGTGTACTTTAGTACGCCAGTTACCAGACTACATCGCCCAAGAATACCACTTACCTCTCAACGTGTGTACTTTAGTACGCCAGTTACCAGACTACATAATACATCGCGCAAGAATACCACTTACCTCTAAATGAGTGTTCTTTAGTACGCCGGGTACCAGACTACACAAAACATCGCGCAAGAATACCACTTACGTCTCAATGTATGTACTTTAGTACGCCGGTACCAGACTACATAATACATCACGCAAGAATACCACTTACCTCTCAATGTGTGTACTTTAGTACGCCGGTACCAGACTACACAAAACATCACGCAAGAATACCACTTACCTCTCAATGTGTGTACGTTAGAACGCCGGGTACCAGACTACATAAGGCATCGCGCAAGAATACCACTTACGTCTCAATGTGTGTACTTTAGTACGCCGGTACCAGACTACATAATACATCACGCAAGAATACCACTTACCTCTCAATGTGTGTACTTTAGTACGCCGGGTACCAGACTACACAAAACATCGCGCAAGAATACCACTTACCTCTCAATGTATGTACTTTAGAACGCCGGGTACCAGACTACATAAGGCATCGCGCAAGAATATCACTTACCTCTCAAAGTGTGTACTTTAGTACTCCGGGTACCAGACTACATAAGGCATCGCGCAAGAATATCACTTACCTCTCAAAGTGTGTACTTTAGTACGCCGGGTACAAGACTACATAATACATCACGCAAGAATACCACTTACGTCTCAATGTGTGTACTTTTAGTACGCCGGGTACTAGACTACATAAGGCATTGCGCAAGAATACCACTTATCTCTCAAAGTGTGTACTTTTAGTACGCCGGGTACCAGACTACATAAGGCATCGCGCAAGAATACCACTTACCTCTCAATGTGTATCCGCTTCTGGTATTTGACTTGGTTTCGAATTTGTATGCATTAACCCTTTCCCTCATACGACAATTCTGCAGCAGACGACTTTGAACTTATTTTGCCAAAATATAGAAAATCTCTATAATTAAATGGATAACCTATGACTAAAAGTGGAAAACATTGTGACAAAAGGAGAAATTGCTCGTTATGACCAATTTCTTCTTTTGTCACTATGTTTTCAAAAAGCTGTCTGCTGCAGAGGCGTCAGAAAGCGTCTATATGAGGGAAAGGGTTAATAGTATGACAAATTGGTAAAGGTTCCTGCTTTTGACACATAACAAATGAATAATTGTGCTATCAACAATGGTGTTGGTTATTATCAAGCTAGTCTCAAATCGAGGTTACATGTATTCTAAAATTGCCTTAAATGTGACAAAGCTCGTAAAGAGATATGAGTGTGTTGTTTCAAAAGTTACCGTGAACACTATATTTGTTCCTACTAAACGCATACGAATTTCCCCCCAAAACCATTCGTGCTTGATAGCCTAAAAGGACGTGTTGTGAGATGGTAATTGTTTTGGTGTAAGTAAGACTAAGATTGGTGAAAGCAAAACGTTGTCATTTGTTCACATGTGTTTATGTCATTACTGAAATTAGTTTCTGTGTTGGTCTTAACCCTTTATCACATACAATTTTGAATGTTTGTGTTTTTACTCCGCTTTCAACACTAGTTCAGTTATGTAACGGCGTTTCCTGGGTAAGTAACAAGTCCTACTGGTCCGTCCTGACACCAGCCAGTCAGTCGTAATACTTACCCCGCAACTTGGAGCGCCAAGGAGGGTGTTAATAACTACAAGTCTTTAGTATGACCCGACAGGGCTTAACATACACTCAATCTGCAGCGATACACATCTGCGTAATGTATCGACCAGATCAGCCTGCGCTGTCCGCGCAGACTGATCCGGCCGATACATTCCGTCTAAGGGGGGATAGATAGAGTAGTGATTCCTGAAACAGAAAATCCACAGGAGGCGAAAAGTGAATATTCGGGTACGCCTGTGTGGCATGATTATGCTGATCCAGGTCGATACTTTACGCAGTCCACAATGTTGATTTTCTCACGAGACGGCCTACACATTGATTATTGCCAAGCTACGCCCCTGATTGCTCATCATAAGCAATTTCTCCTTTTTGCCAAAATTATGTCAAACTTCGCCTGATGCAGAGGTATCCGAAAGCGTATACATGTGGGAAAGTTGGCATCACATCTCGATCGTAACAACGCGTCCGTTTTCTTCATGCCATACTTATTACTGGGGACATTAAGAGATGGGTAATGGACCGAGCAAACAGTGACAATTATCACTTCATAAATTCACTGTTTGGAACAGCGAGTTTGTCAGGATATAATCCTCTTTTTTCTTAACACCAGTAACCCATCGCAATGCATATATGTCTGTAGTGTATACAGTTTGCACCAAAGGCACGTTTGCTTATATTTCTATCACGTATCCGATTGCCGCCATAGTATACAGCTGGATGAAGAAGAGAACCGTCGTATAACCTTTTCGCTAACAAAGAGTTCCGATTGACCGGGCGGGATTTGTACGCATGATCTTATAGATACATTCTTTGTTGGCGCGATTTTTTATTTCTGACATGACATGACATTGCTTTATCAAGGAAATTCGATATTGATTGTTGAATTATGTATAATTGCGGCTTGTTACACCTTGAACTCAGTTCATTAATCAGAATAATTGGCTTGCGTGTTTTTGTTTAAAAATTTTGTGAGTAGAATTTCTGATAATGTCGACAATACTGACAAAAGTACGGATTGGCTGTTATTGTATGCGGTCCGTCATAATTAAGTGCACCTAATTGTTATCTCAGTCGATATCGGCCAATTAGTTTATTCCTTTCCTGCACGCAAACACATTTTGGTACGTCCGAAACATACTCCTTTAAATAAAAAAACATTATGACAAAAGGAGAAACATCTCATAATCAGCAATTTTATCTATTTGTAAATGTTTGTAACTATATTTCCTAGAGTAACCTTCATTTATAGTGTTTCAATATTAAAATACTTTTTGAATATGTGTCTTTAAAATGATCGTGTGCTGCATATTTGTTGTTTGTTGTAAAGGGTTAAAGTATACTTATATACATTTTAAACTACAATGTCATTTCACAACCAATTTTCTAAGTAAAAATGAACAAATATAGTGCCGCGTTGCGCGATAGCTCAGATCGGTCACGACGTGGTCTATAAATCAATGTGTCCTGAGTTCGAACCCCGGCTCGGCCATTGATTCTTCCCGTCGATTGACACAAGTCATCGTGGCAAGATATAGCTTGAATACCGTAGAAAGCGTCAATAAACTGTAAACGATCTAAACCCAGGATTGCTAAACCATTTGAACCGTCCCGCGAGTAAACCAACATTGTGGACTATGCGTCAAGTATCAACACGGGTCAGCCTAAGCATGCCGCGCAGGCTAATCCAGACAGACATTGTTTGCCCTCTGTTGATGTTCTGTTTCACGAATCATTACTCTATACCTCTATCCCCCCTGAGACGGAATGTGTCGGCCCGGATTAGCCTGCGCAGACTGAACCGGGTCGATACATTACGCAGTGACCATAATGTTGGTTTTCTCACGGAGCAGCTCATTTGTTAATACACACTTATCACCGTGTTACGCTGACATCGTAGTTTTATCCATATATTAGTTGCGTTTAACAAAATGCGATCCTTATATACACCTGTTCTAAATTCCACAAAACGGAAAACGGGCATCAAACTATTGAGGCTACATTTTAAGCTATTCTCCAGAAGATACATCTACATTAAAGTATATTAAAACACTATTGCATCGGCAACCTATATAATGATTTGAAATACATACGCACAATCTTTGCCAGAGCCTCCCATCGTCTGCCTATATAATCTCTATTTCCTCCAATATTGAAGATTACAAGAATACAATATAAATGAAATTGAAAATAACAGAATGGAGATACAATTGATAGAAAAAGAAGAAGAAGAAAAAAAAAAAAAAAAGCAAAACAACAAAAACACTGTGAATGTGAATATGCACACATGCATTTAGACGTATAAAACGCCTCCATAATGTGTAAACATTCACGCACATGTACGAACATAGACACACAATGTAAACATAATGTATGTGTGTGGCTTATTGAGTGTTGGAGTGAATGAATGTATGGGTGTTTGAGTGTTTTGAGTGAATAAGTGTGTGGAGTGAGGGGGATTGTCAGATTGTTTTTGGTGGGTGGTAAAATGAATGGGTTGGTGGATGAGTAGTTGAATATGTGAGTGGTAGAACCAAATTGATAAGTGGTAATGTATGTCGGGCAAACAACTTTACACTTCATTGAATGTATCCTTATTTTTCCAAAAATTGCTTTCTAACATGAAATGCCTTCACGAGATACTTTGCAACAGACCTTATTGTGGCTATGTTATTTAATGTAAAGATACTTTTGAATACATGTTCATTTCTACAACGATTCCAATACGGTTTGAAGTAAATCAGTCTTAATGGTTCATATATAGGACAATCGAAAAATAGGTGGTATTCATCTTCAACTACAGATACATTTGATTCTTTACATAAAGGACATAATCTCAAAGCTCTATCTATTCCAAGGTGCCTACCTCGTTCAATCATCAGATCATGGATAGAGCACCTAAAATAAGACAACAATTTTCTGTGGACATATGGTATATCTACACTTAGGTATAATTCGGGGGTAAGGGCCGATTTAAAATGCTTATAGGTTAATGCTTTAGAGGTATTGTTTATATTTGAGATCCAAAGTTGAGTAAAATTATCTTCCAGTCTCTGTGTAAACTGTTTGATAAATATATCATCGTTGCCAACATCGTGAGCAATCCAGACGTAGCCATAACCATAAAGATAAAGCAGATCCTTTATACTTGTGGCCCAGGTGTGTCTACCAACTGTATCCAATTGTTTTAACATTTCGTAACATTGTTTTGGATATCTTGTATTTTCCATACGAATTAATTTCAACCAGTATTTGACACATATAGGCATATATGTTATACACAAAGGGAGTCTGCCACATTCTCCTAGTGCCATTGTATCGCAAGTATTTTCAGACAGATTGCATATTTTTTTGCAGAATTGTATTTGTATTCTCTCAATCTTTTGTATATAAGCATACCCCCACAGCTGTGCCCCGTAACATAGTATGGGTTTCACAATATAGTCAAATACTTTAAACATATCCTTAAGTTCTAGAAAACCAAATTGTCTTCGTATTCTTATTATATGATTAACCGCTTTAAGAGCTTGAAGAGATAGCATTGTGTGTGTTTTGCTCCACGATAACTTTGGCGAAAAGTACAGTCCGAGATATTTATAAACCGATACAATGTCAATTTTTTTACCGTTATAAAACCATTTTTCATTTCGCCTGACGACCCCTCCGTTTCTAAAGACTATAATTTTACTTTTATCTATATTTATGTTCATACCAACGGATTGGGAAAACTCTGCTATACCATCGATCTGCCTCTGGAGCTGAACAACAGTATCAGAGGAACTGGAGACATCGTCAGCAAACAAAAGAAGATTTAACTCTTTTATGGCATTTGAAACAAATATTACCTCTAGTAACATTTTGGTTAAAATACTCGATTAAGTCATTTATAAAAAGAGAAAATATTTTGGAACTTCCGGTGCACCCCTGTCGTGTGCCGACCGTGCAATTGAAATATTGGGTCAATGCATCGTCTACTTTAACACAAGACTTCAATTGACCGTACATTGATTGCAGTGTATGGAGAAACTTTCCACTGACACCTTTTCTGCTTAACGCGTCCCATAACCTTTCGTGCTTCACAGTATCAAATGCTTTCTCAAAGTCAATACAAATACAGTAAAATCGACCTTTCTTTTTAGATAAATACTTTTGTGTCAAAGACAATCGTGCGGTATGCTGACGGATGTTGTATTATATGTTATACATGTTGTTATGGGTCGATGGCCTTAAATCAATAAAATATTTGTCATTGTCATATAATACACACTATAAACAAGTTCATGCTCAATCCTAGCAATTGGTCCGTGTAATTATATTACAGTACATAAACGCAATATAATGGTTGAAATAACGGGAGAACAAAAGACGAGCAAATTGTGTCACTTGTTTATATGAGGCTTAACAGGCGAAACGCGGTCTTGTTGTAACCCAGTTTTGTCGTAAAACCAACGGGGCTACAATTCTGGTGATTCCTGAAATATCGTCATTAAGGATCGTTTTTATAAATATCACTATCATATTTGCTATTACACAGGTTAAGTAACCGTTTACTTGATATGACAGTCTCGAAACGTCCGTATTGAATATATCAGAGGCAAATGAAAAGTGTTCAATTTTGAAATCAGCAAGTACACTATTGATTCTGTGTTGAAAACATGGGTAAAAGGGGTACAGCATAACCTTTTAGAACGACACCTCTGAGGAACAAAACCTCTTAAATCTTCTCCCAAGAGGATTTGTAAAATACAAATAAACCTTTTCGGAGTAACACGTCGCTAGAGCGACAACCTTTCTCTGCCTTTATCTCATGTTGCTCTGGAAAGAATTGCACTGTAAGTATCCGTAATGATCAATTCCTCCTTTTCCGTAGGCGTTTTCTATATGTGCCGGCTGTAGACGTGTCGAATGTCGACTGTGTGAGGGATAAAGAATATCGAATCCCGTGTTTATCTACATGTACACCTTAGCGGTCAGTTTGTAGCCTGCTTAACGTAATTGAGTTATTTCCCTTGTGTCAAAGCATTACAAATTAGATTTAGTCTTTCGGCTTACCCATATTTTACTATATTTAGCTAAACCCTTCCCGACATATAATCATTCTGCAGCAGACGACTTCGAAAACTTCAAGGCAAAAACAAAGAACATTCAATTTTAATGAAGGTGTAATATAATGAAAAGAGTTAAAAACATTGTGTAAAATGAATTATGAGTATTTTGTTGTTTTACAACAATGTTTTCTAAAATTTATCTGCTGGAGATGAGTCAAAACTCGTCTAAATTTGGGAAAGGGCTAAACCAGCATGGATATATTGAATTAAACACGGATTTTGAATTGTGAAAAATGTAGAATATGATGCTCGCCTTTTCCCCCTTTTCCCACATGTAGACGCAGTTTGACGTCTCTGCATCAGACGATTTTTGACATGACTCATAAACAGATACAAACACGACCCAAATCGCCAGACGTGGCTCATAGATACGACCAAGACTCTAAATCGACATAGGCGACTCATATTCAGATACAAACAAGACCCTTAATCGACATAGGCGACTCATATTCAGATACAGACAATACCCTAAATCGTCAGAAGCGACTCATATTCAGATACAAACAAGACCCTAAATCGTCAGAAGCGACTCATATTCAGATAAAGACAAGACCCTAAATCGCCAGAAGCGACTCATATTCAGATACAGACAATACCCTAAATCGCCAGAAGCGACTCATATTCAGATACAAACAAGACCCTAAATCGCCAGAAGCGACTCATATTCAGATACAAACAAGACCCTAAATATCGTCAGAAGCGACTAATATTCAGATACAGACAATACCCTAAATCGCCAGAAGCGACTCATATTCAGATACAAACAAGACCCTAAATCATCAGAAGCGACTCATATTCAGATACAAACAAGACCCTAAATCGTCAGAAGTGACTCATATTCAGATACAGACAAGACCGTAAATCGCCAGAAGCGACTCATATTCAGATACACAAAAGAAATTAAATCGTCAGAAGCGGCTCATATTCAGATACAGACAAGACCCTAAATCGCCAGAAGCGACTCATATTCTGATACAGACAAGACCCTAAATAGTAAGAAGCGGCTCATATTCTGATACAAACAAGACCCTAAATCGTAAGAAGCGGCTCATATTCAGATACAAACAAGACTCTAAATCGTAAGAAGCGGCTCATATTCAGATACAAACAAGAACAATACTTTAAATGAACATAAGCGACTCATATACAGATACATACAAGACTTTAAATCGACATAAGCGACTCATATTCAGATACGACCAAGACTTTAAATCAACATAAGCGACTCATATTCAGATACGGCCAAAACTTTAAATCAACTTAAGCGACTCATATACAGATACAGATAAAACACTGAGTCGTCAGACGCGGTTCATATACAGACAGTACCTTAAATTGCAAGACGCAGCTCATATTTAGACTCAAAAACCACAAATCCCCAGACGTGGATCATATTCAGATACATACAAGACCCTAAATTGCCAGTCGCCGATCCTATACACATACTGACAAGGGCCCAAAATCGCCAAAGACGAATTAAAAACTCATTAATCGTCTGACCCAGCTCATATTCAGATACAAACAAGATCTAAAACTCCAGACTCAGCTCATATTCAGATACAAACAAGACCTTAAATCGTCTGACCAGCTCATATTCAGATACAAACAAGACCTTAAAACTCCAGACCTATTTCATATTCAGATACAAACAAGATCTTAAAACTCCAGACCCAGCTCATATTCAGATACAAACAAGATCCTTAAATCGTCTGACCAGCTTATATTCAGATACAAACAAGATCATTTATCGTCTGACAAGTTCATATTCGGATACAAACAACACCTAACAACTCCAGTCCCAGCTTATATTCAGATACAAACAAGACCTCAAATATCTTGACCCAGCTCATATTCAGATACAAACAAGACCTTAAAACTCCAGACCCAGCTCATATTCAGATACAAAAAAAAAACTTAATCGTCAGACCCAGCTCATATTCAGATACAAAAAAAAACCTTAATCGTCAGACCCAGCTCATATTCAGATACAAACAATACCCTAAATCGTCACGTTCAAAAGTGACTTTTGTTTCATATCTATATCGATTTCGAAACTAACTTGTAAAGTGTGTGCTAGTAACTCTCAATGTAGGTTTCCAATCGCCTTAACCCTTTCCCTCATATAGACGCTTTCTGACGCCTCTGCAACAGACGGATTTTTGAAAACATAGTGACAAAAGAAGAAATTGCACAAAACGTGCAATTTCTCCTTTTGCCACAATGTTTTCCACTTTTAGATATAGGTTATCCATTCAATTATGGAGATTTTCTATGTTTTGACTAAATATGTTCAAAGTCGTCTGCTGCAGAATTGTCGTATGAGGGAAAGGGTTAATCAGTATTCACGTGAAGGCTGTAGACAAACAAGTTGACCCTGTCGCAATGAGATTACTACCTTCGGACTAAGGCGCTGACACTTTACATATACCTATCAGCTTCTGTCCTTCCCTAAGATAAGCCGTAGACGTCATACGCACATATATTTATCCGTAGAAAGAAGGGTGAATCTTGTGATTTTAAAGACAGTAAATCAAGTCTCCGTACAAATCAATTTGTTAAACATTTTCAAGTGAATTAAACTTCAAACATGTTAATTTTGACTGCGCAGTTTTGTCAGGGATGCAAGTTAAACTGTAAGACGCTCTGTTATTAAAGGGAACGCCCCTTCTTTGTTAAACGGACTTCTCTTACAAATCTATACCATAATAGAAGGCCCGTTGATTATATGTCGGGGTTTATTGTTAAAAAAGGGGCGTAACCTAAGCGATTGGGATATTCCCATAAATGGACAATCCCATAAATGGACAAACACCCATAATTTGAACGAATTAAGGCCTATTAGTTAAGCGTGGCTGCATCTTAATGTCAAAGGTGGAACTCTTTTTGATACACACTGCCGCTGCCTGCATCTATATCGGGGTAACTGCATCTTGATACACGACAGTCGGACCCCTGTTTGGCAACAACCCGACCACTTGCTGTGGGAGTACGGCTGACTTCGTTCATCGTCCAGTGGTACGTTCTGTTACTAACGCAGGTTAATCAGTTCCGCGAGAACGCATGAATTTGTTTGATTTATAAGGGTTTTTACGCCGTTTTCAACATTATTTCAGTTATATATCACAGCGACAGTTCAATGGTATATTATCCCTGCGTAAAGAAACCAACTTACTAGGCTAGAAAATGTGCCTTTGGCACTCCATCATGACCGCCGCGACTCGGGATCGAACCCGGGACGCCCGATGTTATGTCCACGACGCAAATCACTCGGCCACGACGGGTTCCTGAATTTGTTTGGATTACCATTTCTCACTTACTACAAATCATCAACAGTCGACTTTCAAACGAAATAGGCAAACATATAGAAAAGGTATAGGCTAATACCTTCATATTTGTAAAATAATTATGTGCATATATGTATCGAGGGCTTGGCGTGAAACGGTTGTAACTATTTAAACCCTGTTTAGGAAATACTGGTTTGGGGCTTTTGTAAGCATTGTTAATCATTGCAATTTATGCATTGCCAGAATGGCAATTAAATTTCCATTTTTAACTGTGAAAATGATTTTAGCGTGTTAATTATGGCGAGGTGATTAACCTTGGTAAAATAATACCTATTTTTGTTACACCGTTTCACGCCAAGCCCTCGATGTATGAAAGGCAAATGTTGTAACAGTTCACCTCGATACCGTTGAGAAGTATTGTTTACTTGTAGTAGGCTAGATAAGTCCATCCGTTATTAAATATGTTTACAGTGATCTAGCCAACCTCGGGGGTGAAGCGTTTAGAGTGTCCGTATCGAATGCGAGAAACCCAGCATTCAATCCCGATCGTGTCGCTCCTAATAATATAGATTGGTAGAAGTGACTTTCATATGCTCCGAGGTGCCGGGATAGCAATTTCGACAAGTAGAATAAACCATGCCAGCATTACTGGTAATTAACCCAGAAATGGCGAGATTCACTGAAATACTGTTAAAAGTGAAGTAAAACAGCATTCAAATAAATATTTGTTCAAAATATCCGTGATCAATGGAAACGTACTATTAATTCAATGCTCGTATTCTTAACCCTTATCCCTCATATAGACGCTTTATGACGCCTCTGCAGCAGACGGCTTTTTGAAAACATTGTGACAAAAGAAGAAATTGCACAAAACGTGCAATTTCTCATTTGCCACAATGTTTTCCACTTTTAGTCATAGGTTATCCATTCAATTATGTAGATTTTCCATGTTTTGACAAAATACATTCAAAGTCGTCTGCTGCAGAATTGTTGTATGAGGGAAAGGTTCATATGATACTGGTGTATTAGTTCTTGAGAGTTATGGGACTTGAATTCTGACGATGTTTTTTTTTGGAAGACAGTCGTGCAGGGGTAGAGGGTCGGCTATTCGTATCACAATATTTAGCGAATTCTGCCTTCGGGTTTTTTCCCCACACAACCGGCACGAGTACTGGTTAAGTCGCCGAGCCTGATTAATTTAAGGTGAAAACGTTTTTTCGCAATCGACGTAAAACGGATAGGTTAAAATAGTTGTCCAATATTTGAAGAGCATTTTCCGGTTCTACCAATTTTGACATGAGATTTTCAAAATATTTTAGAATCAGAATCCGAAGCAACTCAAATATTCACGAATGAAAGCATTCGATTATTTCAAAAGCATTGTGTTTTTGATGTATGTCGTGTGGCGGTTGAATTTCCCACAATTATCTAAAAACGTCGCCAACTCTGTCAAAACAGTTTTTGTCTTGAAAGAGAAAAGAAAAGAAAGGAAAAAAGGATTACTCTTTATTAACTCTTTTCCTCATATAAACACTTTCTGAGGCCTCTGCAACAGACGGATTTTTGAAAACGTAGTGACAAAAGAAGAAATTGCTCAAAACGAGCAATTTCTCCTTTTGTAACAATGTTTTCGACTTTTAGTCATAGGTTATCCATTCAGTTATAGAGATTTTCTATTTTTTGACAAAATATGTTTTAAGTCGTCTTCTACAGAGTTGTTGTATGAGCGAAAAGGTTAAAGAAGCTAATGAAAATTAATAACCTCATTGTGTCAAATGATTTTCGGTTCCACCGCATACGACGTCTATCATTCCTTCCCATTCAGTCCGTACAGTTCCTGTTCCCATATGCCCTTTTCCCGTGATATTCGTATTCTAACTCTCTTGTTAACCCTTTCCCTCATATAGACGCTTTTTGACGCTTCTGCAGCAAACGACTTTTGAAAACAATGTGACAAAAGAAGAAATTGCTCAAAACGAGCAATTTCTCCTTTTGCCACAATGTTTTCCACTTTTAGTCTGTGGTCGAGTGATTAGCGTCGGGGATTTCGAAACCGGGTGTCCCGGGTTCGATCCCCAGTCGCGGCACTACGGTCATGGAGGAGTGCCCTTGGGCAAGGCATATGTTCTAGCCTAGTACTGGTTTGTTTACCCAGGGATCATGAATAAGTGAACTGTCGCCGTGATATAACTGAAATATTGTTGAAAGCGGCGTAAAACCCCAATAAATAAATAAATAAATAACTTTTAGTCATAGGTTATCCAATCAATTAAAGAGATTTTCTATTTTTTGACAAAGCATGTTCAAAGTCGTCTACTGCAGAATTGTTGTATGAGGGAAAGGGTTAACCCTTATCCCGATGAATTCCTACAACCGTGATCTTCATATCTGATGTTAGCCATTAGGTGCAAACAGTGTTGACCACGATTAAACTGGATTGATGTGCATGCTGATCTTTGTTTCTATTGCGTTTGTTTGTTTGTATTGTTCGCTCTTGTAATTTAGAGTCATGTATTATGCTATAATACGCACATAGTGTTTGTAAGGTGGCGTGCAGCGGAATAAGGGTGTTTTCCCTTGCTCTTTATTAATAATAATAATTTATTATAATAATTATGTTTAAGTATTTTGTATCAGGTGCTTTGTTCCACAATATTGATGCGACAGGAGGCATTACTATTTTAGCGACTTCTTCTCTTTCTACAAAGATTTCAAAAATGGATCGAATACAAATTTCTCAAAGCCTTAACTTAATTTTAAGAGATAAACTAAAATGCGGAATCGAATATTATCGCTAATGCGGATAGAGGTTGTCTTAATCATGCCGCAGTCGTTTTTAATGTGTTTCTATAAAATGTCGACACGTGTTTCAACAATGGATTGCTTTCCTAAGAAATGATTTATTTAATTGTTTAATAAACCAAGATTGTAATTTATCATGCAAATCACTTCCATGTGGTTTATAATTAACAAATCATCTTCTAATTCAGCGTAGTTTCTTAAACAAGGATCGCTCATCAAATGTCCCAAACTCTATTGTCGTTCAACATGGTGTGTATTCACATTGTCGCAACTCACCGAGTGCTTTGCGAGTGTTAGCTTAAAGCTGTAATTCGATTGGTTGATTAGGCTAGCACACGTGCGAATGCTCGGTATGTTAGGTATATCTGAACACGCTCCCGTTATAGTGGTGTTTTTCTTCGTTAACGTTCGAATCATCTAACTGCACGATTTAGATATTCCTTTATTATCATAATTTAAATGAGTCGCGTGTAGCAATATCCGATCCAACATACAGAAAATCTGTAGCAGACGACTTTAAAAAAAGTCTACTTAAGTACATGGAAAACCTCTACAATTGTAGGTATAATTAATAAAACAAAAGTTTAAAACTTTGTGACAAAAGGAGAAATTGCTCGTTTCGAGCAATTTCTTCTTTTGTCACATTGTTTTCAAAAGTCGTTTGCTGCAGAAGCGTCAACATTGTTTTTCTAATTTGTAGGAAAGGGTTAATGCGTCTGCGTATATTAAATACAAGTGCAAGCATGTGTATTCGCACAGTCTCATCATAGTCTTTACCGTGCGCATGTATGCTATATATATACACGAAATACATGTCTGATAAAAAAAATGGTGGAGTGGCTCAGTAGTTGAACGCCAACATAACTTTAAATTATGTCAAAGCGTATTGACATTAAGACCCTAAATCGATAGACGCGGCACGATATATTTCATACTGCAATTATCTAATAGTAGCCCAACCCGATCTTGAAGCCATTTGAAACAGCACCACACAACAAGAAATCGATTTACTATGTGTCCGCATGTATATATATATATATATATGTGTGTACATATATATGTTTATATATATATATATATATGTGTGTACATATGTGTATGTCTATGTATATATGTGTATGTCTATTCTGACACATACCCGTATATAATATCATTTTCAACGCCAATATGATTGGGTGCTATATGTGTATTTAGGTGTCACAAAGTACAACAAACATTTGTGTTTATGTCGTTTAACCAAGAATTGCAGATTAATATATATTTATATGTATTTTTATAGTATATATGTGTGTATATATGTTGGTGTGTGTATGTACATGTGTATTTATATACGTTGAGACCCGGTAGCTCAGTCAGTAGCGTAACGGGATGCAATCCAGGGGTTGTGAGTTCGAATCCTAGCTCGGCCAACATTCTTTCTGACGTTTGACAGAAGTCTCACTGCGACAAGCGTCAATCGTCATTCGCCAATGGGCTAACTGGCCGCCGTGATATGACTGTAACATTGTTGAAAACGGCGTTAAACTCCAAACGTACGGTACGCGGACGGATGTTGAAAATAATATGATATAAATGTTAATCTTGCTATGGGTCGATGTTATTACATCAGTAAACTAGTTGCTGTTGTTAATACCCATATCATCGTCTATTCGGGTTTACGAAGTTAGCCGAGGTGTACCGAGTGCGGTCAATCAGTCGAGGCTAATTTAACCAGGATCCAATTCCATCAACCTTACTTTGCGTTAAATAATACTTTTAAACATACTTTAAACGCATGTTTCATCATTTGTGTTTCCCTTAAAAAAATGCCAAAGGATTTCCTTTCTTAAAAATAATTATTAGTCAGCAATGTAACTATTTATGTCAACTTAGTCATATTCCTAAATACATTCCACCATTCTTGTATTACAAAATATTAGTATAGGGAAACAAAAAGGATGAACTAGGCTTTTAAGCATTTTTAAAAGTATTTCTAAGCGCTAAGTGAAGTTGGTGGAATGGGACACAGTCCCCATTAATGTAGACATCTTTGTCGTATTTACAGCGGACGACTTTCGCAAACACTGTAACAAAATAATGACAAAAATTTCCTGTTGCCACAATGTCTTCAACTGAATAACACAGTTAAACTTTCATATACGGATCTTTTTCTTATGTTTGCCAAGATGTTTTCAAATGCGTGTTTTGTGTGTTGTGTATAAACCACGGCGTGATCCGGTAACTATTACAACACGCGTCCGTTCAAAAGGCGCCATACTGAAACATTCTGTGCTTGGCTTTTAGGGAAACATGTTTCGGTTTTAGTGTCAACTTGAACCACATTGCGGATGTCCTGGTAAACGTACCGGTAATACCTAGAATTTATCCGGCATGAAAGGCCTTCGCGATAACAGAAATACTGTTGAAAGCGGGTTTAAGTACACGATGACTGTACACATAACACGTGAACTAATTCATGTTTATATAATAAGTATTTCTCATTTTATTTATAATATGATCTCAATATATACATACAAATAAATTTCGGGACATAAACACAAAACGTGGAGATGTTAAGATAACATGTAGATATTTAACTGACAGTAATCGAAGTGTGTAGACTCTATTCTGAATACATTCTACGCTTAAACCTTTCCTATCTGCAGTCGCCGTTTGACACACAGTGGACGGTTTATGAAAACAAAGTGGCAAAAGGAGAACATTACTTCAACGCTACTCCGTTATTTCACTTTCATTTATAGATATTGAACGACCAGAAAATAGTTGTTTTTTTGACTATCCAAGAAAATAACTCGATTGGACAGGAACGGAGCGTTACCCTGCGAAAACAAACGGTGATGCATTTTGAAGCAGCGTATATTCAGATCAGCCTGCGCATCAGCGCCGACTGATCTCTCTATACTTTGTTCACCAATGTGTCAAAGAATGTTTCAAAACCCTTTTGAAAATAACGCATCCATTTAGAGCCTTGGCATTGATGCGCATCCAAGTATTTTTCAACACGTGTTATACTTAAGTTAAGCTAAAGTGTTTACAGAGCAAAATGAGGCCGAGGACTTCCGAACATATGAGCCGTCCAGCAAGAAAACCAACATCGTGGACTCTGCGTAAAGTATCGACCCAGATCAGCCTAAGCATACTGCACAGACTTACCAGGATAGACACTTTTCGCCTCCTGTGGATTTTCATTTTCAGGAACTATTGCTCTATACCTCTATCCCCCTGAGACGGAATGTGTCGGCCCTGATCAGTCTGCGCGGACTGCGCCGGCTGATCTGGATCGATACATAACGCAGAGGCCATAATGTTGGTTTTCGCGGGACGGCTCATATATCAGTAGGAACATTCAGTTTGATTTTCCCGAAAAGGAAAATTATTTTAAATCAATCTGCATGGACATTACTTCATACACAGGCACATTTAGCAGTATTTCATTACATTACGCCAAATCATCTTTTATAAACCATTCTCTATAACAAGAACTCAAACATCTTTAACAAATACCGTTTGAAAAAAGTACTTTTGATACAATAGTCTATGGCAGCCTTGAAACATACGACTTCTCATGCCTAACACAGCAGACGACTTTTTAAAACATTGTGGAAAGTGGAGAAATTGCTCTTTTGGGGGTAAATTTCTCTTCTTTTCCCACACTGTTTCAACTCTATTTTCACCATCCTTTCAACTTAACATACTTTAAATTTGTTCCTCGGGTACTTTCAAAGCAGACGATATTTAACCAATTTGATGAACAAACAAACAACCGTTGATCACCTACAACACAGCTTCTGTCATACCAGTTTAACTCTTTCAGCGCCAAAGGCAATATTGAGCTTTTTGCAAACAATGCAGAGTCAGGTGAGTCAGCTCGTAACGAGCTGTCTCACCTGAAATCTGCATTGTTTGGCTGTGAGTTTTAAAATATTTCAAAAATTCTATAACATGAAAATAGAGTCTTCCGATTTTGAACATAAAAGAGTCTACTTTAAACAATTCGGCGCTGAAAGGGTTAAAAACATCAAATCTAATGTATGAACAAACAATCTTTATAAATGAAAGCGTAATTATAGAAAGAATTTGAAAAATAATATGAAAAAATGGAGAATTTTCTCACTTTTGACAAACTAACCAGTGATAAAATACATTAAAGTAAACGGCGCAGCAGTAGTTCTGATTGGGAATTCAGTAGAACTGTTGATACACAGTTTCCCCAAAGACAGATCAGTTCCCGGAAATGGTTCGAGTTTCCACATGTTGTAACAAATTAGAAATCCAACTGTATGGAACACGACTGTTATTTCAATTTCAAACAACAGTCGGAACAGCTGCTACATTATTACTCTCTAGAATATTGGTGAACACTTGTTTAGCGTCATAGTGAAGTCACCGTAAAGTGGTGAACATAGATATATAGAATAATAAGAAATATCACTGGTTGAAAACAAAGTTGAAGATTAGTTACATGTTATTTTTCCCTGATACAGAAGACTTCTGGGGTTTTATAATAAATTAGTTTTGTACAAAGAATTGTGGGATAAGTAGGTACTACTCAATACGACCAATTCTCCTTGAATGTTTTCATCTCTACATACAATTTATTTTAGTTTCGCACGTCACGTGTTTTCAATTAATGAATTTCCGAAAACTGCTTAACACGTTTTACGGCCTTACCCCGTTAAATTCTCTTGAGTTGATACAAGTTCTGACATGCTTTTTTGCTACATAAAAAATGAAAAGCTTTTTTGCTACAATGTTCAACATACATATTCCCTATTTTGGTTTAATTGTGAACACATTCGTGTGCTGCAGATTTATAATATGTGGGAAAGAGAACATTTATATTAATATGAATTGAGATAACAATGTAGAAAAAGGCTTGTAAAGACAAATTTGTGTCTACTTTGTTGGCGAATGTAGTTTAAAGTCGTCCTTTACTGTAAACGTTAATGTTTTTTAACCCTTTCCCCTCATGTAGACGCTTTTTGACGCCTCTGCAGCAGATGGCTTTTTGAAAACATAGTGACAAAAGAAGAAATTGCACAAAACGTGCAATTTCTCCATTTGCCACACTGTTTTCCACTTTTTGTCATAGGTTATCCATTCAATTATAGAGATTTTCAATCTTTTGACAAAATACGTTCAAAGTCGTCTGTTGCAGAATTGCCGTATGAGGGAAAGAGTTAAAGTTGCGTAATGCAGGATAATCGTTAAGAATGGTACACACGATGTTGACACAGATATATATAGCGTGATGAAAGTCTCCCGGATTAAAAACAAACATGCCATTTTGCTTTCAGAATTTACTTCCTCGCTCATACGGTTCCTTGTTAAGCAATTTTAATTAACCGATCACTAGCAACTGTCATTACCAACGTGTATTGCACTGCTTCAAACACACGAACACGTCCAAATTCAGAAGACAATTTATTTTCGTCAACTTCGTCAACATAAACAAGTTTCCGTCTCCTCCATGTATGTAAGTATCTCCATTAGGATTTTAAAACATTTGAAAGAAGCAACGGGAAAACCAACCTTAGCGTAATTAGCGCATCCATGCTGAAGGTTAACAATATGTATCGCTTTACAGAAGTTTCTTGAAACCTTGTATGACTAAGAGGTGAACAGGGCAGAGCCAGATCAGATTGCTCGGATGCACTGGCTGATCTGGATCTAGACTGGTTGCAAACGCTTTACGGTTGGTTTTCGCAGATCGTCGCTCATTTTTATTCTAGAACTACGGTGGTTTATTATGACCACTACTACGTATCCGTCCTTTCCGGAAGTTCGTCTTTATCGTCCACAATAATCTCTTCCGGAGATGTACATCGTTCTTCGGCTGTTTCCGCCAAATTAGGCGAACAGGACCGAATGTCCGGTTCCGGTGTTCTACTTTCACTTCGGCAACGTTTTGCCGGCGAATGTTCAGCGCCACTCGGGCCATATTCACAATCGGATGTTATTAATTCCTGTTCAACGCTGTCAGGAGTTGGTGACACGAGAATTTTCGTAGCCACAACGTCATTTTTAAGTTCCTCTAGGTCACGTTTTAACTTTGCTCTCCGATTTTGAAACCACGTGATAACTTGAGCATTCGTAAGTCCGAGATGTTGCGCGATTTCATCGCGATCAGCCGGTGTTAGATATTTTTGGTACAGAAATCTTTTTTCAAGCTCGTAAATTTGTTGGTTTGTGAACGCTGTTCTCGACTTTCGTCTTTTTTTCGGATTAGAATGTTTACCAAACATTGCAGCTTGTTCCCTTCTCTTAGCATCTGAAAATAGAAATCGAAATGATTTGAACTACAATGTAGCAAGTCTTGTGCGTATATCTTATGAACTATATTATTCCTGGTTTACGTTTCTCTTGACTAACGGAGTAAATGTTCACACGCGAACAGTGCAGATTCCGGCGAGACTGTTAACAACTTCAGGCTAATCACATTATTCATTGTCCGTCTACAAGTCTGTTCATATCTTTTTCATACGAATAATTTTCAATAAATAATAGAAACAACGAGACTTGTTCTAAGTAGTAGTAGTAGTAGTAGTAGTATAGTAGTAGTAGTAGTAGTAGTAGTAGTAGTAGTAGTAGTAGTAGTAGTAGTAGTAGTAGTAGTAGTAGCAGTAGTAGCAGTAGTAATAGTAGTAGTAGTAGAAGTAGTAGTAGTAAGGAGTAGTAGTAGTAGTAGTTGTAGTAGTAGTAGTAGAAGTAGTAGTACAAGTATAAGTAGTAGTAGTAGTAGTAGTAGTAGTAGTAGTAGTAGTAGTAGTAGTAGTAGTAGTAGTAAAAGTAGTAGAAGTAGTAGTAGTAGTAGTAGTAGTAGTAGTAGTAGTAGTAGTAGTAGTAGTAGTAGTAGTAGTAGTAGTAGTAGTAGTAGTAGTAGTAGTAGTAGTAGTAGGTGTAGTAATTGTTGTTGTTGTTGTTTGTTGTTGTATTAAAAGTAATTATAATAAACATAAAATAACATATATCATCTAGCATGAACATAAGATGTCATAAGATGTCATACGCTGCACTATTGCATTTTTATTGCTAAGCTTGCAAAAGATAGTCAGAGATTAGTGTGTGGTGGTGGGAATAATAGAATGCATGTAGGAAATGGTTAGAAGGCTAGCAAATTGCCATACTAAGTAAAACTGACATGCGTAAATTGTATCACGTTCGATTAAGTGACATATATTGAAATATATCTCTGATCAATATGTTCCAAACACAAACACCTATGTAATAATATCCCCGTAAACCAGTAAATTATGCAAATATTATGTTAATGAGACACAACGACCGATATGTCAAACTGGAGATCGAACACTAATCGATATTGGATTGAACTATCCAGGTGATTGATATTATGCAATAAACAAGGTGATACTTAATTAGTCAAACGTCTTGTTTACATATGTCTTCCGTGGCACTAGAAAACATAAGCACTAGGAAAATTGCAAGCGTTGCTTGTTATCTATAGTTTGAACGATGAAACCGTATCAGTCATGCCTCAACTACTTATGTGTAGCTCTTATAATACATGATAATACAATTGAGAACACTACATATATTAAACAAACTGCATAGGCAGATCTGAATCTACACAGGTTTCAAGTACAAGAGGAAAAGCTTATTGTGTTGGTGTATTAAGTAATTGGTTATGGATAATATCCACCTCTTTACGGGAGCTCCATCACACTAATGGGTGATTTATTATCATTACTTTATTTCCCTGATTGGTAACGCTTACAGTGTTAATATCTTTATTTGTATTAATGTATCAATAACTGACATATATATATATCTCATATTTAACATGTTCATTGTTGTTAGTGTCTGCGGCTATGTAAATGCATCAATACCATGCGTGTTGTTCATGGATAGACTTATATTCAAACTATCTAATACATATGAGCCTTTCCACGAGAAAACCAACATTGTTGACTCTGCGTAATGTATCGATCCGAATCAGTCTAAGCATGCCGTGCAGGCTAACCCGAACAGACAATTTTCGCCTCCTGTGGGTTTTCTGTTTCAGGAATCATTACTCTATACCTCTATATACCTGAGACGGAATGTGTCGGCCCGGATTAGCCTGCGCGGACTGCGCAGGCTGATCTCGGTCGATACATTACGCAGAGTCCATAATGTTGGTTTTCTCGTGGAACGGCTCATATTCAAACTATCTAATCCATATGTTAACGTGTAATGCTTCTCCGATATCATGACCAAAATTTGAACATTAGGATTAACAGCCACAACGTCAATACAACAACGCGGTAGTGCTCCCCCTTTATTATCGCCAATTATCCAAAAGGAGGTGTCAAACATCGATAATTTACTCTTCTACAGCAGACGACTTTCAAAATCAAAAGAAGAAATTGTCACATTTAACTTTTAACTATATCCTAAAACTGAGCCTATATATAAAGAGATATATGTAGACCATGTTTTTCAAAGACGTCTGCTGCATATTAATTGTATGTGGGAAGTGCTCTCACAATGAACTCTAATTTCTTACTTAAAACAAAACGGGTGTAACTACATTCTGTTACAATATTTAGTTAAAATCGGGTTCATCTACGGCCAGGTGAGTATGGTGATTGTAGTTATCTCCGCAAACTAAACAATACATGAAAGCTATACGACCACTAATTAGTTACCTTTCACCCCATCACTCATTAGGAGTTTATCACCTATACACTTAACACTTTACAACATACAGATGATTTCTGACACCTCTACATCAGACGACTTTTGAAAACATTGTGGCAAAAAGAAGATATTGCTCAAAACGATATTGCCACAATGTTTTCAACTTTTTGCAGTAATATTTTTGCAGTAATGATACCGTCATTTATACAGACTTTCGAGGTTTTTGCCAACATGCTTTTAAAGTCTTCTGCTGCAGGGTTGCTGTATGTGGGAAAGGGTAAACACTTTACAGCATACAGACGATTTCTGACGCCTCTACACCGGACAACTTTTGAAACATTGTGGCAAAAGGAGAAATTGTCATAATGTTTTCAACTCTATCCTAAGACTAAACTTAAATATAAAGAGATATATGTAGACCATGTTTTTCAAAGACGTCTGCTGCATATTTATTGTATGTGGGAAGGTGTTAACACAATGAAATCTAATTTCTTACTTAGAACAAAACAGGTGTAACTTCTTTCTGTTACAATTTGTAGTTACTACCGTAGTTTACTGTTACTAACCTATTGCATGAAGTCCACGAAATGGTAGTCTTTAGTTCCACTTTTAGGCGTTTTATAAATATATGTACGAGTTCAGAATTTAAAAAAGACGTTTAATATTGTAGACCAGCATTTATAACGGTAATTCTGTTTCCAGTGGCATGTGTATAAAGCTAAAATGACTCCTACTGATAGGACCAATGACGGAAGATTGCTATTTGCTTATGATGAATTGATGTTTGCATTACTGGTAAGAATTCTCAAGGCATTACACCATGATTGCAATATTTCTCTATAACATGTCTACTGTAGAAACCGAGGAGAATGTGAATGCCATTGCTCAATGTTCGAAGTCGAATGATACCATCTGAAAGACATGTATTTAGAAGTTCGGTGTGGGTTTTTTTCCGAGTTAAATATGAGTCGTCCCGCGAGAAAACCAACATTGTGGACTCTGCATAAAGTATCGACCCGGATCAGCCTAAGCATGCCGCGCAAGCTTACCCGGATAAACACTTTTCGCCTTCTGTGACTTTTCTGTTTCAGGAATAACTACTCTATACATATATCCCCCTAAGACGGAATGTGTCGGCCGGATCAGTCTGCGCGGACAGCGCAGGCTGATCTGGTCGATACATTACGCAGATATATTGATATGAGCCGTCCCGCGAGAAAACCAACAGTGTGGACTCTGCATAAAGTATCGACCCGGATCAGCCTAAGTATGCCGCTCAGGCCAACCGGCATATAACAGTTTCGCCTCCTGTGGATTTTCTGTTTCAGGAAGCATTACTCTATACCTCTATCCCCCTGGTACGGAATGTGTCGGCCAGGATCAGTCTGCGCGGACTGCGCAGGCTGATCTGTATCGATACATTACGCAGAGGCCATAATGTTGGTTTTCTCGCGGGATGGCTCATATATTGGTTGATATGACGGTATTTGAAGTAAAAATAAGAAAGTAAATCTCGGTATGTATATACAATAACACAAGTTATATTTGAGGGCTAAATAGAAAATATTTTTAGGAGAATGAGGAATTGCTCATTGCTCAACTTCGCTTTACCTTTAATTTGTTCAAAACATAAAAGTTGGTAATCCTTTTTTTCGTACAATGTTATTAAAATAATCCAAACAGATGCAGAAGCATGAGAAATCATAAAGAGGAAGAGTTTTTTTTGTATAGCATCCTTAGTTATGAATGCCCGTCAAAGCAGTTCCATCTTGTTATCCATAGTTCTACATTATAGGTAGGCCATGATGGAGAGCCCCTGTCCTTACAGTATGTACGGTATGAGGCTCTGACACCTGGTATGTTGGAGCCGGCGGGGTGATGGATAAGCTCGTTCTCTCTCCATCCGTTTTTAGTTTACCCCTCCCACATTTACGCTACGAGGAACTAGGGAGGGGACAGAGCATGTGTTGTTGTATAGTAAAGTAAGGTCGGTGCACTTCAAAAACTATTATTCGTATAGTTTAGCCCTTTCCCTCATGTGGGCGCTTTCTGACTCATCCGAAGCAGACTAATTTTTTAAATCATAGTGACAAATGGAGAAATTGCTCATAATGAGCAATTTCTCCACTTGTCAGAATGATTTCAAGTCTATTCAATAAACATACCATCATTTATAGAGATTTTCTATATTTTAAAGTCATCTGCTGCAGATTTATTGTATGTAGGAAAGGGTAAAGAGGATCTTTAAATTGAAATTTGCGATAAGCTCCAGGACGATGAAGCTCTAAGTCTATATTGGCATTATGTACACACAACACATTAAATATAATAAGAACAAAAATACGTTTCTTACGAATATTGTGTTCTACTTCTTTTTTCCATGTTGTTTTAGATACTAAATACATATATGATGGAAAAGAGTAGGCTATATATGTTGTTTCTAGTCTAACTAAAGAGAGATAAAAGAAGGGGGGATCGACTTATATTAAACTTTCACAGGTACCCGGCACTTTTCCCAGTGAAGTGATAGGGGTAATTAATTTTGATACATGCATCTCTGTGGGCCACATCTGTGCCGAGGTCCATCTCCACTTGATTAAATTAAAACATTGCAGTAAAGGCCAGTCATTACAGACGCGAGCCACGCCGCGTTTGGCATCCGTAAAATGGAAAACAAGACGAGGTCTTGTAAATCTGTCAAGTTGGATCGCAAACAGCCATAAATATAGGAGAAAAAGGGGAGAAGTGTTTTCAAGATATGTGAGCCGGTGTATGAGAAAAAAGGTTCCAGTTGGAATTTCTGAAAAGTGTAGGTTAAGATAATTATGTTCATCACCGCCTGGGTCATAATATAATCCACGCAAGTTGACAAGAATCTTCTTAAAAACTTGTATAAGATATACGTGAACAGTGCAGCTTTTAATCAGACTGTGCGGATGCAAAGACTGATCTATATCTATAATGTTCACAAAAGTCAACGTGTACCCTTTATAATTCACTGGCTCATATAGTATTCCTGTCTAGAAAAGAGAGCGCGTCATACGAGAATGGGTGTTTCGAACATTTTGCCCAACTTTACGATCTCTCAGAGGCATTGTGCGTACTTATATAGTTTAAAATATCCATTGTATAGTCGCCAACAACTCTTCTGATAAGAAAGGATAAATATGCAGCCATACGGTCTTGTGAACTAACCCTTTCCCACCTGCAAACGCTTTTTGACGCAAACATAGCAGACGACGTTTGAAAACATTATGGCCAAAAGTGAAATTGCTCATGACGAGCAATTTCTCGTTTGGCCACAATGTTTTCAACTTTATTTAACAATTAAGCTATCTTTTATGGACTTTTTTCAGGTTTTTGTCACAATGTTTTGAAAGCCGTCTGCTGCAGATTTGCTGTATGTGGGAAAGGGTTAAAAACGATTCTGTACTAGAAGCCTCCGTCCCCCACAAAAACACACTTGAGCAGTTCCCCGTAAAACGACGGCGTATGTTGTCTAAAGAGTGTTCCGACCATCAAAATGGTAATAGCGTTGTGTATTATGGGATGTTATATAAGCATTTACAGACAGTATATGAGCCGTCCCACGAGAAAACCAACATAATGGTCTCTGCTCGTAATGTATCGACCCAGATCAGCGCAGTCGGTGCAGGCTAATCCGGGTCGACACATTCCATCTCAGGGGGATAGATGTATAGAGTAATGATTCATGAAACAGAAAATCCACATGAGGCGAAACGTGTCTGTCCGGGTTAGCCTGCGCGGTATGCTAAGGCTTATCCGGGTCGATACTTTACGCAGAGTCCACAATGTTGGTTTTCTCGCGGGACGGCGCATATTATCTATCCTCTACCCATGTGATTGATGTGATGAGTTGGTTTCATTTGCCCCTTTTTCCCCCAAATGGTTTATTTATGCCCACCGCGTTTTGTTCGATGCTATATATAATTGGCTTGGGCAATACAATGGACTAGAATAAAGTAATATACTGATAAACTGGTATTGTCAGTTATACGGTGTGAGTTCTTGTTACCGCGTAGACAAGATATGGACTAATGGTTATTTAAGCTATATGCCCTGGTAGAATCCGGGACAAAATGTCCACGGACAAAATGCCATAGGACATAATGTCCACGGACAAAATGTTCACGGACATAATGTCAATCGACAAAATGCCACAATATGAAAAGAGAAGCATAGCAACACACCTCAAGTGTTATGGGATGCCAGGATGTTAAATGGGATGTGTGGATAGCTGTTAAAATGATAAATCATGAACTGTTTCAATCAAATACTACTCTTGCCACTTGTGGTGTGATGCTTTAACATTATAATTCACAATAAAATGTTTTCAAAATAAACTGTGGCATTTTGTCCTCTTTTCATATTGTGGCATTTTGTCCGTGGACATTTTGTCCGTGGACATTATGTCCGGATACTGCTCTGGTGTCTTGTGTCAAGTTCGCTATTGTGAATGCGTCCTAGAACAGAAATAGTATACTCTAACACTTTCCACATACCGAGGGCTTGGCGTGAAACGGTTGTAACTTAAATTGGATTTTTTTTACCAAGGTTAATCACCTCGCCATAAAGTCTTTATAAGCTTTAAATCATTTTACTTGGTAAACAATGGAAATTTAGGTGCCATTGCTCGTTCTGAGCAATGGCACCTAAATTTGCATTGTTTACAAAGGGATCAAAATTGCCCCTAAACCAGGGTTATCAAAATAGGTTTTTAGTTACAACCGTTTCACGCCAAGCCCTCGATACACACTATGTGCAACAGAGTCCTTTGAAAGCATGCTGGTACACAAGTTCGAAATCACTTTAAGTGAAAGTAAAATATATGAATATAGTTGAAACGTTGTGGCAATAGGAAGAATATATTATTATGAACAATGTCTCCATTTGCAACAACGTTTTCTAAAAGCGTCTTATGCACGAATTGCGTCAAAATGAGTCTGCAAATGATTTCCTGTTCATATATGTTGTGTTCTTTCAGCTATATAATGGCGTTTCTTTCGTGAGTCTAACATACATGCTTAATTCCGAATCCGATGATAATAGTAAGACTCCGAATAAATGTATGAATAAAATAATTATTTACTGTCAAATTAAGTTCTTTCCTATAAGCTCACAATAATTCGAACTTTAAGCATCCTTTCGCGAGATGGGCGCTTCCACCATTATTTCAAACGCAGTTTTAAATAGTACCATTTCGCGAGATGGGCGCTTCCACCATTATTTCAAACGGGAGCAGTTTTAAAAAGTACCATTTCGCGAGATGGGCGCTTCCACCATTATTTCAAACGGGAGCAGTTTTAAAAAGTACCGTTTGTACTTTGACAACAAACGAACACGATCATTGCATGTTTGAAAATAACAGCTGACAAACGCGTTGACAAAACGTTTCCTAGATCTAGTTAGGATAGGTATATCTTATGTAACAACCAATTAGTACCGTAACAAAGCACTCTTTACAAAGTGTCGCCATAGAACAATTAACAAGGCGACGAGCGTCAAACAAATACCGGCATCAGTATTAAGGTGTCGGCTAAGTGTAAATTATTCCGGGTCTTGGTTTCTATTATAGACGTTACGTATATACGGAATTGTGTTGCAAAGTTCTTGTGACACTAGAGAAACCCTTTAGCGAAACGCAAAGCCCTTTCCCATAATTGAGCCATCACGCGAGAAAACCAACGGTATGGTCTCTGCGTAATGTATCCATCCAGATCAGCCTGCGCTGTCCGCGCAAACTGATCCGAGCCGACACATTCCGTCTCAGGGGGATTGAAGTAAAGAGTAATGATTCCTGAAACAGAAAATCCACCGGAGGAGAAAAGTGTCTATCCGGGTAAGCCTGCGCGGCATGATCCGGGCCCCAAAATACAGCTGCAACGATAGACATCTGCGTAATGCATCGACCAGATCAGCCTGCGCTGTCCGCGCAGACTGATCCGGCCGACACATTCCGTCTTAGGGGGATAGATGTATAGAGTAGTGATTCCTGAAACAGAAAATCCAAAGGGGGCGAAAAGTGTCTATCCGGGTAGGCCTGTGCGGCATGCTTAGGCTGATCCGAGTCGATACTTTACGCAGAGTCCAAAATGCAGCTGCGGCGATAGACATCTGCGTAATGTATCGACCAGATCAGCCTGCGCTGTCCGCGCAGACTGATCCGGCCGACACATTCCGTCTTAGGGGGATAGAGTAGCTATTCCTGAAACAGAAAATCCACAGGAGGCGAAAAGTGTCTATCCGGGTAGGCCTGTGCGGCATGCTTAGGCTGATCCGGGTCGATACTTGTTGGTTTTTTCCGCAGGACGACTCATATACAGACGCATTGTGTCTTACCTGCAGCAGACGACATTAGAAAACAATTCGGCTTACGGATATAGTCATTACGGAATAAATTGATCGGTATCAGTTATTTCCGCTTTTGCCGCTGCACTATCGTCAGCTCTACAATATTTAAACTAATTTCATGTGTACGTAAATGCTTTCCATGTTTCGTGTTGATGTTTTCAAAGTCGTCTGCTCCAGTTTTGTTGTTTATGGGAAAGGGTTACTCAAATATCTTTTTTATGCCATTTTCAGATTCATATACTTTGTACACGTCTGAATGGGACAAATGTAATATATACGGAAATTTGGAAAATATATATTTTCATAATAAGGTGAAAACGTTACGGGGAAAAAGAGCAATTGCTCTTTGTCAATTTTCCCTTTTCTACAGTATTACTAAGTCCCCGTATTATGGAGTTGTTTAAATTATTCCAGTGTTATTTCCCTCATAAAGACGCTTTCTGACGCCTCTGCAGCAGACGCCTTTTTGAAAAAAAAGTGACAATAGAAGAAACTGCTCAAAACGAGCAATTTCTTCTGTTGCCACAATGTTTTCCATTTTTAGTCATAGGTTATCCATTCAATTATAGAGATTTTCTCTTTTTTTTATCAAAATATGTTCAAAGTCGTCTGTTGCAGAATTGTCGTATGAGGGAAAGGGATACAATGAAAAAGCTATACATAACATTAAGCATGTCAGCGACCACTGTAGAAATAATTGTAGTTCAATCTTGGTATATTGACTATGGACATTGTTCGCTGACCAACTTAGTGGTGAAATGGTAGAGCGTCCTCATCGTTTACGGGATGTCGCGGGTCCGATCCGATGCTAAACTAGTAGTAACGGCTGCCCTCCTTGGATGCTCAGTATTGTGGAGTTAGAATTACGACTGACTGGCTGGTGTCAGGATAAATGTACCAGTAGTACTGGTAACTTACACAGAAACGCCGTTATATTACTGACAAATTATTTAAAGCGGCGTAAAAAAAACCAAATCAATCAACATTGTACCCTTCTTATCTTTAAATATTGTTTAGATAACGCCTAGTATGTTATCCCCGAATTCAAATTCCATAATACAGATATTCAAGTTTTGATTTTTGTTTCCTAAATAAGATCACATGTATTCTTAGCACATGTATTGATCGCGATTAAAAGTCGATTTGAGAACAAATAGTGGAATAATACATATTGTTGAAGACAATAAAAGCCATCTTTTAACAAGAACGTCACATTATGTGGACCAGATCTAATTAATGAAGCGCCCTGGTCTCATGACAGGTTTCGAACAAAACTTCAACCGCTACAAAACGTCGAACAAATTAAATAAAACGAATTACACCAAGCCTTCTAACTAGATTCACGCGTACCCCTCCCACTTGTCAGTTAATGCTATTGAAACCCTCTTATTTATACAAAGTGGTATTTTGTTTAACCCTTTCCCTCTTACAGACGCATCTGCACCAGACAACTTTGAAGACATTTCTCGAAAGGAAGATATTTCTCATGACTTCACAATTTCATCTTACTTCTTTAACATGCAAGTTTCTGTGTTTTTCAAATAAAAGAGAACAATGGAAAAAAAACTGCTTCTTCTTGAATTCCAAGAAATATCCTTGTCTGACAAGCATGAATGGCGTTCAGTACGGAATGAGAAGGGTTGGTGTAAATGTTCGCTTCGACTTAAACAGAGAATCTTGGCTAATAATTAAACCGTCAGACATCTGTTATAAGGTAATGGCACCGGAATCCCTCAGGGCGACCCGTTTTATACCCCATCTTCTTTCCTTTCTCCATCAAACTAAAATTATAAATTTGTATCGCGTCTTGAGATTTGAGGTATTGGTGCATATGCTTGCATTGACTACACTGATTAGTTTCTCCTTACGGACATTCTCATCAGAGTCTTCACTGTTCGCTTGAATGTCGAATAGACACATACGGAACTTGTGACATGACAGTAGGTCTGCAGTCCAACGAATGTTATTACAATGTCCCTTTATGTTGTCCCGTTACGATTGATTGAATGGGGTTTAACGCCGTTTTCAACAATTTTTCAGTCATATCACGGCGGTCAGTTCACCTTCTCATATGTTTCCTGGCTTTCTCACACCAGTTATATACACAACAATCTTTCCAAGTAACTGGCTACTTTTCCACATAGAATGTTACCCCATTGTTGGAAGGCAAATGACGCTTGGGATTTGGGTTCTTAATGCATGTGCGTATAGTGGACGTTCAGGCGAGCCATTCACGCAGAGTTCTCACCAACACCTTCACTATTCGTCTACAAGTAATTATTCCTCGATACTATTATTTAACTTCATATCATCCCGTAACGGAGACCAGTGACCTATACATAAATATATTATTATGTCTCTGTAGAGAATCAATAAGTAATCCGCTCATATCTATGTTCAAATTGTGACCACTTTGAAACATCTGCAATGTATGTGTGTTGAAGATGAGGTCCATGAGTTACCGGCCATGAGTAACATTGATGCTATCCTTTCAGCCCGCAGACAAACATCCAAATAGGACGCGGCTATCCATTCTAAAGCCATTACGTCTAGCTTACGTCTACTAAACACTCACGGTCAATTACTGTCCGATTGGCCGGATAAATTACAGGCCTATAACCCTGACCGATAGGCGAATTTTCACTTGGAAGAATAGAAACAATTGTCTGTTTTGATGGATTGCGAAAAGGGGCGCTGTGAAATGACCCCTATGCAATGAATTAATCAGGAGGGCCCCCTGTCGCGTTGTCGTCTGTTACTAACACGTCAAAATAACGGCCGTCACTTGGTGGCGCCATCTAGGGTTGATGTTATTAGATAGGAGAGAGAAAGAGAGGGAGAGAGATAGAGAGGAGGAGAGAGAGAGATGAGAGAGAGAGAGAGAGGAGAGAGGAGAGAGAGAGAGAGGAGAGAGGAGAGAGAGAGAGAGAGAGAGAGAGAGAGAGAGAGAGAGAGAGAGAGAGAGAGAGAGAGAGAGAGAGAGAGAGAGAGAGAGAGAGAGAGAGAGAGAGCGAGAGAGAGAGAGAGAGAGAGAGCGAGGCGAGAGAGAGAGCGAGCGAGGAGCGAGAGAGAGCGAAAGCTTTTGGTGAATTAACCCTACTGCCGGTATTATAACGCATCACGTAATGCTATCAGCGTTAGCCTGTGCGTCAAGTGGGGAACCACAACTTCCTTTTTTTGCCAGTCTTTAGTATTACACTAGCGGGTAACGAACCCTGGTCTCATGCACCCAATGCACACGCTATATAATATTATGAGTCGTTCCACGAGAAAATCAACAGTATGGACTCTGCGTAATGTATCGACACGGATAAGCCTAAGCATGCCGCGCAGGCTTACCCGGACAGACACTTTTCGCCTCCTGTGATTTTCTGTTTCAGGAATCATTACTCTTTCCTCTATCCCCTGGAGGACGGAATGTTACCGGCCCGGATTAGCCTGCGCGGACTGTGCAGGCTGATCTGGGTCGATACATTACGCAGAGTCAATAATGTTGGTTTTCCCGCGGAACGGCTCATATATTTATATATATATATTATAAATCATATATTTCCCATATACAGCATATCTGTAGCAGAATTCTTCGAAAAGATCTCGCAAATTGAAGGTATACTTAGTGAAAACAGTTTTTAAACCTTGTGGCAAACGGAGAAACTGCTCTTTCTGGGCAGTTTTCTCCTTTTGCCAAAAGAGTTTCAAAAGTCATCTGCTGCAGAGGAGTCAGAAAGCGTCTGTATCTAGGAAAGGGTCAGATTGAGGACCTGACAAGAGCGGGTCCAACATGGTTAAATCTGGGACCATGCCAGAGCCCCAGTCTGTAGAAAATCAATTACTGAAAAAAGGCTACTAATTATTCCCCATTATTTCCATATTAGGACCTATCAAGAAATACCACAAACACGTGTTAGGCGGGTCTAATTCACAGCAAATCATTTCAATACCCTTCTGTCTCCAAGAAAATATTCTTCTAGGCAAAATCGCCACACTACATACATTTACGAAGTATTCGCCATGTTGTGGACTTTGCTTACCATTTTTATTCGGTGCGGATGAAAGTTATAAAAGGCTTTCCAAAAATATAAATTGCCATAACAGCGATCACTTTTCTCCTTTCTCTTTATTGTTATTAATTTTCTTTATCATAAATATAACTTGAATGTTCTTTATGTTTTCAATAATGTTCTCGTGTGCTTTAACCCTTCCCCTCATATAGACGCTTTCTGACGCCTCTCCTTTTGCCACAATGTTTTCCACTTTTATTCATAGGTTATACATCAAGTATAGGGTTTATTCCATGTTTGACAAAATATGTTCAAAGTCGTCTGCTGCAGAATTGTCGCATTTGGGAAATGGTTAAAAACAGACGGCAGTAACTTTCCAACTTTCAACAAATATCAGCAGACGACGTTATAAACTATCTAGGCACAACTACGGGTCATCTATATAATTGATTGATTGATTGATTGATTGGGGTTTAACGCCGTTTTCAACAATTCTTCAGTCATATCACGACGGCCAGTACAACTACTTATATTATTCCTCGTTTGCTCACAACAGTACTCCACACAACATACTTTCCAAGCAACTGGCTGCTTTTCCACATAGACTGTTAGCCCATTGGTGAAAGACAGATGACGCTTGTCACAGTGACTTTTGTCAAACGTCAGAAAGAATGTTGGCCGAGTTAGGGTTCGAACTCACAACGCCTGGATTGACAGCCCACGTCGCTACCGACTGAGACATATATATAAAGGAAAGTTCAACTAAATTGATGTGAAAACATTATGGCAATCAGAGAAATTGCTTATCATGAGCTATATCTACTTTTGCGAAACAGTTGTCAATACTCATCTGCTGCAGATATGTTAAAATCCGCTAAATTTGGAAAAGGATTAACCATCATAATGATAATAATAATAATACTAATAAAGACTTTATTTATAAAGGCTGCACAGTTGGGCATGCCCAGTCTTCCCTGTCGACCTGTCATCAAGCTATATTTCCAATGGAATTGTGTTTTGTTTTGCATTGATGTTTAAATGAAATTTATAAAGCACAACGATTTTGACATATTTAGCTAAAATAATTGTTCGATATTCAAAAAATGTAAAAATAAACCTCGAACTAAAATTGAAAAAAAAAAAATTCAAAATAATTCGTTCTTTTTAAAAAAAATACTTCTGAACCGTGTTCATTTAATTCGAATTCAAGCGCAAAAAAAATAATGTGGCGAATAATATGATTGAGTTATCCTTGCCACAGAATGGGTAAAGGATGAAATGTTATTATCGTCTCATAATTCACTCGATAGTTTCTTCCTTGAACTACCATTTTTCAGGCAATTTAGCGATCTGTATTAGCTCGGAGGGGTCGTAAACAAATAACTGGCCGAGAAGCGATGTGATGCAGGGAAACAAAGATGGAAAATTGATGAAATGTGTGAGCAAGACATTTGAAAAACTTGGTTCTCATACGAGAGCTAATTACATGCCTGCTTGATACATCAAAAATACGGGGAGGCTTCAGGGACTTGTATGTGAAATATGATACTCGCGCCTCTTTGATCATTTTTGATAGTTTTTGGTATGGAGCTGAAATATGGATGGACACCTCAACCGTTATTTATTAAAAAGCCTTCAATTTCAAGTGATATATCAATGCATGAATAACGGGTATGGGTCGATTACTGGAAGAGCGCGGATGTCAATGAATGAATAACGGGTATGGGTCGATTACTGGAATAGCGCGGATGTCAATGCATGGATAACGGGTATGGGTCGATTACTGGAAGAGCGCGGATATCAATTATCCTAAACAATGTACAAGGAATGTTATGTGTTGAGAAGTATATGTCGCTATATGAAATTGTCTTTGAGCCGCGTCGGACGATCTGGGGTCTCATCGATTCTTCTAAGAATCCGTCGTGGTCGAGATGACAGCGTCGGGGATTTGCAAACGGGCGTCCCGGGTCCGATCCCCATTCGCGGCACGACTGTCAGGGTGGAGTGCCCTTAGGCAAGGAACGTTTCCTAGACCATTACTGGTTTGTTTACCCGGGGGTCATGAACTGTCGCCGTGATGTAACGGAAATAATGTTGAAAACAGCGTAACATCTCAATAAAACAAATTATATAAAATCTTATTGATTCTCCGTAATTATATCAAATCAACGTACAATGACGTAACACTATTGCGGCTGCAGCTTTATCATTTTGTCAAAAGCAGCATCTACGACTAAGTTAAGTGATGTCGGACTGTGACTGCTTTGATCAGACTGTGCGGATGTCAGACTCAAAATAGCTAGACGCGGCTCTGGTGTATTTTTACATTGGTGTACCTTTTTCGGACATGTTGAAAAGTAAAAAATATAACCAATCATATCGGTGTCGTAGCAAAGTACATGTTCAGGAATCGTTTAATCTGACGAAGAGAAATGCTTGCGTCTTCACAAATTTAAATTAGATAATCTAGCTGTCTAGTTCAGTAAAATGCATTTCTTTTTACAGAAATTAGAATTGAATTGGAGACATCGGTCAGTTATCTCCCTTTAATACTCTCTACATCTAGCGAGGTCCTATTATTTGGTGTCCTCTGTTTTTATCATTGGTTTCTTTGCACTGGATGGTGCACTTATAATTGCATTTTCTTGGCCAACTGTTATTAGATTGATTAGTAATTCCACATTTGTTTTCTATAAACACTGCTATGTAAATTTTCTCTTTTAATTCATCACTTTAATTAACACATTTATGATTAATGTGTACAGAGTAATTGCAATATATCATTGCGAAATAGCGATAAAGACAAAGGATTCCAACTAAAAGGACCTACCAACTATTTGGTCTTCCTTGGTCTTTATCTGACAAGGGAGATAATATAATTATCATAAATGTCCCTCATTCCTCGTCGTCTTGACGCGATTTGTATACATTGTGCAGCAAACGATTGTTTGGTGTTTTACTCCGTTTTCAATAATTGTTCAGTTATATCTCGGCGTTTACTGTGTTAGTTATCAGTACTACTGGTCCATTCATCCTGACACCAGCCAGTCAGTCGTAATCCTAACCTCGCAACCCTATGGTTGCTTTTGCGACTATGTGGCGTCAAGGAGGACAGCCATTACTACCGCTGTTAAAGTCTTGTAAAGCAGACACAATTTGGAGACATTAAGAATATTGCGTGAGTAATGCTATATTCCGCCATTTTTCTCATTCTGTTCCTAAATCCTTCTTTCGAATTTTACATTTTTACCTGGTACGTTCCGTCAGATGCGAAAATATCTTAAGAAAAAAGCGTAACATTTCAGAAAACAAAAGTTAGTTATTTGGTTAAAGATCTAAAAAAAAAACCATTGTTCTTTCCACAATGTGTGAAAGAAACAACTCCTTTAGATGCGTCCCAAGTCGTTTGTCTATTGTTTATTTGGAACGGTCATATACAAGCATACCGACACAATCACCATACTGTTTGGACAAGATTAATGTTAAAACGTATATATCAGAATCTTGAAGGAATAAAAACCATTACAATTAGGCAAAAGGTGCAAGCCTGTCAGAAAAACACGGCCCCCAGAATGTATGGAAATGTCGTTATTAGACAAACGTTCTAATATATTCCCGTATTTGTTTTTTGCCACGGTGATTCTCTGGAACTGATTTATCGTTTTCCACTTCAAAGGCATTCGAGCTTTAGAGGGTCTAATTTTTGCAAAACTAGATATTTTTCCGCAGGACTTCAAAGCGGAGTTTCCCCATTTACTGGTCGTAAATCATACTGCAAATTGTTAATCTTACTATGTGGGTTTGTGTGTCTGTGCCTTTTTTGTAAAGCGGATAATTCATTAGGATACATCTACAACCCATTTCATAGAGCTGTTAGTGTCAGCACGGTGCCAGAGACTTTTGACAAGGGTTGTTAATCGGTTGATTACCGACGAGTCCTGACTATGGAATAGATAATCCTCTATGAACTTTATCAGGCGCGTAGCTGACTGTACGCAAAATACGCGGCTGCGAACACATTGTCTCCAGTACTCAAATTTTAAAAAGTTCAAATCTGCAATAAATTCTTGACATGGGGTAGGCGTAAGTATAAAACAACCGATCTGACTTGATAGATTTGACGAAAAATTACAAATGCAACACATTTAACTATCTCAAAATTTCCTAGTAAATACGTTTATTTCACCATCAAGATCAGTCATATTTTGCTACTGAACTGCTCCCAGAAGTCACCACAGACGATAAGACGGGGAAAAAAATGGGACCCCCCCCCCCCCCAAAGAAATTGCGTACACACTCTGTTTATCCTAGCTACGCCCCTGTTCATCAAAGCTTACCCACATACTACTCTTGCTGAGTATAAGAAAAGGCAAAACACATTGAATCTAAGGAAAACAAGAAACAATTATGTTCTGCAAATTTGTTTTAAGTTCCCCTGACAAAAAGAAACAGTTGCACTGGTAATTTGACAGCGGAGTAATAAGAGCGTACAATCAAACAGCTAAGATCATCAAATGTCAATGATAATTAGCAGTTCTCCCTATTGGATAATGAAAACTGTATTTCTATCTTAAACCCTTTCCCACGTACAACACATCTGCAACAGGAGACTTTAAAAACATCTAGACAAAACTATTGAATATCTCAGTACCTACTTATCTCTATAAATAAAAGTATGATGATTAAATAAGGTAGAAAACATTGTGGCAAAAGGAGAAATTGCTCAGAATGAGCAATTTCTACTTTTGCCTCAATGTTTTCAAAAGTTGTCTGCTGAAAATGTGTTTAAACGCGTCTATAAGTGGGAAAGGGTTCAGCCATGGCAATGTGTATACAGTATAATGTGTATACAGTATAATGTGTATACAGTATAATGTGTATACAGTATAATGTTTATACAGTATATTGTACATACAGTATGATGTGTATACAGTATAATGTGTATACAGTATAATGTGTATACAGTATAATCGGGAAAGAAAAATACAAGCATACTCAGAAACAGTTGAGCGGCTCTCAGCGAAAACAATCCGTACGGTAATTTGCATTCAGTGCAGATCAAGATCAACCAGCGTGTTCCCGCACAGTTGAATCCTTATCATGAGTGAGCAAGCAGTTTGTTTATCCAGTCGTGGTATAATTACGTTAATCCTTTCCCACATACAGCAGTTCTGTAGAGGACCACTTTGAAAACTTATTTGTAAATATTTTTGACAATCTCGCTAAACTATAGTTAGTGAATAGAGAAGAATTCAGACAAAAGGAGAAATTGCTCAATATTCACACAAGCTAACTTATGCCTTTGCACATACACTGCGTCATTTTACGATTCATCGAAGAGGTTTTGTTTTATTTGATTTTTACTCCGCTATCAACATTATTTCAGTCAAATCACCGCGACAGTTCATTCATGCATACACCCTGGATAAACAAACCAGTACTCGGCAAGAAAATGTGCCTGGTCCAGTCCAGCGGCACTCCGTTATGACCGCCGCGAATGGGAATCGAGCCCGGGATGCCCAGTTCCAAATCACCGACGCTAACCACTCAGACACGGCGGATTACTCAATCGATGAGTCAAGACGACCCCACATCGTCAGACACGGTACCAATGTTTAACTCTTTCAGCGCCAAAGGCAATATTAAGGTTTTTGCAAACAATACCGATTCAGGTGAGTCAGCTCGTAACGAGCTGTCTCACCTGAAATCAGCATTGTTTGCCTTTTATTTATGAAAATTATTCCAAAATCTCATAACAAGAGACTTAGAGACGCCTGAATTTGAACAAGGGAGAGTCTACTTAAAATAATTCGGCGCTGAAAGAGTTATTCCTTTCCAACGTACATCACATCTACAGCAGACGACTTTTAAAATATCCAGTAATATCTTGTTTGTAAAATCTCTATAAGGGGAACGTTAGATTATTAAAAAAAGAGTTGAAAACATTGCGACCAAAGGTGAAACTGCTCGTTATAAGCAACAGTTCCTTTTGCCGCGATGTTTTCAAAAGTCGTCTGCTGAAGATGCGTCGGAATACGTCAAAAAAAAAAGTGGCAAAGGTTTAATTAGAAACGTACATCACATTACCGAACTATCTTCATGCTTTCAATAACTGCTTTGGAGATTTTATTGTTTAGTTTTAACTATATCCTTAATGACTTCAGTAGGAGCGAACTACCATAATGATTTCTTTATTGAATTAAGTTAAATTAGCAGGCATGTAAGCTGATATAAAACTAGACTCAATGTCACATTAACCTCGACGCTAGGTTGATTAGGGACTCAGGGCAAATCTCTTTTATAATGTAAAACTGCACAATAATAAATGAGAACAACGAATTCCATTAACTTTATTTCGTTGTTTCTATGTCTAAACGACGACATTAGATTTGTTTTATTCATTCGTAACTGTTGATTGTTATTTCTATTGTTGTTTGGGTGAATGCAGCAAAGTCGTAACGCCTTGTTGTAGCAGAGTGTTATTCTGATTATCTGCAATTAAACCGTTAACTTACATGAACCCTTAATCTGGGGAATTCCTGGAAATTGTTATATCTCTCCATCGATTGTAACAAATTATTCGGTCATAAATATAAACTGGGCAATCTTTCCTCAAATTTTATGTTATGGAAGTGAACATTGTATGTCCATATTAGACTGTATGAATGTGCAGACTGATGTCATGCTATGCAGGGTAAACACTTGTAGCTAATCTGCTTGAAGTCGCATATAACCATAGTTGAACACCCAAGGTTATTGACTCCGCTACGCTCCAAACGTCGCGATGCATACATATACCATGATATAGCCAGGTTTAATCATTACCAAAATCCGGACGCATTTGTAAACGCATCTGAAGTAGACTACCTTTCCACTTTCCCCTTTTGTCACAATGTTTTTTTTTGTGTTCGATACACTTTATCGATACTACACATGTTTTCACACGCAAACGTTTTTTGATGCTGAAAAAGATCTGAGAAAAGGAGAATTTGATCATAAATCTATTAAATCTCACTAAATCAGGTTACTGTAAAAAAAAATCAACAAACCCCAATCTTTAGTCTATAATACTTGACGAGAAAGAAATTCATACCACTTTTGTTTTTTTATTTAGCAGAATATTAAGCAGAATCCCAACTAATGCATTCAATTCAAAAGATTTGAAACAGACATTAACTCTTTCAGCGCCATAGGCAATATTGACTCTTTTGACAACAATACAGATTCAGGTGAGTCAGCTCGTAACGAGCTGTCTCACCTGAAATCAGCATTGTTTGCTTTTAATTCATAAAACTAGTCGAGAACTTTTATTACGTGAGCAATGGACACACCCGATTTTGAACAAGGAAGAGTCCACTTTAAACAATTCGGCGCTGAAAGAGTTAAAACGTACTAATTCGACTAATACAGAATTCACCCATTGAGAGCCTCGTTGTCGGAAACGTACAAGACAGGGGATCTCTTTTAGACAATAATTAATAGCCAGGGAAGGTCGAGGAATTCCCCCGTGGTGACGTAATGAGTCTATAAAACGTGTCACGTCAGATGGTGTTTCCTTGTTTATTACCGTCCAAAACAGGCTGCGACAAATGGTTGGAACCCTTCGCCCCGCGTCAATGCTTTCGTGCGCTTTCATATCAGATCTTATAATAGCAAATCCAATATTATGAATGGTGCACATGAACAGTTTGATTAGAGAAACCGAATTATGTCCGAACGTTCATATATTGGTACTTGGTGAACGGTCACGTGTTTAAATCTCGTAATGAGCGGTTTCAGCCTATGGAATTTCCCCGTACATGCAAAAATAAAAATGCATGATTTAGTCATCATTCGATTGTATTCATATGCCAATTTTGGTTATCACCCTCTTTCCAATTTAGATGACTTTCAATGCCTCCGAAGCAGGTGACTTTTGACAGATAATAATAGCAATAACTTATTTATCCCGCTTTGTTTTCAAACTTACTTTAAAAAAAAAATCTATCTACGATGATTGTCAATAAAATATGATTTCATCGATGGATTCAGATTTACCGAACACGCTGCGTTCTCGGAGGTGTGCTAGTATAAAAGCTGTGAATTTGATAGGTGCATTCGGCCAGATAAATATGTCTCTGGTTCCATTGTAAGATATTTACCTTACTTTATATATATATTTCGCCATCAACAATGTATAATTTCTGTATTATCCTCATGTAAATCATGGAATGGATTCTGAGTATTACAGAGTTTGAATTTGAATTTGATTCGGCTAACAGCCCCCTAACAACTGTTTGGTATGTCAAGTCTGAATCTACACGAGCTAAATGACGATAAATACACACATTTGATATATGCGGTGCGATATTACTGACCCACGAGTAGTTTTATCATCTTATCAATTTGTCCATGATTATTGTGTCAGCGAATATATAATGAGGCCAAATAGTAACTCTGTCGGCTACAAACTACCTAGATGACATCAAAGTGTCGCCATCTCATTAACGCCACTGTAATGAATGCGATTGGAGCTACACTTCATGCATGTTGTCAGAACATGTCTTACTTCGTATACACGTAATTAACTTGTTGAAATTGTGTAAGCACGGGTAAGACTGTGCAGACGATGTTCACCACGCATCTTAGCTTAGCTTTCTCTGTTCATACTTTACGATGAAGACATTTTATAACGGTCACGGCTGATCTCATTTATTGGCGCTGGACACTGGTCATCTGATCGGAAACCTTTTCATCTTGTCAATCAAGAACACAAAATGACCAGTGGCTAATAAATTTGACACCACTGACCCGTCCAAAAGTAGTTTGTCTTGTACTGATAAAAAAATAGCCCAGTCACGTATGCTCAAAACCCCGTAAAAGTGACCATACAATCAGTGGTCAATTACTTTATTACAAAGTGATAAACAAGAGTCAATTTGGCAATTATTTGACCATAAATTTTGACCACTTCGATATCGCTTGACCATCAACATGTCCTCAGTTCTGGTACTTGGAAAAGGTAGGTGTTTGGCCACTTAAACTGTCACCAGTCGGCGATTTATGTCTACACTAGGAAAACAAGTGGCACCAGTGGCCCCCTGCTTATTCCCGTTCATGACGTACCCATTTCCCACTTAAAGACACCCTTTGACGCACTGCAGCAGACGATTTTTGAAAACATTGTGGTAAAAGAAGAAATTGCTCATTATGAGCAATTTCGCATTTTGTCTCAATGTGTTCAACTTCATTAAAAGTTTTACTTTCCTTATTCAATCATAAATTTTACTTTGAGCATGATGGAGTTCATTTATGAGTAGAGAGAACGTTTTCAGAGTTACATATCTTCGGGGCATGTTCTCTCAAAAGGATTGCAGGACGCCTTCGCGACTAGGTGGCGAATATGGTAGATCTCGATAGGACTGCATAGAGTGTAGGGTTTCACCGATGACTTTAACAGTTGCAGTGCGTTTTCCTTCCTCAGTGATTGATTGATTAATTGATTGATTAATTGATTGATTGATTGATTGATTGATTGATTGATTGATTGATTGGCGTCTATTGCCGTTTTAAACGGTATTTCAGTTATATGCCCGGCCAGTTCACAAAATTTACAAAAATAGACGACGCTAAAAAATAATATTTCAAAAACCATTGATCAAAACCTGGACAAATAATACAATTATTAGTTGTCCCAGAACAAAATGGACTACTTCACCAAACCTATTCTCAGAGTTTGTTCGATTAACCTTTGTTATAAGCCAGCTGGTTATTAAAATGATAGTTCTCTCAGTAATTTTATATCGCTTTGGATTGCTGAACCTTTCATGTGTCTTTAATTTCTACATTTGTATTTTTGGAATGAATAAACGAAAATTATATATTATAACAAGCATACAGTAATGTTAACAACACATTTAAATAATGCAACTATATTTGTCATATCATATAAACTTGCCCTCTCTTAAGAAACTATAGATTGGATCATTTCAATTGTTTGATATGCAAGCATACAAACAAACATACACAGGGATAAACGAATCAAAATAAAACATACGCCTTTCTTTGCTTTGCCTTAACGCATATCAGTATTATGCAGCAGACGATTTTGAAAACATATTGGGTATTATAAAAAATAATAATCCATGTCTTTATTTGTATTTTGTATTGTTTGTTTAACGCAATAAAATATTTGTATTGTATTGTATTGTATATGAAAATCTTTGTAAATGAAAGTTTAATAATTGAATATAGTTATAAATATTGTAACAAAAGGAGAAATTGCTCATTATGAGCAATTTCTCGTTTTGTCACAATGTTTTTTAAAAGTCATCTGCTGCATATGCGTCAGAAAGCGTCTGTTTATAAAAAAGGATAATAAGTGTTTTATTTGCATATAAAGCATGCGATCTGAATGCCAGCTGACACCACTTATTAGCAAAGCACATAAACATCACGGTTTGAAGCCTTGTTCTCTCGTGCAGCGTACCATACGCTTGTCTTTCCAAGCATGTAACTGATAAGCCCTCTTTACAAGATAAAGTATGGTAGAGTCATTAATGGATCATTTACACCGTCTTTGTAGACTTAAACCCGGGACCCCGGGGAGCTATGGGGTGATTATTAAACCATTTAACCCTTAATCTACACAACACAAGCAACTAGGATGTTTACACAAAGTGCAGATTCCAATCAGACGGTATTCATGCGAATACTGATCTATATATATATCTTGGTGAAATCAAAGTTTGATATCGTATACTTTAAGTACATATTGAAACCTATATACAGACAAGATAACGACAGATGGAAGACCCGATTATGTGATTGAAACAAGTGAAGTGTGAAGTCGTCTGTGGACACGCGGGGAAGAAAGGAGATCGGGACGATAACGACAGAAATGTTGCCGGGTTTTATCTCCAGATTTCACGGGTTTTATCGTAACCCCAGGATTGTCTACCGTAAAGACTATCTAAAACGCGTGGAATTCCTGACTGCGTGCAACTTCTCCGTCATGATCTGGGTTAATGTTCATTTGTTATAATTTATTTATTGGGGTTTTACGCCGCTTTCAACATTATTTCAGTTATATCACGGCGACAGTTCACTTATTCATGATCCCTGGTCATTTGTTATAAACTCACCATGATAATTATTATTTGAGTCCGTTCAAACATAGGACAAATCTGCTACAGACGACGTTGAAAATATAAGCAAAACTATTGACAATTGTTGAAAACATTGTGGAAACTTGAGAAATTGCTCATTTTGAACAATTTCTCATATTCTACATTTTTTTTTTTTTAAAATTCGTCCACTAAAGATGCGCCAAAACGCGTCTGTATCAGGGAAAGGGATAATTATCATCATTTACATGTATAATGTAGGTAATTTACACGGATATATAGATAAATAGTCTGTATTTCTAAGTTTGGAGAGCAAGTACAATTTCATATTAAACATGACAATGATGAAAACACAAATATATATAAATAAATATACAATATGTCAGTTTGCATATTTGTGAGATGGAGTAAACGATGACGATCAATTTCTCATTATCTAAAAATATTTTATTAATATCCTCGAGATGCATAACAAGTTTGTTGTTTTATGAAAATGGTTTGCTTTGACATACATTGAAATACATGTCATTTGAAAAAAGAATCGTGACAAAATCGAATATACCCGAATAAATGTTTAAGATATAGAAACGACAGTGCAAATGGGGATTAACACGTTACAAATTTAAATATAATAACGATGCAGTAAAACTATTGTACATGTATTTCGTAGTCTTGAATATCCGTTTGACACCTTTCTTTAGTTTATTGCATGCACTGTGTGTAAACGCATTATTTCAAAACAACCTAGAGTTTCTTTCAGATATAAAATGTTGAAACCTAACCCATATCTCCCCAATGCTGATGAACATTTCTCGTATGTGTAGCAGACGACGTTTGAATACATTGTGATAAAAAGAGCATGTGTTCATTATACGCATCCCCCACTACAATATTTACAGCTCTATTTGATAATCATACTTTCAGCAATTTCTGCTGCATATTTGTTGTGTGTTGGAAAAGGTAACCTGTGGGACATGACGTTGTATTGTTTTAGCAGAGACATATAAACATGTGTTTATATGTCTCTGGTTTTAGACATAATTATGCTTTGAAGACATACATGTCTGTGTGTAAATAATTACGACATCTAGAAGCATTGGAAATCTAGTGGCATCAAGTCGGTCGACAACACATTTATGGGAAAATAATTAGCTCATTTTGAGCACATTGTCCTTTTCCCAATTAAATTAAAAAATCGTCGTATTCTGACAATGGAGTCAAATGTCGTCTCTATCAATAACAATGTTATAGTATAGGATAGGGTCATAGATTGTCCATGAAAATAAAAAGTCTTGCAAATAGATATACTTCAATACTGACGAATATATATATATATATACGTTATTGACTAAGAAGAAAAATCTCCAAACTTTATTCTGTTCGTATAGATATATTATAAACACAGTCTCTACGAGTAGATTGGTTTCTTCACATGACAAACAAATAAATCCTCGCCCAAAATTCCACCATCCCGGGCCATCTTTAAATAATTTCCATCGGTAATATGTCTACTTGACTATACTGTAAAACTTTGATGAACGAGCCGATATATCGATAACAGGCTAACAGAATGAAGTCATTTCTCATCCTTTGAAATGAAGCTGATAAAAAATTCATAGTGTATTTAATTTGATGGAAACCAAACGTTCCGGGAAACTCACATTTCTTTCATCCTTCCCCACATATCATAGTAGACGTTTTCTGACGCTTCTGCAGCAGACGACTTTTGAAAACATTGTGGCCAAACTAGAAATTGCTCAAAATGAGCAATTTCTCCTTTGGCCACAATGTTTTCAACTTTATTCAATAATTGTTCTTCAATCTATGGGAAGTTTTTCATTTTTTGACTTAACGTTTTCAAAGTCGTCTGCTGCATATTGTATATGGGAAAAGGTTGAACTCATGTGTTGAATAGCATCACCCAACGTTTACAGGCGACCAGCACAAAGCCCCTTTTCACTCCCTTTAGTAACTTTATACTATGAATCATTTGTCATATCATTTCCTTGATTCAGATTAACGTTTGGGGTGCAGCGTAGCAGCGGATGACTTTTGAAAGTATTGTGTAAAATGACATATCATATGTTATATAATTATTAAGTTGAGTTGATATTCCTGCTAAAGTTCAGTCGGACAGGGATGGGTATCACGGAGACAGTATGAGGTATGACCGCATGAGTTAACCTGACCCTTTGGTATTCGAGTTATGGATTGATTCACTTTAAATAGGCAACTCGTGAAATGCACCTACTTACGATCCTAGGAGCATTCTCTTAGCTGCTAAAGTCTTCATCTTTTTGTCATTATTATAAAACATCATAAAATAAGCATTATTGAAACTATATTATGTATAATATACATTATGTACATTCTACATGTATGTATTATCAAATCTCCCTACCGATAATCGTATGTTACTATTGTATGTATTTACCATATTGTTACTATGTAACCTGGTTTAGAAATGAAGTATATGTGTGTCTGTCTGTCAGCTATTTGTAAAGATACGCGAATAAAGGCTCGCCTTCATGAACATTCGCTGATCGAAGAATTAAAGGAAACACACAGAAAACGTGAACTATGTAGTAGTATAAGCTATTTAAAAGTGTAGATATTTCATTAACATGTTTGTATGTGCGTTGTGACAACAATGCCAGTTTTACAATTATGATACCTTTCTTTCTGTCCGCTTTATGAGTATCATAGAAAGTGTTAAACGGGATAAAGCGTATGAATTTACAGGACACACAAAAACTCTTACAGAAATCTAGATAGGAACACTGTTTAGTGAGTCTAAATATATGTTTGCACGAAGTCCTGTGGAGAATTCCATTTACTCGGTTAGCAAGTAATTTCTGGTAGAGACGGGGGAGATGTATAAATATCATGAGATATGAAATATTAAGTATCAGCGAGCTTTTCTGTGAAATGTAAGGGTATTTATAGTCTAACGCCGTATATTATTTAGTAAATATGCGTACATAGGTCTGGCATTTGTTATTCCGCTATATCTTCCTGTTTCTGTTTGTACTTCATTTGAATGATAATGATTGAAAATAGAATGACATATACACGCCTTTACCTACCAACAATCAACGAGAAAGTTCAACTGTTTTAATCCTTTCCCACATACAACATATCTGCGGCAGACAACTTTGAAAACATCTTGCCAAATATGTGATAAATCTCCATTGAAAGTTTAATTATTTAAGAGAGTTGAAAACATTGTGACAAAAGGCGATTGAGCAATTTCGCCTTTTGTCGCAGTGTTTTTAAAAGTGGTCTGCTGCAGATGTGACTAGAATGCGTTTACATGTGGGAAAGGGTTTACAAGTATTATTTACTCTCCTTTTAAAAATGGAAACCGTGTCGGGACACTTTCTTTTAAATTATTCCTGTAAAATAACTAATGAAAACTGGTATTTATCAATGAATACAGGTGTATACATTATTGGATCTGCGTAATGTATCGACCCAGATCAGCCTGCGCAGTCCGCACAGGCTAATCCGGGCCGACACATTCCGTCTCAGGTGGATAGAGGTGTAAAGTAAGGATTCCTGAAACAGAAAATCCACAGCAGCATACTCGAAGTGGTAAATGTATTTATTTATATTGTTTGTGTTTGTTTTCTCCATGTTCAACATTATCAGGCTTTTTGTCGTAATCAGAAAACACAAAACCACATTTCTATATGTTGCCCCTTCTCCCTTTTTAAGACCACCTCGGTGGTGTTGTGGTAGAGCGTCCAACTCGGGTGTGTGAGGTCGCGTGTTCGATCCCCGGCCGGGGGCACACCACAGACTTTAACAAATGGTAGTGATGGCTTTCTCTCCTTGGCGCTAAGGTTTGTGGGATTAGCATTACGACTGACTGGCTGGTGTCAGGATAAATGAACCAGTATAACTGGTAAATCAACTAGGAAGCGATATAACTGAAACATTGTTGAAAGCGGCGTAAGATTACATACAAATAAACTCTATTTTGAAGTTGACAAATTTCAAGTTAACCCTTTCCCTCATACGACAAGTATGCAGTAGACGACTTTGAACGTATTTTGTCAGATGGATAACCTATGACTAAAAGTGGAAAACATTGTGGCAAAAGGAGAAATTGCACGTTCTGTGCAATTTCTTCTTTTGTCACTATGTTTTCAAAACGCCGTCTGCTTTAACCCTTTCCCTCATACGACAATTATGCAGTAGACGACTTTGAACATATTTTGTCAAAAATAGAAATTCTCTATAATTGAATGTATAACCTATGACTAAAAATGGAAAACATCGTGGCAAAAGGAGAAATTGCTCGTTTTGAGCAATTTCTTCTTTTGTCACTATGTTTTTAAAAGGCTGTCTGCTGCAGAGGCGTAAGAAAGCGTCTATATGAGGGAAAGTGTTAACGGTTATGAATTACCAAATACCAGTCTTGAAAACTTGAGAGATTTCAAATTGTTTCATGTTGTATAAAAAATGATAATTGTTAAATATTATAATACAATTCCAACTTCTCTCAACATACTTATACTTATAAAATGTTAAACACGTAACTTTAAAAAAAAAGATACAATCTTACCAATCGTTTACTTTATTTTAACATACAAGACCCACCTTTGTTCGGTACGTTTTACTTATCTGATATATACTAACTGAAATTCTGTAACAAATTGGTTTAAATACTTATTTACCGCACACCAAATCGAAAGATTACAAGGTATTAATTTACAACGAATCTACCTCATTAGGATGCCCCCCCCCCCCCCCCCCCCCACCCCAAATAAAAAACACCTCTGAGAAAACAATCCGTAATACATTTGCGCCAGTGTAGATTCACATCAGCCCAAAAAACACGGTATCAATTTAGATCATTTGGACATGGATGCTTAGGCAGTTTTTTCCACCTGTTAATTAATAACTTAACCCTTTCCTTCATATAGACGCTTTCTGCCGCCTCTGCAGCAGACGGCTTTTTGAAAACATAGTGACAAAAGTAGAAATTGCACAAAACGTGCAATTTCTTCTTTTGCCACAATGTTTTCCACTTTTTGTCATAGGTTATCCATTCAATTATGGAGATTTTCTATTTTTTGACAAAATACGTTCAAAGTCGTCTGCTGCAGAATTGTCCTACGAGGGAAAGGGTTAATGTTGGTTTTCCTAGGGTATCGTTTAAATATTAGATATCTGTATTATTTTTTATTCTTTTAATCATAATGTTAGGATATTGCCACGGTAGAGAAATTACATAACAATATCAGCTAACAATGCTGACTGGCATCAGACTGCTTTTAAAAATACTAGTTATAACTTGATTGTTTATTAATATTTAACATGTCACACATACAAAACATCTGTAACAGACGCGACTTAGAAAATAAAATATATCTATTAATGAAAGTGAAATTTATGAAAAGAGTTTAAAACATTTAGACCAAATATGAAATTGCATATTGTTTGTTTTATATACACCATATTACATATTGTTTGTTTTATATACACCATATTGCCACAATGTTTGCAATGTTTTCACTCGGGGAAAGGGGTTGAAACAAGAGAACTTAAAAAACATGGAGCAACGTTGAACTCACAGGTTATCTAATTCCCTCTCACTAACAAGGGTTATCAAATGTTCACAATTAGCGTTAAAACAGCACCGAAAATGCTCCCCTTTCCCCCAAAAAAAACATAGTTCATGGAACACACGTTCGTTTAGAGAAATCCTTTAAAGGCTGATTAGACACATTTTTGAAAATAATTTTTCCAATGATGCATAATAACTAAGCGGAACTTAAACTATTCGTCAACTTCCACAGTTCATTGCAAGTCACGGACATTGTTACTTGAATATTTTTGAAGAAAATGTTATTCTCTTCTGCTAAGTCATAAAGAATAGCCGATTTCACAAGCGTTGGAGTTAATGAAAATCTGTAATCGCGATAAAAAAGCGTGTACAGATAAGCCCCCTCGTATACCACAAAACATTTATAACCCAATTAAATTTAGATTTTCGTTAACGCGATCAAGTTTAGTAAATTGAAACATCAGTTTTTAAGATTTTTATACTGATTTCTTTTTCGACAGCAATCTTATTTCGGATTCACTTTTTTTTTTGAAAAGAAAGGTAAGTAGACTGGAAACCGTCTCACTAACTCATTCCCGTCTATAAGACGCATTTTGACGCAATAGCAGCAGACGCATTTTGACGCAATAGCAGCAGACGACTTTTGAAAACATTGTGGCCAAAGGTGAAATTGCTCATGATGAGCAATTTCACCTTTGGTCACAAGGTTTTCAACTTTATTTAATAATTAAGCTATCTTTTATGCAGATTTTTCAGGTTTTTGTCCATATGTTTTCAAAGTCGTCTGCTGCAGATGTGTTGTATGTGGGAACGTGTTACAATAAATACCTCTCGGAACGATGTTCTGTAATGGGGGAACAACTATTGAAAGATAGATATCTGTTATTAAACGCTTATATTGTAATAAAAGTTTTACATTTTCCCACATACAACACATTTGAAGCAGACGACTTAGAAAACATGTAGGCAATATACAGAAAATGTCTGTAAATGAAAGCATGAGGTTTAATGGAGATGTGAAACGTTGTGAGAACGTTTTCGAGAGTCGTATACTCCAAAACGGGTTACATGTATGATGTAGGGAAGTGTTAACTTTAGGCACTGGTTCCCGTCATAAAGAAATGGTTCGAGAAAATTAATTTAACATGGTTATTGATCCTAAAATCGTGTATATTTGTTTCCTTATTATTTCGAAGTGCTGCATTATCATTTAATATTACATTTCAGGTATTTTAAATCGTGCAAATAATTTATTTTAGATATCTATTTTCTGGTATTCCGTACAGTATTAACATACGATAATTTATCAATATTCTTGATAAAAGATTGTATATAGAACTCCAAAAAATAATTGCAATATGTGTTTTATATATAAGACTGCATAACAAAGAAATAAAGAAAGCAAATATAAACCGTATACATTTAAATCTGATCATTATCTTCACGTTCAAGCTCATTTCTTATTGTCACTGTATATATATATTATTTGAACAATTTAGTCAATGTTCATAATTTATTTTATGTTTTGCTTCTCGTCAAATGATTACGTATTGTTATTTGTACATAATTTTTTGTTATTTACCAAATTTGTCTGAATGTAATACACTATATTGTACATAGTTTTATATGAAGACATGTTGTTCAAGGTTCTGTTCTGTTCATCG